>CM037878.1:7060856-7427145 GCA_021292165.1 Shinisaurus crocodilurus
AGAGCCACGGCTGCCGGTCAGTGTCGACAATATTGGCCTAGAATGGACCAAGGGCCTGCTTCAGTCCAAGACAGCTTCCGATGTTCCTCTCTCCGCTTTTAAAAATTCTTATTATGGTTTTTAAAGTTGCTTTTAATGTGTCTGTTTTTACTATATTTTCATTTAATTGCAGTTTTATTGTATTTAATTGATTTTTATCATATTTTTTGTAAGCCGCTGTGGCTGGTTTCAGAAAGGCAATATAGAAATACAATAAATAATGATTCAATCAATTTTCCTGCAACATCCATACAGTAATACCTTGGATTGCAGCGTTTTGCAAGACAAGCAAATTTTTAAATATTTATTTAATTTTTTTTAAACTTGATATACAAGCGACGTCTTGCAATACAAGTACTGTAGTACGGCTTAAATTAAAAATCTCTGTACAAATTGGGGGGGGGGTTCATTTTGATATAAGAGTGTTTTGGATTACAAGCACGTTTCCAGAACGAATTATGCTCTCAGTCCAAGGCATGACTGTATTTGGTTTCCCTGGAACTGAAGGCTGTGCTCTTCTTGGTGTGTGCACATCTGGATGCACAAAAAGGAAGACATCACAAGGGCTGTGTGTGTCTTTCACAGATACTTCTTGGTCTGGTCCCTTTGTGCCTTCCACCTTGTCAAAGCAGACACCATCGAGCTGACCGACATGTTTGGGGAGATTCAGTCCCCCAACTTCCCCGATTCCTACCCCAGTGATTCGGAGGTGACCTGGAATATATCCGTGCCAGATGGGTTTCGAGTCAAGCTCTATTTCATGCATTTCGATCTCGAATCATCCTATCTTTGCGAATACGACTACGTGAAGGTGAGCACTCCAGACCTCATCCAGGGATGGGGCATTCCTTTATTGCAGCCTTCCACAATCCAGCACCCTCCAGATGGGTTGGATTGCAACTACCATCATCCCCAGCCAGATGATAGTTGTAGTCCAGCCCTTCTGGATGGTGCCATCAGGTTGGGGAAGGCTGGTTTATATTGTTTCACAGTTTTGCTCTGTACTGGATTCGAGTCCTTCTTAATTCCTATTTAAGTGGGAGTATTTCTTTCCAGAATTAAAGCATGTGCTGTTTCCCCCACCTTTCATTTCTTTTGCCCATTTCCCCCTTTTGTATATTTCCAATGTACCTTTGAACTTTGGCTGGATACTTCTTTCCTTTCCTTTGATGGGTTTCCTACTTCTCGTCAGCAGTTGAAATGGGAACACTTCTTCTTTGCAAGGTGGTTTGCATTCCTAATTAAAAACTAAAAGTGGCATTTCGGCTCACTTGAGATCTGTGTTAAAGGCTCAGTGTTTTACAAGTTGAACCTAATGAAATCAGAACTATATTAAAGGAGGAGGGGGGAGGAGGAGGAGGAGGAGGAGGAGGAGAAGAAGAAGAAGAAGAAGAAGAAGAAGAAGAAGAAGAAGAAGAAGAAGAAGAAGAAGAAGAAGAAGAAGAAGAAGAAGAAGAAGAAGAAGAAGAAGAAGAAGAAGAAGAAGAAGAAGAAGAAGAAGAAGAAGAAGAAGAAGAAGAAGAAGAAAGACCAATACAGCTGCCTGTATTTTTGGACCCACCTTGGGGCTATGGGTTCTCTTTGGGAGCACGGTCCCTGATGAGCTCTGGTACATGAAAATTTAATGCACGCACCGCTCCTGGAGGTCACAGTCCTATGTAGTTTATTCCTAGGATGACCTGGGTGCAGAGGATGACTGGGCTCTCATATAGGCAAATTAATGGTGGAGAAGGCTGTCCATGGCTACTAGTCCTGCTGGCCTCATGCTACCTCCAGTATCAGAGGGAGTACACCTATGTGCACCAGTCGCTGGGGAACATGAGCAGGAGGGTGCTGTTGCCTTCATGTATTGCTTGTAGGCTTCCCATTATGGCATCCGGTTGGTCACTGTGTGAACAGAATGCTGGACTAGATAGAGCAGTGTTCTCCAACCTTGGGTCCCCAGATGTTTTTGGCCTACAACTCCCAGCATGCCCCAGCCAGCTATGCTGGCTGGGGCATGCTGGGAGTTGTAGGCCAAAAACATCTGGGGACCCAAGGTTGGAGAACACTGCTCTAACCACTACACCGCACTGGCTCTCAAAAATACAGTCTGTCCCACCATCGTGTGGAAGTCTGTGGCCAGGTGACCTGTGTGTCTTGCTCCCTCCACCTGCTGTCCTGGGGCTGTTGGAGGGAAACGTCAAGGCCCTTTTGCTCTTCCTTCTGATGGTTCTTTCTCTTTAAACCAGACTGGGACTGGGACAGCCCTTCCAATAAAGGTCACCTAAAAATAAAGGGGAGTCCTCTGGCAACCCTTCAAGTAGAGGACTGTCCTCTGTAAAAGAGGACGCATGGCTACCGTAGAGTGAGGGTCTGTATTCCTCAGCCCTCGGGAATGTGCAAGTTACATCCTTCCCGTCCCCCCGCCCCTTCTCTCAGAAAGAGAGAGAGAGAGGGAAAGAGTATTATTTTAAGAACAGGGACCTTTTGCCCTGAACTATAACCATCTCCTCATTTAAAAGCTGGCTTCTGTCATTCAGAGTTACGACGCACATTTTATTTGTTTAATTCCATTTTAAACACTCGCTATGTCATCGTTTGGGGCTCTCCCTGGGCTTCCGGGACAAGAGCCAAGCCGCATACAAGCGCTGGAATATCATTCGCAGACGTTGTGTTCACAAATCAATGTACGGTATACTTTTGCATGATATTGGTCCGAAGAATAATTGCTCATGGTAGTTTTGAATGTCAGTGCATCGTTCCATAGCAAAAAGTTAACGAACTTAGGCTGCAATCCTATCCATGTTTAGATGGGGGGGGAAGTCCCAGCATGCCCCAGCCAGCCTACAACTCCCATAATCCCCCAGCCAGCAGAGCAACAGGACATCGCATAATACCCAACTGATTAGGATCAATTCATTAGGATCAATGCATTAGGATCAATTTAATACCCAATTTATTAGGATCAGCATGACTGCGATCCCAGGCAAATTTACATGGGAGTAAGCCCCATGGATCTCAGTGCTGCCTACTTTCGACCCCCGAGATTCAACTTGTGAAACACACGTGGAGCATTAACAAAAGACCTTCACCCTACTGAAATGCAACAATGGTTGTTGTAGTTAACCTTTCTATACCACCCAATAGGCAAAGATCTATGGGTGATTTACATCACCCAAAAGATCCAAACCTTAAAAATACAACATAAAACATAATATAAAAAATGATTCACAAAACAATTTAAAACGCTTGACAGTAATGTTCACTCCAGAATCCTCAGGGAAACCAAGTTGGAGAAGAAAGGTTCTGCTGGCTGGTGCCCACCCAAACTGAGTACATCCCAGAGCATACATCAGAGAGGTGGTGGGGAACCGTTTTCAAGCTATGGGCCACATTCCAATCGGGGAACAGTCGGGAGGAGGAGATAAATGTGCATTCCATTGGTGGGCAGGTCCAAAGGCAAAGTGTTTGTGGCCAAAGGCAGAATGGGTGGGGCCAGAATGGGATTTTTACCAATTGTAAGCCTACTCAGTCAGTAGTAAGTAGGACAGGGCTCTGCATGTCTACTCAGAAGTAAGGAGGACTGAATCACTCAGCAGCACTTTCAAATAGCATCCCACATACCAAACCTTGGCTTGGCCCTACACCAGCCTTCTCCAACCTAGTGATCTCCAGATATGGTAGACTACAACTCCCAGCAGTGGCTACTGAGATGGCAAATTCAATTGCCACCTCAAGATTCAAAGACAAGTGTTGAAAATCCCTGCCCAAATTTTGGAAATAGTTTGGAGAAGGATGCGGAGATCCCTTTCACACCCTTCTCTTGTCCATCGCTTTGGTTCCTGCCTTTTAAATCAGTGGAGTTGGGATCCGTGTGTCTTTACAGCCCTGCTGACATGAGGCCAAGTTAGACTGGATGCCACCCAAAATGGCAGCTGCGCACCCAGCATGCTCCACCTTTTCCATCACGTCTAATAAAACTAACCTGGGTGGATCCTGACATCTTTTCCCCACCCCTACGATCACATCAGTGGCTGCCTCTGGCAAGGGGCAGATAAGCATGGAAGGACAGGTCTTCAAGAGATGGGTAAATTTTACTTATGGAGTGGGGAACTAAATTCAAGGCTGCTGTTTTTGATGGCAGCAGACGCTCCTTTAACGTCACATCAAATCTGGCCCAGGTTGATTGTTTTCTCTGGGTTCCAATCCCTGCCCCCGTGGAGGAAACCATGAAGGCTCTGTGGGCCAGATGGGTAAACTCCATGGGCCGGGATTGGGCCCACATGGGTTGGAGTAGGCCTTGGGCTGGAGGATTCCTATCCCTGCATTGTGAGAACTGTCCCTCTGTGTGTGTGTGTGTGTGTGTGTGTGTGTGTGTGTGTGTGAATAAGTTCCTGTAAGCACCATGTTTGCAAGGGTTGGCTCAAGCCGCATACCAATAAAATATCTGTGTCAGAAAGTACTGCGCGTCCTTTCTAATCATCCCAAGTTATTTGTGGGCCATGATCAAAACAGCCACATCTATTTTGTTTCCCTGTAAACACTTTGCAAGAAGAATGCCATGCCTCCACATCTGAAGGCTGGCAACGAGGCGCTTCATTTCAGCCTGAGAGCAATTGTACGGCAACCCAAGTGGAACCTTTGTGTACGAGTTTCTCAGGAGAACCACCCACCCAGAATAGCTCATCACGCCAACAGACTCCAGTGAGGTGTGAATCATACACAGTTACTTGGAAGCGTGGATAGAGATAATTAATCTGTCAAATTGGGGCGAGAAATTCCGACATGAGAAACACCCGCTTAAGAACATAAGAAGAGCCCTGCTTAACCAGACCAAAGGCCTGTCTCGTCCGGTCCAGCATTCCTCTTCCACAGTGGCCAACTAGATGCCTGTGGGAAGCCCACAAGCGAGACGTGAGTGCGATAGCACCCTCCCGCCCATGTTCCCCAGCAACTGGTGTACATAGCCATACTGCCACTGATACTGGAGGTAATATATATTCATCATCATATATTCATAGATAGCCTTCCATGTTCTCCCTAACTGTTCTGCTCCTTTAAAATCCACAATAAATGTTGCAGCAAAAACAACGAAGAATCAATCTTGTGGCACCTTAAAGACGAACACATTTATTATGGCATGAGCTTTTGTGGACTAAGAGGGCTGTGGTCCACAGAAGCTCACACCACAATAAATTAATTTGTCTTTAAGGTGCCACAAGACGTTTCATAATATTTCCCTTAGGCTCTGACCTTCGTTTTTGGAGATGATCCAGATTCCAGAGAGAGAGAGAGAATGAGAAAGAATAATAAGGAAAAATGGCCAAGCAAGCTGTTAGAAAGGAGGAACAATGCCAGAATTTCAAAGGAAATCAAAGCAACACATCCCGTGCAAAGGCACCCGCCCCTCCCCAATTTTAAATTGTTTTCAACAGCAGGACTTGAGCGGGTGGAATCACACAAACATCTGCACAGGGTTGAGCAACTTGTTGTGGCCCTCTGGATGTTTTGGCCTACAATTCCCTAGCTAGCAGAGCCAATGGTGAGGGATGTTGGGAGTTGTAGGCCAAAACATCTGGAGGGCCACAAATTGTCCGCCCAGCAGGAGTGGCCACTGACACCTTGCAGAGGCCTGGATTTCAGATTTTCTAAACCAGTGTTCTCCAACCTTGGGTCCCCAGATGTTTTTGGCCTACAACTCCCAGCATGCCCCAGCCAGCTACGCTGGCTGGGGCATGCAGGGAGTTGTAGGCCAAAAACATCTGGGGACCCAAGGTTGGAGAACACTGCTCTAAACTCTGGGAACTTTACCACCGCAGCTTTTCAGCCAAAGAACCCCAGACATCTACCACGGAATCCCTGCAATTCAGACACGCCGTCTTGACGTTGCGCAGATGTAGGGTGCGCTGCTCCATTCGGGACTGCCCATGTTACAGCGATGCCATGCCTTTTGTACAGGATCGCTGGCGAACGGTCCAGGATGGCCAGTCAGTGTTCCATATGTGGGAGACAGGAATAGGAGATGGGCTCTCCTGGTAGCCAGGGACCGCTCCCCAGCTTTTGGCAGGAGATACCCATCAGAGCTCAGAGACGGTGACAACTCTCCAGTTAAGGGGAGGGAGCTGGGGGGGGGGGGAGGCAGCAAAAAGCAGTGTTGCAATTTGAATTTAGATAAAAAAAGAGACGGAGAAAAAGTTGCAGTTGTGAGTTGATTGGAGGTGAAGAATCTTGGGGTGCGGAGTCTCTCTCTGTGGATTTGTTATCTGCTAAAGGAGTACCCATTTGCTTCCCTTATGTTCTGCTTGCGTGTGTGCATATATATGTGCATTTATATCCCGACTTTTTCCCCTCTTGCAAGGAGCCCATTTCAGCTTGGAAGCGGGGTGCGGAGTGTAGAACACCTTGAGCTGGGGGGGGGGGCTGAGTTCAGTTTTTCATGGTTTTGCTTTCCCACCTTTTATTAGAATCTTTGTGATCTACCAATGTGTTTTAAATTTACAGACCAAGAACTCACACTGGGGATGCCTTAACACTTAAGTGGCACAACATATACAGGCCTGTGGCTCACGCTGGCTCAGGTTGTCTGAGCGTGGAAAGCTAAGCAGGGTCAGGCCTGGTGATTACTTGGATGGGAGACCCTCTAGTTCCCTGCATTGAGCAGGGGGTTGGACTCGATGGCCTTGTGTAGGCTCCTTCCAACTCTATGAATCTATGAAATCTATGAAACTAATCTGTGATGATAACATGAGTAACATGAGTATGCATGCTTGCACAAGAACATAAGAATGCTCTTGCTTGCTGGAGCTTGCAAACAACAGATGAGGTGCATGTTTAGATAGAAAAATGTCCTCCAACTCCCAGCATAGCTGGGGCATGCTGGGAGTTGTAGGACTTTTTTTCCTGTCTAAACATGCATAGGATTGCCCTAAATCTGTGTCTGGATCTGGACTGTACCACTCCAGACTGCAGGTTGGGGCTCACAGGATGGAACTCTCCTCTACAGAAAAGCTTCTCATAGAAAGCTAGCATGTCAGGCTCAGCTGGAACCCATCTTCCTGATGTGCTAGTTATCTGTGTTCAGGGGCATTTCAGTGTTCAACTCCACGGTGGCTAAATTCTCATTGGCCCATGCCACGTTAGACTGCAGGTCTGGACTCCCATGACCGAATGCTGAACAATAATAAAACAACATTCCTTCACCCAGGACACAAGTTGTTGGGGAGAAGGGTTGCCAGTAGAAGGCAACTTACACATTGCTTCAACAGAGGGGGGGGGAAGCATCACCCCAGAAAGAGGGTGCAGATTTAGCATAACATCTGCATATGCTAATTGAGCATGCACCTGGAGTCTTAAGTGGTTCGACCCAGATGCAGGGCGACCACCTCATTGTAGCCCTAGTTGGGTGCGTCCCACTGCTGGCCCCTCCCATCACATCCCCTGCAGTCCAATGGAGTCCAATGGAGGGCGGGGCATGGCAGCAGGGGTGGGGCTGCTCTCTTCCTCCATGCACTTACAGTGACGTGGAGTGGAAGGCCCAAATACCCACTCATTTCTTATTTATATCTATTCATTTATTTAAAGTATTTTTATCCCGCTCCTCAACCAAAAAGTCTCCCATATACAGTATTTAGGGAAAGGAGACAGTTCCTGCCTGCATGCTTACAGTCTAAAAAAGACACAGCACACAAGGAAAAAGTGATGGGGAGGGAAGAGGGGGAAAAAACCACAAGTTTTTCAGCAGGGCTGGTGGAATGGCCCCGCTTTCCCCTCTCGCCTGCCTCAGTAAATAGGGCTCTTCAGTTTCTTACTTTCCAGAGGCAGGAGCAACAAGGGCCAAAGTCCACATCCAGCAGGTCAGGAATACATCACATATTAGCAACACTGCACCAGCCTGCCCTGAGCTGGTCATAGCGGCGTGGAGCGGGGGAGGGGGCTGACGCGTGTCCATCTCTGCGTTCCCATTTGCTGGGCGGGAATGGGAAAAGGGGGGGAGGGGTTTCACGGGGGAAAGTTAATAATCAGCGGAAGCAGCAGCGGTCCCAGGCGGCGCTGCTTCGCGCACGCTGCGTTACCCTTGCTGCATGGGCGGTTTCTGCTTTGCCCTGCTTGAATTCCCTGCCTGTTGCCTGGCGCAGAATCTTAGCAAAGCGGGCACGGTGTCTATGGAACAGGGAGGGTTGAAGTGCAGTGGAACAGCCTGTGCCAAAGGGCCGCCCTCCAGTTGTGTTCAACTACAGTGGCCATCATCCCCAGCCAGCAGGCCCATTGGGCACAGTGGCTGTGGATGATGGGAGTTCTAGTCTAGAAGGCATCAGCAATGGAGTATCTACTACAGGCAGAGGGCAGAACCCCATTGCTGAGTCATGAGATCCATTTTGTGGCCTTCATTCGACCCAGTGCACAGAGCAGGGACCTGGACGCTTTTTTTTTTTTTTTTAAGTTACGGCTTGGTTCTGCAACATGTTGTAGAGATTAGCTCCTCCGAGCACGTGCCGAGCACTGCCGCAAAATAATCACCATCTACATCAAGTATTGTCTAATTTATGAGTCCAGTGAAACAGGTGCGTAACAAAAGGATTTAAACGAATCACACACCCCCAAAAAAAGAAAAAAATATTTTAAAAATGCCGCAGCATTGCTAAAAGACAATTTATACATGTACAGAGGGAGTAGTAAACCACTGAATAACTGAGTGAGAAATACACTGTGCAGAAGTGCTGATTACCTTCAGGTCCTCCTTGTTGGTTTCGGGCTAGCCACAGCTGGAAACAGGACACTGGGGACAGATTAGGGGTGTCAAGCCTCAGGCCCACCTGGGGTCTCAATCTGGGTTTCCCAGGTGGCCACGCCCCGTTCCCCTAACCGCCAATTCTTTGATGGCTTCCTGGGCTTTCGAGCAGTTCCCCCCCCCCATTCTAAAAGTTTGAAATGCCTCTCGTAAGGTTTTCTTATTGGCAGTATGAGTTTTAAACTAAAATATGCTAGCAATTTTGGCCCCACCCCCTTTTGCCTTTGGCCACGCCCACCACTGGAATGCCCCCCCCCCCGCCGCCCTGGAGATTCTCTGAAATTGGATCCTGCTCCCAGGCTGAAAGAGGTTCAAGAACCCTGGACTAGAGGGACCCTTTAGCCTGAT
This sequence comes from Shinisaurus crocodilurus, assembly GCA_021292165.1. Classification (NCBI taxonomy): domain Eukaryota; kingdom Metazoa; phylum Chordata; class Lepidosauria; order Squamata; family Shinisauridae; genus Shinisaurus; species Shinisaurus crocodilurus. Next base: position 7,070,014 of record CM037878.1, read on the forward strand.
CCAGGAGGGCTCTTCTTATGTTGTTAAGGGATCCACATCCCTATGCATGTTTAGATGGGGGGGGGAAAGTCCTGCAGCTCCCAGCATGCCCCAGCCAGCCTACAACTCCCATAATCCCCCAGCCAGCTATGCTGTTGCTCTTTGGGGTCTGTGTGTGTTCGTCATGCGCTCCTGCCCTTCAAGAAAAATGGCAACTGGTTACAGGAGTTTTTGAATGTGGTTGAAAGGAAAGGGCACGCCATTCTATTTCTTTCTTGCATTTTTATCCTTCTCTTCCTCCAAGAAGCTCAGAGTGGCATACATACATCCTAGATCAGTGTTCTCCAACCTTGGGTTCCCAGTTGTTTTTGGCCTACAACTCCCAGCATGCTGGGAGTTGTAGGCCAAAAACATCTGGGGACCCAAAGTTGGAGAGCACTGTCCTAGATACCAGCCATGATGTAATGGAGTCTGGGCTCACAGGGTCGAAGCACCGGGACTTTTTGATTGGCAGGGATGATGATGACGTCATCTGCAACACACGCCCCTCCCGGACTTCTCTGCTCCCTTCGAGCACAGCTGCAATCCTCACAGTAGCTGGGGGGGAATGGATTTCCCCAGGAACAAGGGGCCGGTTCGCAGATCACGACAGCCCACCATGGCTTAATTTTCCTGTGGGGACTGTCGCATCATGCCGGGCACCCGTGGGTGCTATGTTTGCGTGGGGCCCATGGGCGCCCAGCATCCTGTGCCTTGTTGTGTCACGCGAACCCAGATAGCAGGGGTTGTTTGAGGGTTTCATAACCTCAAATCATCATCATCATCAGGCGATCACTCGTGACCAAGTAAGATTGTCTTCCAGGATAAAGATTTACAAAAAGGAGATTTTAAGAAGGATGAAATTCTAAAGAAGATTGTGTAGACTCTAGCGATGGGTCCGTAAGTGACTGTGGAGGCCAATTCTAGATCCACACAGCTTCCCACAGTGAGGACACAGGTTACCAGATGGAAGATGGTCCTGTAAAGGATTCGTTTGACGTGCTTTTCGCTTAGCACGTTAACATGGGTTAAGCATGGGTTAACCTCAAATAACCCATGGCTTGTTTTAGGGTTAGTTGAGGGTTGTCTAACCCTCAAACAGCCCCTGCTGTCTGGGTTTGCACGACAAGCCACAGCAAGCTGGGCTTCCATGGGCATCCAGCAAGAGAAGACAGCCCCTGCGGGTGAATTAAGCCAGGGTGGGCTGTTGTGTGTCATGCGAACCAGGTACAAGCTACCCCTGCTGTAATGGAAAGTATTCTGGGGCGGCTTGTTCTTGAATGGGCAACCAACATCCATCAGCTTTACAAAAGACCTGCTCCAGGTAGAGCTGAGAACCGCTGGCACCATTGAGAGGAATCCACACAGCTGCCTCAGTTTTTGAATTCTCCTTGGGGGCGTGGCTGTGGCGACTATCACGATGAGCACCGGCATCCCAAAATTTACCCCTACGCCACAAGTTACCAGTATGCTCCTGGGTACCAGTAGCTGGGGGGTAACAACGGGGAAAGTGCTATTGCCTTCCTGTCCCACTTATGTGTTTCTCCAAGGCGTTCGCTGTGGGAAACAGGATGCTGGAATGAATGGAGCTTCGGGATGATCCAGCAGGGCGCTTCGTATGTTCTTATGTAGCGGCCTTATATACGGAGTCTGTCGCTTTGTCCATCTAGACCAGTGATTCCCAACCTTGGGTCCCCAGATGTTGCTGGACTACAGCTCCCAGCAGCATCCCTTGCCATTAGACATGCTGGCTGGGTATGCTGGGAGCTGTAGGCCAGCAACATCTGGGGACCCAAGGTTGGGAACCACTAATCTAGGCCAATCTACTCTTTCTGGGCGTGGGTGAAAGTGATTGGATATAGCCACTTAATGGAGGTGTAGGAGAAATAATGAGAAAGCACAAAGATAACATGGCGGTTACAAGCTTGAGGGGTGGAAGAAATGGTAGAATTAAGTAGTAAAAGAAAGCAAGAGAAGGAAAAGAATTGAGCAGCAGAGGGAGGGGGGGTTTACAAAGGTTCAGCTTGATCGGAACTCAGTTTTTTAAGACTAGGAGCGATCTAGGAGGAGATAACAGAGAGGCAGCTTCAGACATCCTAGCTGAGGAAAGGAGCAATGAGATCAAAGAACAATGTTCCTTGAAGGTCATTGGCACAGAAATGATATTGGATGATAGGCCAAAACAATGACTGACTGAGAGAATAGATAAAAAGGTGTACAACTGCATTGTATTTTCTGTTCCCCATGCTTTCCAAGGGTTTGTCTCCCTTGGATTGCATCCTCCTTATGGGCCCCTCCCTCAGCCCCCAAAGCAAATCAGCATTCTTTTAAACTGAGCTTAATCAGAGCCAGGGTTCGCCAGGGCATTTCCCAAGAATCTCTTTCTTTCTTATACTGTAACCGTAGCAAAACTCAATCCTGAAATGTAGTGATCAATTGACTTTAGACTAGAATCTATATTCCTTTCCTTACATTTCAGTTCTCCCTTCTGAGAACTCAGTCAGAACAATCCCCTTTTATTTTCTGCAAATTCGAGAATGTGAGCGGTGACCGGTCAGATGGGCGATTAACGAAGATAATAAATAAAAATAAAATAAATCATATGACAGAGCCAAGAGTGCCTCTGAGCATGCACAGGCTGCCTTGCTTTCGTCACACAGTAATCCCAATCAGACCCTGCACATCTGTGTCTGTACCTGTCTTTTCCCCCCCTCTCTACAGCTATTACTGCCGGGGGGGGTTCCCCCCCTTTGGGAGATGGCCTAGGGCAATCCAATCATGAATCCCCCAATGTTCATCCAATTTGGCCTCCACTGACCCCCTTGGGTGAATGGTTGGTCCCGGGTGCATCTCAGTGGACCACAAGTTGTATAAGCTGCATCTAAACAGACAGCTCCTCTCCATGGTAGTAATGGGGGAATCTTTCAGTTTTGCTTTCTCCCACGTTCAATTAAAAAAAATAAAAATAAAAAATCTTAAGTTCTTCCTGTCCCAAGTATGAAGAAACTTGCGAATTTTGATAAATTCTGGGGAAAAAATGAACTGAAATGAAATCCTCACCCATCTGCACCAGCCAAATGCAATAGGTATCACTACAGTAATGCCTCGGATTGCAAGTAACTCGGTTGGAGAGCGTTTTGCAAGACAAGCAAATTTTTAAAATATTTATTTATTTTTGCCTTGATATACAAGCGACGTCTTGCAAGACAAGTACAGTCATGCCTTGGATTAAGAGCATAATTGGTTCCGGAAACGTGCTTGTAATCCAAAACACTCTTATATCAAAACGAAATGCCCCCCCCCCAAAAAAAAAATTTGTACAGAGATTTTTAATTTAAGCCGTACTACGGTACTTGTATTGCAAGACGATGCTTGTATATCAAGTAAAAAAAATTAAATCAATATTTAAAAATTTGCTTGTCTTGCAAAACGCTCTCAAACCAAGTTACTTGCAATCCAAGGTATTACTGTACTGTAGTACGGCTTAAATTAAAAATCTCTGTACTAATTTTTGGGGGGGATTTCGTTTTGATATAAGAGTGTTTTGGATTACAAGCACGTTTCCGGAACAAATTATGCTCTCAATCCAAGGCATGACTGTATTTTCAGCACGGAGAAGACCACAATATACCTGCCTGCCCTGTAGCTGTGAAAGATGAGCCTGTCAAGAAAAAAAGAGGTGGCAACCCCAATTCAGCACTAGCATGGTTGAATACGCAGGTCTACAAGCCTTAGACTTTTAAGAGCAACGCACTCGAGGGCCTGGAGCTGGATGGGCAAATCTGTCCGTTTCGTCCATCCAGGATTTTGTCCATTGAGATTTTTAACATCCCAAGTTCTTTTTTGTTCTGAATATGAAGAACTTCCCAAATTTTGGTAAATTCTTATCAAAACCGAACTGAGACGAAATTCTCACCCATCCCCATAATGTTCTCAGAAGGGTGAACTGAAATGTAAGAAAAGGAGAACGCAGGCTGTAAGATCTGATTCGTGGATCAGAAAAGCAACGATGGTTTGGGCACAAGAAGGAAGCAAGCAGCATCTTGAACCGGCTCTGAGCATTCCATGGAAGCAGCTGAGGACAGACTCGACTCTGGAAGGCTTAAGCAGTTCCATATTTCTGTGGCTTTGGCAGCTGGCCTAATGCCGCAGCATAAGCATGCTTTCGGACCAGCCTCCTTTAAAATGGACACAGGCCACTCCCCAAAGGGACCGGAGCATTTACCACTGCTCCCTTCTGTACATTTTTGTACAAATTCCTTGGAATTTCTCAGCAGTTGTCATCAATAAGGGTTTGGTTTTGTTTTGAAAAATGCACACACACGCACACACACACACACACACCAGTGTTTGAGTGTTTCTGATTGTACAACTATTATTCAGCCAGCCCAGCAGACTGTTACAGTATGTGGTGCAGGGTGGCCCCAGGACACGTGTAATTTAGGATTAAAAATAATAAAAATTAGCGTCAAGGCAACTCAAAAGTCTGCCCAAGGAAAAGCATAATATTGTGTGCAGCAGCTGTGTATACATTCGCACACTTTCATCACAGGGGGAGTCAAAGAGTTCTGTGAGGTGCATAACCTTCTTCGACTGGGTGCCCTCCAAATGTGTTCGACTACAATACCCATCAGCCCCAGCCAGCATGGTCAATGGTTGTGCTGGCTGGGAATGGTGGGGGTTGTAGTCTGACACATCTGCTCTATTCCCAGTCATTCCCAGTCATGGCCACTGGAAGTCCTGCTTAATTTCAAGCCTTTCATTCCCTCCATGAGAACTAGAAGTTTGCTTCTCAAATGAAGGTTGTTATTCCCAATACCAATTTCTGCACTTGGGCAATGCAGTCATGAACCAGCAGGGCATGTGCAGCCCTGGAGTTTGACTCTTTCTTTCTTTCTTTTCCCAGTCCTCATCTGATCCATTGCCTCTTATTTTTTCTGGATGGTAGACAATTTATCTTATGGATATTCCACTACCCTAACCATCTACAGTAATACCTTGGATTGCAAGTAACTTGGTCTGAGAGCGTTTTGCAAGACAAGCAAAAGAATTTTATAAATTTTGACTTGATAAACAAGCGACGTCTTGCAATAAAATTCGTAGGGATGTAACCGCTCGCCTCGAGTGGGCGTAGCGGCACGCCCGCCAGTGACTCGCTTTGCTATAAGAGTGTTTTGGATTACAAGCACGGTTCTGGAACAAATTATGCTTGCAATCCAAGGTATTACTGTATTTGCAGAATCTGGTTTGTTTTGGTCAGTGTAATCTGAAATGTTTTATTTCCATGTCCTCCATCATTTCACAGGCAAAAATAGGAGCACTCCTGTGTGATGACAATGCTGTCGTGTTTACACTAGCCTCATGTGTCGTCCCCCTCCACGCGTGCCATTACCCATTGCTAAAGACTTGTTATGAAGACTGGTGAAACCTGCCAGCCGGCTCTGCCAATACCTACCTTTTGATCAGGAGATTCCTGGGGAAAGGCTCAGAGGCCCGGGAAATGGCTCTCAATGGGGGCCAATCCTCAGGAAATAGTTGGATGTTATCAGTGCTTTTTTTCTGGAGAAAAAGGTACCGGAACTCTTGGATTACATTTCCTTGGGAGTAGATGGCGATTAAATTTTAATGCAATTAATAGAAGAAAAGGTGCTGGAACTCAGTTCCGGTGAGTTCCACCAGAAAAAAAGCCCTGGATGTTATCATCCTTTATCATCCTTGTTGCCCTCCTTTGAACCCTCTCCAGTTTGTCTACGTCCTTCTGAAAGTGTGTTGCCCGGAACTGGACACAGTACTCAAGATGAGGCCTAACCAGTGCCGAGTAAAGGGGAATTATCACTTCCCGCGATTTGGAAGCTATACTTCTATTAATGCAGCCTCAAATAGCATTTGCCTTCTTTGCAGCCACATCGCATTGCTGGCTCATATTCAGTTTGTGATCTACCACAATTCCAAGATCCTTCTCACTTGTAGTATTGTTGAGCCAAGTGTCCCCCATTCTGTAACTCTGCATTTGGTTTCCTCTCCCTAGGTACAGCACTTGGCATTTATCCCTATTAAATTTCATTCTGTTGTTTTTGGCCCAGCGCTCCAGCCTATCGAGATTGCTTTGAATTTTGTTTCTGTCTTCCAGAGTATTAGCTATTCCACCCAACTTTGGGTCATCTGCAAATTTGATAAGCATTCCCTGCAGGATTATGCAGGAGGATTATGTAAGCTGCCTTGGGTTCCTTGCAGGAAAAAAGGCAGGGTATAAATATAATAAATAAATAAATAAATAAATAAATATTCTCCTGGAGCAGGGCTCTCCAACCATGGGTCCCCAGATGTTGCTGGACTACAGCTCCCAGAATCCCTTGCCATTAGCCACCATGCTGGCTGGGTATGCTGGGAGCTGTAGGCCAGCAACATCTGGGGACCCAAGGTTGGAGAGCCCTGTCCTAGAGTGTTCTGAATGGGGGGATCCATTGGGGTAAGGGGACGTACCTTTCCTCTCCACCCCACCCGCAAGGGTGATGTAGTAGTCCTGGTTTTTTGATCGGGTAACCTCCCTTGTGGACTGTGGGAATGCTGTGGACATTATATACCTGGACTTCAGCAAAGCTTTCGACAAAGTGCCTCATGATATCCTGATTAGTAAGCTAGCTAAGAGTGGGCTAGATGGAACAACTATCAGGTGGATCCACAATTGGCTACAGAATCGGACTCAAAGAGTGCTTATCAATGGTTCCTTCTCAAACTGGGGAGAGGTAACGAGCGGGGTACCACAGGGCTCGGTCCTGGGCCCGGTGCTCTTCAACATTTTTATTAATGACTTGGATGAGGAGGTACAGGGAATGCTTATCAAATTTGCAGATGACACAAAGTTGGGTGGAACAGCTAATACTCTGGAAGACAGAAACAAAATTCAAAGTGACCTCGATAGGCTGGAGCACTGGGCCGAAAACAACAGAATGAAATTTAACAGGGATAAATGCCAAGTGCTGCACCTAGGGAGAGGAAACCAAATGCAGAGTTACAGAATGGGGGACACTTGGCTCAACAATACTACAAGTGAGAAGGATCTTGGAATTGTGGTAGATCACAAACTGAATATGAGCCAGCAATGCGACGTGGCTGCAAAGAAGGCAAATGCAATTTTGGGCTGTATTAATAGAAGTATAGCTTCCAAATCGCGGGAAGTGATAATTCCCCTTTACTCGGCACTGGTTAGGCCTCATCTTGAGTACTGTGTCCAGTTCTGGGCACCTCAGTTTAACAAGGACATAGACAAACTGGAGAGGGTTCAGAGGAGGGCAACAAGGATGATAAAGGGACTGGAAACAAGGCCCTATGAGGAGAGACTGAAAGAACTGGGCATGTTTAGCCTTCAGAAGAGGAGACTGAGGGGAGATATGATCGCACTCTTCCAGTATTTGAAGGGATGTCACACAGAGGAGGGCAAAGATCTCTTCTCGTTCATCCCAGTTTGCAGGACACGGAATAATGGGCTCAAGTTACAGGAACCTAGATTCCACCTAAACATCAGGAAAAATTTCCTGACTGTCAGAGCAATAAGACAATGGAATCAACTACCTAGGGAGGTGGTGGGCTCTCCCAGTCTGGAGGCATTCAAGGTGCGGCTGGACAGACATCTGTCAGAGATGCTTTGACCTGGATTCCTGCATTGAGCAGGGGGTTGGACTCGATGGCCTTGTAGGCCCCTTCCAACTCTACTTTTCTATGATTCTATGATTCTATGATTCTATGTCCGTGTGTGTGAACAGGAGCAAAGAAACTGCAGGCTGAGGTTGCTTCCGGCTAAGTCTTTTGTTGTGCAGTTGCCCCAGCTCGTTCATGATGGGATTTTAGGGTGGTCTGTCGGTAGCACTAGGAGCCATCCGTCCGGAAGCACCCTTACTCAAAGGGAAACCGGGAGGGCTGAGCTTGGAGCCGAACTCTCCGGGTGCTGGGCCCTCCTCTGGAGCTGTTTTGGCCTATAACTCCCATAATCCCTGACCATTGGCCATGCTGATTCGGATTTATGGGAGTTGTAGTCTAAAACAGTGTTCTCCAAGCTTGGGTCCCCAGATGTTTTTGGCCTACAACTCCCAGCATGCTGGCTGGGGCATGCTGGGAGTTGTAGGCCAAAAACATCTGGGGACCCAAGCTTGGAGAACACTGGTCTATAATATCTGGAGGGTACCATGTTATCTGCCCCTATGTTAGGTTGCCTGCATGCATCCGCCTATGCTTAAGTTGGATATTAGTACATAAACTGAAATGCTATAGAATGCCGTAATTCTCCAGTGATCCCTCCTTCCAAAGGGAACCAAACTGGGGTAAGTGCTGTTCCAGGAAATTGGGGGAAAGCGGGGGACACCAACCAGGCCCCCCCAACCGCCTTCTGTATGCTGCTGTGTATCCCTCGGCAACAGATTATCCCGCACTGATCCTTTCCAAGGGAGATGTGCCAAATGGAGCAGACCAGCATATCTGAGCAGACAGCAACCCTAGGCATGTTTACTCAGCAGTAAAGCCAACTGAGTTCAATAGGGCTTACTCCCAGGTAAGCAGAGATAAGATTGCATCTCCTTCCCCCATCCCTCAGAACTTAAGAATGCTGTACACTGGAGTTGTAAACAGGTGCGGAAATGTTGGCAAATAGTATTTAAAGTGATAAAGGAAATAACCGGGGTAAACTTAGAGTTATGCCCTAGCACAGTGTTCTCCAACCTTGGGTCTCCAGATGTTTTTGGCCTACAACATACAGCATAGCTGGCTGGGGCATGCTGGGAATTATGGGACTTTTTTTCTGCCTAAACATGCATAGCATCTTACTTCCAGTAACTATGCCTTAGGAGAGGCATGCATGTCAACCTTTTAGAACGGGGACGGGGGAAGACACAAAAGCCGGGAAACCATTTGGGAGAAGGAACGTAGGGGAAGGGGGCGTGGTCATGTGGGAAAACCCCGGAGGAGGAGGAACCACAGGCAGGAGAAAACTGTCCCACAGGCTCAACACTCCTGTGATAGCTAAAGACAGGGGTCCTCAAACTTTTTAAACAGGGGGCCAGTTCATTGTCTCTCAGACTGTTGGGGGCCCGGACTATAGTTTGAAAAAAATATGAATGAATGGATCAAGTAAAGAAAAAAGGACCTGGGTCCTTTTTTTTACTTGATAGGGATGATGATTTTTTTCCCTTAAATGGAAAGTTATTTTATTTATTTATTTATTTCATTTTTATACCGCCCAATAGCCGAAGCTCTCTAGGCGGTTTACAGCAATTAACAAGACAGTCCCTGCCCGCAGGCTTACAATCTAAAAAGACACGACACACAAGGAAAAAGGAATGGGAGGGAAGAAGGGGGAATATTAATGAATACTCCTGGCAGGGCTGGTGGTATTTACATATATAGTTGCACAATTGTTTCATGCCTAACACGAATATACTTTTGTTTTTGCCATCACACAAATGAACATACTTTGCTTCAATCCAAAGTAGCATTTTTGAAACCTTAGAAATCTGACTTACCGGTAGCTACATCAGCTCATACATAAGAGGTAAAACACCACCACTAAAGAGTTTTTTAAAAGTCTGCTTCCGCCGATCAGCTGCCGGGCCGGATAAAAAGGCAAGGTGGGCCGGATGTGGCCCGCGGGCCTTAGTTTGAAGACCCCTGGCTAAAGAGAATCTCCACATCTAGAAGCCTTGTAGCTCTGAACATCATTTGCTGTAGGACAAGCGGTGCCCCCGCCGAAGGACAAGCCTGCCCATCTACTTCAGGTTCAGGGACTTTATTTCTGCTACGAACGCCGTGTGTCATCCGTCTCCCCACCCCGCAAAAACACACCAGCCCTCTTCCCCAGAGAGACGAGGGCAGACGGTCAGCTAAACAGAGAGAGGTCATCCACTCCGGTTAATGTCTGCCGCCTCTGCTGAGGACTGTATACTTTTCCATAGATCATTTCTGTCCCGAGAGAGCTGGCTGGTAATTAAGTCTTGGCCGTTCCTTTGGCGGGATTCCCCTTCGGGGTCATGATGTCGGCATGTTCACTAGAGAAGATTCGTCCCCGAGGAGGAGCATCAACTGCTTGAAGGGAAAAATGTTTTGTAAAAACATACGACCCTCAGAAACAATAGCTCTCTCTCGCTCGCTCTCGCTCTCTCTTTCTTAGAAGCTGGGTTAAAATTGACCGTCAGACGTTTCCTTTTTCAGCTAACCAGTCTGAGAGACACTGGACTGACCTGGGGTTGCGAAATCTCACCCTTTGACCGGACGGTTCTGGTTTTTTTAGCCTCCTTCTCGGATTCTCCAGGGGAAGGAGGAAGATGTAGGGGAAAGGGGGCAGAATCTTGGGGGCAGGCTGTTTTGAGAGGCTTTTTTCGTTAGCTCTGCCCCGTGTTCACCATGCTCCATCCCTGCACCATGGGCTCCGCCAGTTGTTCCAGTAGCTGATGTCCCCTTTGCCATGTGCTGCCAGGCTCTACCCCGATGCAAGGGTGCCGAGGTCACTTTTGAAGTGCAAGCGATCATCATGATGTGACACTGACAGTCCCCATCGCCACACGCCCCAGGAAGTTCCAAAAAGTAGGCAGCTGTGCTGATCCATATCAACAAACCAGTTCTAGCCATTTTCATATCCACTAGGAGCTAGCTATTTATTTATTTATTTATTTATTCTATGTTGTTATATTTATATCCTGCCTTTTTTTTTTCCTACAAGGAGTCCAAGGCAGCTCACATAATAATCCTCCTCCTCCTCTCCGTTTTATCCTCACAACAACCCTGTGAGGTAGGTGAGGCTGAGAGTCGGCGACTGACCCAAAGTCACCCAGTGAGCTTCATGGCCAAGTGGGGACTAGAACCGAGGTCTCCTGAGAGGTCTGACACTCTCTAACCCCTACGCCACACTGGCTCTCCAGTTTTTGTAAAGCAAATGGGTCTTAACTGCCCATTCAAGACCAAAACACCCCAAACTATTTTGCATTACAACAGGGATAGCTCACAACAAAATACTGTTGCTGGGGAAATACACTCCCCGCCTCCAGGTACTGACCAAGTCTAGAATAAAGGCCATGGCTCCTCTTGGGTTATTTAACCCACAACTAGCCATGTTGCCCATGGGCACCAAGTTGCATATGCAACTCCTGCTCAGGGGTTGTCTTGTCATGCGTACCCGGCGAGCATGGGTTATACAAGGATTAAACAGCCCTCACATAGGTCATTTAATAATAATAATAATAATAATAATAATAATAATAATAATAATAATAAAAAATAATAATAATAAATTTTATTTCTTACCCGCCTCTCCGTCTAGATCGAGGCGGGGAACAACAAAAATATAAAATACACAATACATACTATTAAAACATCTTAAAACATATTAAAAACATCATAAACAACATCATTAAAACATCATTAAAACATCATTAAAATATCGTAAAAACATCTTAAAGGCAACCTAAAATTCCGCCGGATAGGCCTGCCGGAAGAGATCAATCTTTATGGCTTTTTTAAATTCCAAAAGACTGGTGAGCTGACGAATCTCCTCCGGCAGGCCATTCCATCATCTGGGAGCAGCAGAAGAGAAGGTCCTCTGGGTACCCTTGCAGAACCCATGCTCACCAGGTTCACACAGCACAACAACCCCCGCTCGAGGGTTGCATATTCAAAATGTTGGCCACACACGCCCCGCATGTGCTGCAGCCTCACTGTGGGTTAAATAACCCATGGTGGACTCTCATGTCATGTGTGAAGATCGCAGCTAAGCTCAGAGGGAACAGAGAAGCCTGGGGGTGGGGGCAGATGAGATAATTGTCCCTGCTGATCAAAGAGTCCTGGGGACTCCGGGCACTTCAACCCTATGAGCCATAAACACCACCACACCAGCTCCCCTATGCCAGCAGGATCCACCTCCTTCTTCCAATTCTCCTCCGCCAGAATCTCCTAGTAATCTCCTAGACCAGTGTTCTCCGACCTTGGGTCCCCAGATGTTTTTGGCCTACAACTCCCAGCATACCCCAGCCAGCATGCCCCAGGAGCTATGCTGGCTGGGGCATGCTGGGAGGTGTAGGCCAAAAACATCTGGGGACCCAAGGTCGGAGAACACTGTCCTAGACTCAGGAGACCCCCCCAACCATCATTTCACATTCCCCCGCAACCTGCCACCCTCCAAATGTGTTTGGACTGCAACCCCCACTACCTCCAGCCTGGCATAGGGTTTGGATGATGGGCATTGTATTCCTAACACATTTGGAGAGTTCCAGGCTGGGCAAAGCTGTCCTAACCCAAGGCCATGTTATCTTCAGCAGGAGTTGAAAGTGGCACTGTTGATATGATGCTATGCTGTGGTCCTCCTGTCCAACAGTGGTCCAACTGGGTTGACCAATAGGGGCACCTCTCCCCAGAGCAGCCCAGACAGCATCAAAGGCCCCATAACACTGCCTTCTCTAGCCTGGTCCCCTCCAGATGTGTTGGACTACCACTCCCATCAACCCCAGCCAGCATCCTGTGTGAACAGGGTGACATGCTGTGACTTCTGCGTCAACAGGGGGCTTCCTGGTGGTTTGTGGGCTGTATATCCAGCAAGAAGGACGAGCTGGGAGGACACAAGAAAATCCTGCAGGGATCTGTTTTGGAAACCAGTTCATGACAATTCATGGGAATCCAGTCAATGCTGGTGTGGTGTCGTCCATTGCAACCCTACAGCAGGCAATCAAGAAACGAGGCCGTCAACCTCTCCCTGCCCTGCCCTGGAATGCACTAATTGGGTTGTTGAGGATATAATTCACCCCACCCCCTTGTAACATATATATGAACTGCTCATTCATTAAGGCAGTGAAATTCTTCCACTGCAGGACTGAATGCATTCCTAGATACATGATGTCAAGAGGGGAGACGAGGCACAGAGCCAGAATATTTGTGGCGGTGCTGGTGGGCTTAAGGCTATGGTTGTTGTGAGGCTGGGCATCCTGGGTCAATGTGAAAGAGAGAGAAACCTAAATACCAAGGGCTCAATACCGAGGAAGTTCAGCATTTTCAGTCCCATTGATTGCCATGGAAGTAAAGCTGCACACGCTTAAGGTAAGGACATAAGAAGAGCCAGGCTAGATAAGGCCAAAGGCACATCTGCTCCAGTCCAGCATTCTGCTCCCTCAGTGGCCTCTAGGGCAGGGATGCAGCCCACATGGGGGCCAAGAAGACCAGCCCTCCAGTGTTCTCCAGACGGTCATGCTCCCTTCCCCTGACCCCCATCTTCTTTCCCCTGAATGCTGATCATTTAGCGGTTTCCCGGCTTTTGTGCATCTTCCCCTCCCCCCCCATTCTAGGAGGTTGAAATGCCTCTCTCTAAGGCTTAATTACTGGCAGGAAGAGCTTGAAGCTACAAGATGCTGGAATGCTGGACCTCGCCCCTTTTGCCATTGGCCCCGCCCACTTGAATGTGGCCCCCGAGAGCTTTTCCAAAATGGAGTTTGGCCCTCAGGCCGAAAGAGCCTTGACACCCGTGCTCTAAGACAGTGTTCTCCAACCTTGGGTCCCCAGATGTTTTTGGCCTACATCTCCCAACATGCCCCAGCTAGCGTAGCTGGCTGGGGTATGCTGGGAGTTGTAGGCCAAAAACATCTGGGGACCCAAGGTTGGAGAACACTGCTCTAAGAAGACCACATGTTCCTCATGTTCCCCTAGCGACTGGTCTTCAGAGGCATATCACCTCTGCTACTGGAGGTAGTATATAGCCATTGTGACGAAGGGTGCTTCCAGATTAGGCTTTTGTTATTTTTATTCCTTATTTCTATCTCCCTGAATAATTTGGTGTCCTTCGTGAACGTGGCCACCTCGCTGCTCACGCCTAACTCCAGATGGTCTAAGATCAAGTTAAAAGCACCAGTCCCCCGTACGGTGCGGATGCTTGCGGGGGATCTCCACTTCTTACTTCTCCTCCGTTGCATGAACTGTACAGTTATTCCTAATGTCGCCTTCCCATTCTTTAACCGGCCACTGACCCATAAGAGGGACCCTCCTCTTACCGCATGTGTGTTAGGTTTTAATCAGGATCCTCTGGTGAGGGACTTTGTCGAAAGCTTTTTGAAATCGATGAACCTTCGAAGTGGTTAACTTTGGCTTACATATATTGTGATTTATTTATGGAATCATTAGAACGTGTGTCCACCCACCGAGATGGTCCGTGCATTTTTAAGAGTGGCATAGGGAGAATTCCCAACAGCGGCAGCTTTTTCAGGCCTCTGCTGCTCTGTAATGGGAGGCAGATACGACGACATCCTTACAGAGCAGTCCTATGCCTGCTTACAGGAAGTAAGGCCCACCACCTTCCATGGAGCTTACTCCCAGGTAAGTGCACATAGGGTTTCAGCCTTCATTTCATCAGGGATGTTGAAGAGTCCTTGGTCTCGAGTCACGAGTCGAGTCACGAGTCTTTGGACCCGAGTCTCGAGTCCAAGTCCAAGTCCTTGGTCCAAAATGGTGACTCACGAGTCACGAGTCACGAGTCACTCCCAAAGCTGACTCCACGAGTCCCTATTAAAATCAATGGGGTTTTTTCCCCAACAAAATAAGGCTACTTCAGATGTGTGGCTTAAATAAATTCTAGGCACAAGTGTGCCTTTTTATCTCAAAACTCTGCCACTGATTTTGACAAGAACGGACCAGGCAGACAAACCCAAAATAACCAGGCAGGGAACCCCAAAACAGGCAGGCAGAGGACTTTGTCTTGGACAATTCAAACTGTGGAACTGGTTAAGAAGAGACCAGGCAGGCAGAGGAGGCTGGGAACCCCAAACAGGCAGGCAGAGGCAGCCAAACCCAAAATGTCTGAAAGGTTGCATTAGGAAAACGATTTAAAAAAATAAACTTGGATTGTTACTGCAACTGGGTCCAGGCAGCACCTGCAGGTGGCATCAAGCAGGGATGTTGACGAGTCCTTGGTCTCGAGTCCCGAGTCGAGTCTCGAGTCCCATTAAAAATATTGGGACTCGAGTCCGAGTCGAGTCAGAGGGGGGACTCAGTCCGACTCACGAGTCGAGTCCTCGAGTCCGAGTCCCCATCCCTGCATTTCATACAACCATTCAAAAAGGAGTTGCAGGAGCCTTCCATGCTTTCTGTGCTCTACCTCATCTTGGAAGAATTCCACCAGATTCTGAATGGTTACTTCATTTTTAATCAATCAGTCAATCAATCAATTTATTAATTCGGCCAACAGACCTCACAACACGCACGTCTCAGTAAAAATAATAATAAAATTAAAATAAAATAAAATAAGGTTTACATTCAGAGCAGTACTTAACACAGATAAAAAATCCTAAAACACCAATACATAAATATGTATAGATATATGTACTATAAAATGTATGTACAAATAGGGGAGGGGAATAAATAATAAAGTAGGACCAGAATAAAAGATTAATATAATACAATTTATTCCCTAATTCTTATTGCTCTCAGTAAATATTTAGCTGCAATTTCCGTAACAGGCTCTTTCAGATCTGAAAGAAGAAAAAAGACATAATATTCAGCCGTTCTTCCAGGATAGCGAGAAATCAATGGATCGATCAACTCCCTACATACCGTAAGTCTCGGTAGAAATTACAGAAGAGGAAAATGCGATTTATAGTTTCAATTTCCTCAGAGCCGCATGGGCATAATCTATTTGAATAAGGTATTCCTCGAAACCTTCCCTCCAAGAGGGCTGAGGGTAGTACATTGAAAAGGGCAAGCGTGAATGCCCTCCGATACTTAGGAATGTTTAATTTATTCAAATACTTAGCTTGGAAATTAGGAGAGACATAATTGATACCAAATGTCAGAGGGGAGCAGGTTTTGTTTGCTGCTGCAGATGAAACTTGAAAATCAATATTTTGAATGCGCTCTGTAACATAGTATCTAGCTTTCTCAGGACCATAGGAGAAGAGCAACAGTGGAGAAAACCCTAAATTGTATACTTTATTAACTAATATTTTCATCCAATTGCTAACATGCTGATCATACTGGACTAGTGATAAAAAGGTCATCAGAGGGAACTAAGAACATTAAACGAAGCCAAAATTTTAATGTGAGCGACCAAGCTCTAGCTTCAATAGAGTCTGCGCCCACCTCTAGCCGCATTTTTAAAAGTTTCAATGAAACTGGTTTGGCACCACTTTTTTGGCCTCCACCACTTGTTCTATGTCATATTACTTGTTCTACTGCATTCTACATCAGTATACCCTCTCGCATCCATCTGTCCATCAATCATCTATCCATCCACCTATCTAAGCCAGTTTTAGCTACTATGTTAGGGTACTTACAGTTGTGGAGAAATGAATGATGTTTCAAAGGGTTTTTTGCAGAAAACTCGTGGTTTTGCCAATTTACCCCTCCAAGATCAGATAATTACGGAAAAAAAGACCAGGGGAAAGAACTGATGTAAATAAATAAAAACTACAGTCTTTGGAACCTCTGTCACTACTGATTTTGAGAACTCTGGCTTCAGTGAATTGAAATTAGCTCCATTGGCTCAGCTGCAGGGAGGTTATAGAATGTTTACAAACATTCCAATTTCTCAAAGGTGTTTTTTTTTTAATAAAACCTGCTTGCACACAAGATGTTGGCAAACAAAATACTGACTGGGTTCAGACAACACAATGACCCACTCTCCGGGGTTGAGTTTGGGTTGTCATTGAGCCATGGGTTGTTGTTGAAACGTGGGTTATCATGTTGTCCGAACCCAGCCATGCTAAGAAACCATGGTTTGTTAACCACAAACAACCCACAGTTCACAACCCAACAACAAACCATGGTTTCTCTTCATGAGTTTTCATGGTTAATAATAACAAGCCATGGCTTGTTAGTGCAGCTGGGTTCAGATGACACGATAACCCGTTCAACAGCAACCAACACTCAACCCATACTCAACTGTTGACTTGAGTGTGAGTTATCATTTTGTCTGAACCCAGTCTCTGTGTGCTCCTGGTAGGAAGGAGAAGCAGCCAGAACCATCAGCGTGTTGGTCAAAGGTTCAACTGTGTGCATGAGCACTGTGTAAATGCAATAAGAGTGGCATGTGATCGATGTGCAGAACTCATGTGTGAATATGAACATTGTGTGTGGCACAGTGGCATGAATCAAGGCAAGGGTGCATGCATGCTTGCAGAAGGGGGAAGGCTTCAGAGTGTGCAGTGGGATTTGACAGAGAGGAAAACCTTGCATGCGGAAAAACACATCGGGGAAACTGATGTGGGTTGCTGCTTGTACAGGATCATTTCCCTTCTCCTTTAGCAAAAGAGTGTTCTGAATTATTAGAGATGGAAAAGCAGCTTCGGTTTAATCCCTGAGTTGCTGCAGCTCTTGTTCTATGTATTCCTGGCCCCTTTTGTCATGCGTCCACAAGGCACGCTGTCGCGGAGGAAGACGCAAGCAAAATCCTGTGTCGGATAAGAAGGTCCTACTCAGCTTCCCCTGCAATATCTCACACTCCCCCCCCCCCCCATCTGATGTTCTCTTGCCATCCAAGGCATTTTGGTGTTCAGTCTGAGCCCTGCAATGCAACTCCTAGATTCATAGAGTTGGAAAGGAGCCTACACAAGGCCTATCGAGTCCAACCCCCTGCTCAATGCAGGGAACTAGAGGAGGGGTCTCCCATCCAAGTAATCACCAGGCCTGACCCTGCTTAGCTTTCCACGCTCAGACAAGCTGAGCCAGAGTGAGTGAGCCAACAACAAAGCAGGCGAGGCGGAGCTGCGGGGAGCGACTCTTCAGAACTATTCCGAAGAATGACAAACGCTCAGAATGGAAGATGAGCCAGAAACAGCGTTCTCCAGCCGGGCACCCACCAGATGTGCTGGCTGGAGATGGTGAGAATTACAGGCCGACACATCTGGAGGGCCCCAGGACTGGATTAGAGACTTTTAGATCCTCAACTTCATGCCTTTTCAGAGATGACAGTTCCTTGATGTGCCCCACTAATCTATTTTTGTTGTTGTTGTTGCCGTGAGAGTATGAGACGTTGGCATCTCCAGAACACAGTGGTACCACCCCCCCTTTCTCGTGTGCCCCCCTCCCCTCCCTGGGGAGAAAGAAGGGGCAGGGCGCAATATTCATATTCAAATCATTTGATTAGGGATTCAGACAGGGCCTCTGTCTGTCTGGGGAGAGGCGACCCTTCATGGACCGACTCCTAGAGGGGCTGCCGTCTCTAAGCACTGAGAAGGCATTTGATTAATATGGGCTACGGGGGGCGGCGGGAGGGCAGGATGATGGCGCCAGGCCAGGAGAAGAAAGAATCTGCCCCAAAGATCCCAGGAGCAGAGGAGAGGTTGCATTCTCCGTATTTGTCTCCGGGAAATCACCATGGTTTTCTTTTAAAGTGCTCCAGATGGCCAAGTAATGCCCCCCCCCTCCCGGGAGAAAGTGGGAGAAAGGTATTGGGGGGTGGGCACAGAAGGACTCCCGGAGAACAACGGTCGCTTTGTCCCAGTTCTGCTATCGCTCTAACTGGCACTTCAACCTTTTATTCACACTTTGTCACTGCATGGGGACGCAGGAGCGACAGGGTCCCTGTCCAAAGGGATTCCTGAATCATTCCTTTTGGGCTTTGTCGTTGTTAATGCAAGATTTAGCACAAATCTCGGTGATGTGGCATCATGTGTGTCCTCCAGGTTTCGATGCGCTGATTGTAAGAATGGGTTATACAGCACGGGGAGGGGGGGGGTGTTGATTGACAAAAGAATGGAACTCAGCTGATCCCGATGTCTCCCTCCTCCTGCTCCATCCGCGCGCCCCCGAGCCCCACAAAAGCAGCACCTTTGAACAGCAATAATAATCGTGAGCGATTCCAGAGGAGCAGGTCACAGTATAGTGGCAAACAACAACAAGGAGTCCTTTGACCAGGGCTTTTTTTCTGGTGGAACTCACCGGAACTGAGTTCCAGCACCTTTTCTTCTATTAATTGCATTACAATTTAATCGCCATCTACTCCTGAGGAAATGTGATCCAAGAGTTCCGGTACCCTTTTCTCCAGAAAAAAAGCACTGCCTTTGACTCCATAAAAATGCACACGTTTATTAGGGCAACTGCCTTCAGGGCCTAGAGCTGCCTGCCTCAGATGTACACACAGCAGGTTGTTGTAGCCAATGTCAGTCCTACTTAGAGTAGACCCCTTGAAATGACCGGCGCTTAAGTTGGACTGACCTTGGATACAACCCACAGGGAGGACTTCCCAGCCAAGTAAGCGGGTGGCGGCGGGGGGGTGGGTGCTCTCTGTTGTTATTTGGTTTGGGGGCAAATGCCAGAAAAACAAGGAGAAATGGCAGCCCTTTCCCCCCCTCAGCCTTTTTTTAAAAAGTTCTAATTAGCTGTAAATCTGGCCCGCCTGCGGAGGTGGTGCGAGGGGGCGGCCCAGTAAGGCTGGAGCCCCAAATCTTTCATTTTGGAGTCCCACGTTTCCACTAGGGCTAGAGCCGCAGAAATCCACCGGGGCTGGAGCACCAAATCATCTGGGAGGCGGCCCTCTGCCCCACCACCCTGCTGTCCAGGGGCACTTGCTGAAAAGAAAGGTCCAGGGGCCCTGATGATCTTCTCGGCTGCGTCTGATCCCCCTGGATGAGCTGGCTTTTTGCCCACCCACAGGTGCTTCACCTCCTGCTGCCCCCTGCCTTGAATCTTTCTGCCTGGGTTCCCCCCCCAAAAAAAAATCAAATGCCCTCCTCTCCCTTCTCCATACATGCCTTTTTACAAATAAGGATGTCCTTAGGAGACACTCAGGGTCCTTTACAGACACACACACACAGAGAGACTGTATATAAATTAGCATATGCAACTTTGTGCATTATTTTTTTTTTTTTGTCCTGATGGGCCTGAGCCCAGGAACTTTCTGGCACCTAGCAACGCCCCTGCCCACCTGGGGTCCCAATCCAGCCCTTGGGGTTCCCCAGAGGGTCATATCCCCTTTCCCAGCCCTGGGTCCCACCCTCTTTCCACCGACCACCAATCAATCGTTCAGTGGTTCCCCAGCTTTTGCACAGGTTCCTTCCCCGCCGCCCCGGTTCTGAAAGATGGAAGTGCCTCCCCTAGGACTGGCTTACTGGCAGTGAGAACTTTAAGCTAAAATATGCTGGTATATTTGTTTGCAACTTGGCCCTGCCTCTTTCACTTTGGCCACGCCCAACGCCGGAATTTTTCTCCAAAATGGAATGGCACGCCTGCTGTAAACGGACCATTGCAGCACAAAGCTCCGCCCTAAATCCAACAAAAATTGCAAACACGTTCCGCCCCAGGGGGGGGGGAAGGGCTAGGCCCCGCCCCCAGGCCCCACCCAGAAAGCAGCATCTCTTATTCCAAAAGCTGGCAACCTTACAGGAGTGCAAATTAAGGGCAAAATTAGATATACTTTAAATGCGAAGCTGCTAGCATGCACCCTCCAAGTGGTGGAGCCCGTCTGTTTGTGTTCTGCTCTGGACATAGCATGCTAGTTTGATCTTTCTAGCTCAGTGTTCTCCAACCTTGGGTCCCCAGATGTTTTTGGCCTACAACTCCCAGCATGCCCCAGCCAGCTATGCTGGCTGGGGCATGCTGGGAGTTGCAGGCCAAAAACATCTGGGGACCCAAGGTTGGAGAACATTGTATCTAGCTCCTCCTCATCCTTTATCCTTCACTGCCTTTACAGCAACCACAGGCTTTTCTGTTCTCCCAATCTAGCCAATAATTGTTAATTGATTTAGGTTGGGACGAGATGGACCTTGCTCTAGTCCGGCGAAGCAATTTGTACCTTCTTAGGAGTACATTACCAAAAACATTCCCAGGGAACAATTTGTAGCAGGAAATCAGAGACAGTTGCACCATACCTCTGATTGGATTAGCTAAAGGTTAGAGAGATGTTGTGAAATCGGACTTTGAGTTTCTGAAAGACTTTGGCATAAGAGAGAGAGAGAGAGAGAGAGAGATCCCAGCCCGCCTGCCTGCTTGAACAAGAGTTTTTTTTCTTAGCTGGGCTTCTGTGCAGACTTATGCTGACAATGCACAGAAATTGGGGGAGAATTTAAGTGACATCAATATGATATATATTTACAGAGTATCTACCTTTACTGGTAGTTGTTTTTTTTTTCCCCTTCCCCTTATCGTGGTTGAGAGGAAGGGTGGGTCATTGCTCTCTATGTGAATTACAAAAGAAACCATTTTCTTCCAACACATAAAAATATAAGAAGAGCCCTGCTGGATCAGACCAATATACCTGGAGGGTACCAGGTTGGGGGAAACTAGTTATGGGGCAATCTACTTTTCTTCTGTGTCTCTGCAGCCTAAGAGAGAGGCACCTGACACAAGGGAGGTCTGAGGCCCAACCCAGGGTGGCAGGAGTGGCCGGGTGGGTGACCAGCCAGATGGGCGATTTAGAAATATAATAAATATACCTAATAATAAATAAACCCTTTTTCACCCCACCTGTGCTCTGCTGAGAAGGGAGAGGGAAATTGTCGGGCTTCATCCTGCTGAGCTGCACAGTCTCCAGGTGGTATTTTACCATAGCCTCTTCCTGCTCACCTTCAAGGTGGGACTGGGAGGGAAAGGGGGGAAGTCCTGGCATTGAAGGAGCTCCCTGCTTTGCCAGTTCCTAGGAAGCTGCCTTATTACATGTCAGACTATAAGAAAATGAGAGCATAAGAAGAGCCATGCTGGATCAGACCAAGGGTCCATCTAGTCCAGCATTCTGTTCACACAGTGGCCAACCAGCTGCCCACGGGAAACCCACAAGCAGGACAGCAGTGCAACAGCACCCTTGCACCCATGTTCCCCAGCAACTGGAGTACATTGGCATACTGCCTCTGATACTGGAAGTAGCATATAGCCATCAGGACTAGGAGCCCTTGATAGCCTTCTCCTCCATGAATTTGTCCAATCCCCTTTTAAAGCCATCCAGATTGTTGGCCATCCCTACATCTTGTGGAAGTGAATTCCGTAGTTTAAGTATGTGCTGTGTGAAGAAGTCCGTCCTTTTATCTGTCCTGAATATCCCACCAATCGGCTTCATGGGATGACCCCGGTTTGTAGTACTATGAGAGAGGGAGAAAAATGTCTCTCCATCCACTTTCTCCACACCATGCATAATTTTGTACATCTCTGTCATGTCTCTTGTTACTCACCCTTTTTCTAAGCTAAACAATCCCAGATGTTGTAACCTTTCCTTGTAGAGGAGCTGCTCCATCCTCTTGGTCAGTTTAGTTGTTCTTTTCTGCACTTTTTCAAACTCTACATTATCCTTTTTTAGGTATTTACTTATGAAACATAGATTTGTATAAGGAGAGTAGTTTTAATTTCAGTTACTTTCCTAATTAGGCGGCCCATCATAGAATTTGCCTTTTCCACAGCTGCCGCACACTGGGTCGACATTTTTCATCGGGCTGTCCACCACAACCCCAAGATCTCTTTCTTGGTCAGTCACCGCTAGCTCAGATCCCATCAGCTTATACTTGAAGTTGGGACTTTTCGCCCCAAACGTGCATCACTTTACACTTGTTGATGTTGAACCACAGTTGCCATTTTGATGCCCATTCTCCCAGTCTGGAGAGATCCTTTCTCTTTGGAGCACCTGCAAGACAACAACTCTGGAGAGCCCCATCAGCTCCGTTTTCCCGCTGTGGCAAACGCCGCAGTAGAAGATTGGCCACCTGGGGCTCTCCAGGGCACCCGCCCACCCGGCAACACTCATCCACCTGGGTGCCCGTCCATCCGGCAGCACCTTCAGGGTGCCATCGTGGGGGTCACATAATTGGCCTGCTCACTCCTCCTGCTCTGCCACCTGAGGTAGAGGATTCACCCCGCCTCCTAAGAAGGCCGGCCGTGGTCAGAGGCAAGATCAAACCACAATGGGTGCTGCTGAGCAAAGACGGTTTGCCTTTGTTTTTGCAACGAGCGTGGGGACTGTCTCTAGCGCCTGATTTATTTCTTTTTTTTTTAATGACTTTTGGCATGACATTTCATGCATCTGACGATGGAATGGAGCACAGGCAGCACCAGAAGGGAACTTGCAGAAATGACAGCATTTGTGGGCTGGCATGTGAACATTTGGAGAGTGTACCCGGTGGGAAAGTAAACACCAGAACCCTGTAAAATAAAAATAAAAACCATCTTTGCCTATGAGAGTTTGTCTTCTCACACATTTTTATTTTTTTTTTAAAGATCATGAAGGAGAAATGCAGAATGAAGCGTGTTGTTTAATGTGCATTTGAGGGAGGAAATTCAAGCCCGGTTTGCACTCGGAGCAACTATATTTACTGTCCTGATGAACTGTGAAAAGTGAAAGGGGAATTATAACTGAGAACGATGGAATGCAGTGATTAGAATTTTAGGCTATTCCCAGGGATGCCCCGAGTTCGAATCCCTGCTCAGCCATGTTGCTGACTGGGGGACCTTGGTGCAGACAGTATCTCTCAAACTCCCCCACCCTGCAGGGTTGTTGTTGTGAGGGTAAGATGCAGGGGGAACAGGTATGCCTTCCTGAACTCCTTGGAGGTGGGAGGGTGAAAATAAGTGAATAATAAATCAGGGGGGTGGGTGTTGAACATCGTTCAGCCCCAGGGCCGAATTCAAGTCCAGGGACCACATTCCAGTGGTGGGTGGGGGCAAAGGCAAAGGGGAGAGGCCGAAACACAACCCCTCCCCCCGGCATATTTTAGCTTAAAACTCTTCCTGCCAGGAGTAATTAAGTCTTCGGAGAGACATTTCAACCTTTTAGAATTGGGGGGCGGGGAACTGCACAAAAGCTGGGGAAACCACCCCAACTGTTCAGTGGTCAGGGGAAGGGGGCAAGGCCGGATTGGGACCCCTGCTGGGCCTGAGTTTCTTTCTGCACCCCCTTTTTTAAATGGTGATGCCAAAGTCCGTCCTTTGGTCTGCAAAGGCTTTGAAAGCCTGCGCGTTGCCACTCAGCTATGCCTCCTCCCCAATAATGAAGAGACAGAGAATGCCAATCCTCAGAATGGTCTTTCTGGATTATTTCGCAAGCCTTCAGCTCTCGCTCTCTCTACTGTACAGCTATTTTTAAAGATAATATTCTAACTCGGTGGAAACTATTTTTCCTACATCCTGAGTGACTTTGTCTTCAGCTGTTCCTAAGCAGTGATAATTAAGACAACCTGATGGAAAGTTTCAAGTGGCTGCGCATGGCTTCTTCTTCATTGGTTATTGATGCCACAACAAGCTTGGGTTTCTCTTTTCCAGATTTGTGGCAAACAAAGGGGAGAGATGGTTTACATAGGGGACAGGGTGTGGTGGGTGCCTTGGAGAAGGCTGCGGACTTGGCACAGCTCAAACTGGGCCTGCTCTTTCGAAAAGCTGTGCTCCAGATCAACCACATGTTATTGGCCTTGCTGCTGTTTAACTTACCAAGGAAGGATCATTTCCTTCCAGGAAACTACTTACTGCAATTTATTGGTTGGGCTTTGGGGCCTCTTCAGCCCAAGGATTTGGGGTGGCTGGCAATCCTTTAAGAATGAAAGCTGTTATATGAAAGAGCGATTGTAGCCAGACTAATATATAACATATATTTTTCATCCGCCCTTCTGCCATGGCATGCAAACCAGCACGAATAAAAGATCTTCTTCCCCGATATTTCCAAACCATGTTTGGACTCTGGGTTTGAGTTGGGTAGGAAACCAGCAGAAATAACTGCTGCGACAGCTCTATAAAGAAGTTTGACAATAAATACATTTCATTTCGTTTCATTTATACATGCATGTCAGTCATTTGGAGGAGCCAGGCAAGGCACGACAGGCAGTTTGACATGCTTTAAAAAGACAGACATGCAGTTTGAAATGCTTTTCTTTTCTTTTCTTTTTTTAGCCATGCAGGAAGAGGTGCATTCTATCATCTCATTTGAACCTTACTGTGTTTTGTGTGTCATCTGTGAACACCTGCATTCTGTCTCTGAAGCTCATTTTTAAGCACATCTTTTCTATAGTGTACACACCTGCCCTCAAGTCACGGTGGGAAGTCCATCTCCGTTATGTCCCCTCAATCAGAAATTTGGAGGAAGGCCATGAGAGAGAGAGGGACTTTGTAGATGAGGTGCCTAAGAAAAGTAATTAATAAATAGAGTTTTACATATTTGTACACATTCCCTCCCACCCACCCCCTTTTGGGTTTTCCTCGCTGAACAGAAATGTCTTTCAGGTGGGAATGGGCAAGCCCTGTGTGTGGCCTCCTTACCTTAACCCAGTGCTTCTCAAATAGTGGGGCGGGCCCCCCAGGGGGGGCGCGAGGCTCCGTAAAGGGGGGCTCGTTTGACTTCAGTTAAAAGTTTTTTTTAATATTGTGTTCCTTTAAATCCTGTGCTCCTTTAAATCTTTTCTGCTACAGTTAATAAAGCTATTCTTTGTTGTAAATTGATCCACATTTCTTTCTTTTTTTATTCTCTTAGACGTTAATAAGGATAGTGTTATGCAGAGGTGTACTTATAACAATTTTATAGACAAATGATACTATTTACAGTCGCGCGGGGGGCGCGAAATGTTTTCTTCTTCCTAGGGGGGGCATGACAGAAAATAATTGAGAAGCACTGCCTTAACCAATTCTTCCTCCTTTCTCAGGACTGCAGACATCGTGATCGGATACAAACAGGTTTCCTTCAGTGTCCCCCATCTCTGGTGAAAACTGACCAAGTCAAGAAAGGCCTTGTCAGTTTCACGAACACCACCTTGGGAAGGAACCAGTTAACATGTTTGTGAGAAGTGTGGGGTGGAGTCAGTCTGATTCCTGATTCTTTATTAGTCCATTTAACTTATGAGCAGCCTTATAGCCGAAGCTCTCGGGGCAATGTACGGTACATAAATACAAAACGAAACACAATAAAATCCAGTTAAATCAGGGCTCCCCAACCGTGGGTCCCCAGATGTTGCTAGCAGCTGGCCTGCAGCTCCCAACATACCCAGCCAGCATGGCTAATGGCAAGGGATTCTGGAAGCTGTGGTCCAGCAACATCTGGGGACCCAAGGTTGGAGAGCCCTGAGTTAAATACTATCAAAGGATGGGCAGCCAAAGTACAATTTAAAACAGTGAAGACTAAAATATCCGAAGCAGCAAATATTAAAAAGATTGCAAACTATCCACTGAGATATTTTTTTTTTTAAAAAAAAAAACAGCTCTAAGAAACAACTGTGCAGTAGAGTGTATTGCAAGTTACAAGGCCTGTGAGAATTAAAAGGTCTTTGCCTGGCACCAAAAAATAACGAAGTAGGTCCCAGGTGGACCTCTCTGGGGAGGACATTCCACAATTGGGGGGGGGCACTAAAAAGGCCTGCTCATGAGTAGCCCCACCCAATGAATCACAGTATGCAGGGGCATTTGAAGAAGGACCTCTCGTGATGATCACAGAGCACGGGTAGGCAGTGGTATAGCCAGGACTGGACCTTGGGGCAAAAGTCCACCCACCTACCCCCCAGATGACAGGGATGGGGACTCGGACTCGAGGACTCGACTCGTGAGTCGGACTGAGTCCCCCCTCTGACTCGAGTCCGACTTGAGTCCCAATATTTTTAATGGGACTCGAGACCAAGGACTCTTCAACATCCCTGGGCTATGCCAGAAGGAGTGGGGAGAAGTGTGATCGCTGGAAAAGATTTTATTTTTTAAAATCATTTTCCTAAAATGCAACCTTTCAGACATTTTGGGTTTGGCTGCCTCTGCCTGCCTGCTTTGGGGTTCCCTGCCTCCTCTGCCTGCCTGGTTTTTTTGGGTTTGTCTGCCTGGTCTTTTCTTGCCAAAATCAGTGGCAGAGTTTTGAAATAGAAAGGCACACTTGTGCCTAGAATTTATTTAAGCCACACATCTGAAGTAGCCTTATTTTGTTGCGGGGGGAAACCCATTGATTTTAATAGGGACTCGTGGAGTCAGCTTTGGGAGTGACTCGGGACTCATGAGTCACCATTTTGGACCAAGGACTCGGACTCGAGACTCGGGTCCAAAGACTCGTGACTCGAGACCAAGGACTCTTCAACATCCTTGCCAAATGACCACCCATAGGGCAGCAGGGTAGCTAGCAGAAGGAATCTCCATTTTATCCCTGTAGTCATGAGGGTGCTACGATTTAAGTGAGCTCAAAATGCACAGCTGCACATGCTCAAAGTATTTATTTGATCAGGGTTGGCAAACCTTCTCACACATATAAGGAATGCAGAAGGTGG
Source organism: Shinisaurus crocodilurus (assembly GCA_021292165.1). Lineage (NCBI taxonomy): Eukaryota > Metazoa > Chordata > Lepidosauria > Squamata > Shinisauridae > Shinisaurus > Shinisaurus crocodilurus. The sequence goes on from CM037878.1 coordinate 7,097,181, forward strand.
TACAGCGTGGAATGGTGCTGGGGGCGCAGGAGAGAAATGTCATTTGTGTGCTTCACAACTGACAATACAACATGGCCATCTAAGAGGGGGGGGCATAAAACCATTATGTCCAGGGTCTAACGTTTCCGAGCTGCACCACCGCAAGTAGAAATGTATGGGAAGATTATGGGATTATGATAAATTAATGTATTGGATTATGATACTTAAAAACAATTGGATACAATCCAGCCAAAGTGAAGTACATTTAAGTCCTGTTGATTTAACTGAATGAGATCTCCTCAGTGAGACCCGCCTGGTGCCAACACAGTCATCTTTTCAGCGCTAGGTTAAGGCGGTCCTCTACTCTCAGGCATCTGATGGCATTTATGTCCGTTGTTTTTATCATGTCCAGTATCTTATTGTAACTGTTTTAGCTGTTTAGATTGTTTTAGCTTTTGTCTGTTAGAGATTTTTATGTTATGTTTTTATGCTCTTGTATTGTGGTGTGTATTTTTGTGAACTGCCAAGAGAGCTTCAGCTACTGGATGGTATAGAAATGAAATGAAATGAAATGAAATGATGATGATGATGATGATGATGATGATGATGATGATGATGATAATAATAATAATAATAATAATTACGACGACGTTTAAGTCCAGACTTAATTCGCCCATTGAGATCAATGGGACTTAAACCTGCTTTTCACCCTTTGGTGGACCATGCACAGCGATGTGTTTCTTCTTACATGGTCTCCTCTCACTAACTCCATGACCTACTTGGTCTCAGTTGTGAGCTTTAAGCTGGGTCGCCCCATCGGCATAGTGGGCAACTACTGCAGCAGCTGATAAAAGAGCAAGATCTCTCCACCTTTAGACTGATGGATATATATCCCCCCCCCTCCCTTTGCTGGCCTTTTGATAGGTTGAGTCTGAAGACCAAGTCTTGGCGACCTTCTGTGGAAGAGAGGCTACAGACACAGAACAGACCCCGGGGCAGCGGCCGATTGTGTCCCCAGGTTCATACATGAGTCTCGCGTTCAGATCGGACTTCTCCAACGAGGAACGCTTCACAGGCTTTGATGCCCATTACACAGCAGTGGGTAAGTAACAACTTGGCTGTGACACGGCCGCCTAACCCACTGGATTTCAGACTTCCTGCATTCGTGGGACGCTTTCCGTGTCAGGCAAGCAACCCTTGTGTAACTTTGTAGAGCAGCCTTCCCTAACTGGGTGCCCTCCAGATGCGTTGGACTACAACTCCCACCATCGCACAGCCAGTATGGGAATGGCCCTGCCAGCCAGGAATGATGGGAATTCCAGTCTAACACATCTGAAGGGCACAAAGTTGGGGAACACTGGGATAGATCCATCCCCTTCTTTGCTTTTGTTCTGCTGGCATTCGAAGATTTTTCTTTTTCCTGATGAAGTCATTGTGTGTTCATTCTGGCTCTCTTGATTTTATTCTTTTTTAATGCTGTTCTTAGTGTTGAAGTGTTGGTACTTTTATGTATCTGTTCTGTTTGTTTTTAATGAGTGGATTATTGTTATTTTGTTTTGCATGTTTCATTAGCCACCCTGAAAGGTATTTTTTTTCCCCCCATTGTAGGGAGAAAGTGGGTTAGAAATGTTACCGTAAATAAATAAGACATCAGTGGAGCTTCACGGGGCCCGCACAGGCTTCACAGATCAATGCATGCACCTGGGTATGTGCTTACAGGGCCGGCGCTATCGCTAGGCAAACTAGGCGGTTGCATAGGGCGCGCGGCTGAAGAGGGCGCAGAAACGCTGTGCTCCTCTTCGCTGCCGCCGCGCCGCCGCCCGCCCGCCCGCCTGCCTCCGCCGCCGCGCCTCCCCCCGCCCGCCGCCACGCCTCCCCCCCGCCCGCCTGCCGCCGCCACCGCGCCTCCCCCTGCCCGCCACCGCCACCCCCCCCAACCCCCCACCGCCACCTACCTTCTCCGTGTCACGTCGCTTCCGGAGCCCCGCCCGCGTTTTTATGGCAGGAGGAACCAGGGCAACAGGGCTTAAACAGCCCTGTTGCCCTGGTTTCCCTGGCAAAAAACTGAGCGCGGGGGTCCCGTCGCATCACTTCCTCCTTGGAGGAGGAGGCGGCAGCCAGGGCGGGGGGAAGGTAGGTTGGTGGTGGCGGCGGCGGCGGCGGCGGCGGCGCGGCGGCGGGGGGGTTGCAGAGCAGGGCTGCTTTGCTCGGGAGCCTGCCCCCACGGCACGAGAGGGTGGGCGCTAAATATCATTTCGCCTAGGGCGCCAAACTGCCCTGCACCGGTGCTGTGTGCTTAGAATCCTATAGGAAGCCCTTGGAGAGCATGAAACACCAGTAAAACGTGCTCCCAGTGACCCCCTTCCCTGAATAATCAGGATGTGCGAGATGCTACATTTCAGCATTTGCTGAAGCTTCTGAACGATCTTTGGGGAAGCCTCCAACAAAGCATGTTGTGTTAGTCAAGCCTTGAGATTACAAGAGCAACGGCGCATGTGACGGGCACCAGGTCAAATGGGACAGGGGCTGAGAGTTCACTTTGCAACAGGCATGGAGCACCTCTGGCCCACAGACCAAATATGGCCTGCAGGGGAGTCCCCATCCAGGCCCACCAGTTTACAAGTCCATTGCTCTCTCCCATTCCACAACAGACATTGACGAGTGCCTGGAGAAGAACGACGAGGAGCTGGTCTGTGACCATCACTGCCACAACTACATCGGCGGGTACTACTGCTCCTGCAGGTTTGGCTACATCCTCCACTCTGACAACAGGACTTGCAAAGGTATCATCACCCCCCGTGCGATCACCACACTTTCAGTGTGCGTGCTGGGGATGGTGGCTCGGAAGCTTCCAGTGGCGCAGCATTTGTGTCGTGGTGGAAGACCTCAGGTTCAACCTGGCAGCCGCTTCCCAAGCTGCTAGAGCAGGCCCGTGCAACTCATGACTTTGTTCAAGCTGAACAAAGCCCATGGGTGGCTTGAGAAACTCTCTGGCTTTGCTGGGAACTGTGTGCCCGGGACTGCAAGGCAGGGGGGTTGTTCGACACCTGGTGGACCAACATGCATGGCTGAAGCATCACTAGTTATGCAGACCCTGGGTCCATCTGGCCCAGAATTGTTGACACTGACTGCCAGCAATGGCTCTCCAGGGTTTCAAGGCAGGATTCCTTCTGGGCCCTCCTTGGAGATGCTGCCAGGGATCGAACTAGGGACCTTCTGCATGCAAAGTGTATGCTCCACCCACTGAGCTAGGGCCCCTCCCCAAGTTGCCTCCCTATTGAGTGAGGTCATTAGTCCATCTAGACCATCTTCCCCAACCTGGTACCCTCCAGATGTGTTGGACTACACCCATGGGACTGCACCTCCCATGATTCCCAGCCAGCATGGCCATTGGGAGTTCCAGTCCAACACATCTGAAGGATACCAGGTTGGGAGAAGCTAATTGAGGGCCTCGGGCAGAGAGAACTCGTTACCAGCCCTATTATTACTGATACCCTTTGTTACTTGAGGTTGAACCTGGGACCTATTATTATTCTTGTTATTGTTCTTGTTGTTGCTGTTCTTGTTGTTGTTGTTTCTATACCACCCCATAGCCGAAGCTCTCTGGGCAGTTATCCCGCCTTTTTTCCTGCAAGGAACCCAAGGCGGCTTACATAATCGTCCTCCTCCTCTCCATTTTATCCTCACAACAAACCTGTGAGGTAGGTGAGGCTGAGATTCAGTGACTGGCCCAAAGTCACCCACTGAGCTTCATGGTCAAGTGGGGACTAGAACCCGGATCTCCCGAGTCCCAGTCCAACACTCTCGCCATGACGCCACACTGGCTCTTTTCGCACGGGCTCTGTCACTGAGCTATGGGCCCTCCCCTAGACACATATGAAGTAGCCTTATATGGAGTCAGACCACTGGTCCATCTAGTCTGCTATTATTGGCAGCAGCTCTTCAAGGCTTCCTCTGGTGGCCCTGGTGGTACCCAAGAGGAGATGCTGAAGATTAGGGGCCTCCTGCATGCAAAACACAGGCTCAGTGATAGAGCTATGGGCCTTTCTTTTGGTTCCACCTGCTGTGCAAACATGGGCAAGCTCTGTGCGAGGAACACATTAGGAGGTGGGGCAGAGTAAATATCTGAAGAAACGTGTTATTCGGCTTGCAGGTATTTTAAGGTAAACTATTTTTAGTTTTTAATTGATTGATCACACTGGTATCCTACTCTTCGTTCAAACAAAACTAGTTATATGGAGATACCTCACCCTTATCCTTAAAAACAGCCCTGTGGTGTTAGACTGACTGACTGGCTCAAGGCTTTGCAGGGATTTGAACCCAGCTCCAACGACTTCAGAGGTTATGGCTTTCCACAAAGAATGCTGGAAACTGTAGCTTTTCGAGGCTCTGGCTGGCCAGAGGTTCCTAGCATCTCCTTCAACCACAGCTTCTGTTTCTTGGGGATGAAGGGAGCCATGTGTGGCATCGTAGTAGTGACTGTTAAAGGCATGAAAAGGAACTGGAAGAGGAAGCCAAGAGCAGAGTCAGGTAGGCTGACCACGTATGACCCACCAAAAAAAGAAGAAGAAGAAATGCTTCAGCAAAAATAGGACAACAGTGGACACCAATTTGCATAAAATTGGCATATGATAATTCATACGTATAAATGAATTTCACTTTCAGTGAGTGCCTGGAATAAATAAGCTTCAAGTATGTTCTCTGATGTTTTGCAATCTGTACAATATAACACCATTAAACCAGCTTAGATTTTTCAGTGCAGACATGATGAGCAGAGCAACCTGCATTTCTCTCATCCCAAACTAGCACGATGGAACAATCCTTCTCTCCAAGAATGCGCATCCAGCCGCCTTTCTTGAGGAATAGCTGTTTTTGAACACCTTGGGCACTAGTATCCTTTTGTGCTCCTGCACCAGCGGGACCGACCGCTAGGGCAACGGAGAGTTTCTTAAAGTAACCCCAGAAATGAGCAGAAGCGTTTGTTTCCAGAATGGGACAGGTCGATGATCTGGAAACGAGCGTTTCTGCTCGTTTCCGGGGTCACTTTTAGAACCGCTAACTCTCCGTTGCACTAGCACAGAGTTCTCCAACCTTGGGTCCCCAGATGTTTTTGGCCTACAATTCCCAGCCAGCTATGCTGGCTGGGGGCATGCTGGGAATTGTAGGCCAAAAACATCTGGGGACCCAAGGTTGGAGAACACTGCACTAGTGGTTTGTCCCACAGCTGCAACAGTCAGCGGGAGCACAGCCGCCCCATTGGATACTGCCCCTTGGTTCCAGGTATATTGACCCAGTCAGCCACAATGTAGCCAGAATGTTTTATGTGCCCTGCCTTGTGTTTGTTGCAGTGGAATGCAGCGACAACCTCTTCATCCAGAGAAACGGAGCGATCAACAGCCCAGACTTTCCCAACTCCTACCCAAAGAGCTCTGATTGTTTGTACCGCATTGAGTTGGAAGAGGGATTCTTCATTACCCTGCAGTTCGAAGATAACTTTGACATTGAAGACCATCCAGAGGTCACCTGTCCATATGACTACATAAAGGTGAGCACAGTAGGTGGTTTTTGCCCATGTTCCATGGGGACAGCAATGGGTAGGACAGGGAGAAATCTCATCCTCTTTCCCCCCCAGGTTTTATGTTTGTGAGAATACTCCAGAATTTCAGCCACCCATCTCAAGCATATCCATTTATCCAACAGTGGTGATAAGCCCAAAAATAAATGTTTTCAATTAGCCATTATTCCTGCATTGCCCATGTCAGTTTGATGGCTCCCCCACTCAACATGTCTGCCATATCACAATAATCTATCATGCTGGCCATTTTGGGTGCGGCATCTCATTGCCTTGGGCCAAATTTCAATCCAGGTAGAAGCAGACACAGTCTAGGAAACAGGAGTTGCGGAGCTCAGCTACAGGAGGGAGACCTTGTGGTAGAATGCATACTTTATACCCAGAAAATTTCAGCTCTTTCGAAAGAGTCGTTGAACACTCCATTTCCTTTGAGTGCTGCAATCTGCAAATACAACCTCTCCACATCAGCCTTTCCCAAATTGGGGCACCAGGCTGGGAAAGGCCGCTCTGCACAGAGCTCTACCCTTTCTCTGCTCATCCTTCCTGACAGATCAAAGCTGGACTCAAGGAGTTTGGGCCTTTTTGTGGAGAAAGGTCTCCAGGACGTATCGTGACCCGGAGCCATAGTATCCAAATCCTGTTCCACAGTGATAACTCTGGAGAAAATGGCGGATGGAAGCTGACCTATACGGCAATCGGTAACTCTCTCCTCCACCTTGATGCGCCTTCCTTTTGCATGCAAGCTTGTGATACGTTTTGTGGAGCTACGTATCTACGCAAGCTCAGTTACTGCTGTGAGATAGCTACAGAGGTGAGGCAGGGTCAGGCAAGCAGAGGAGACTATGCCAGCCCCTTCCCCTTAAATCCCTAGCAAGAGGACCAGAGGGAAGAAGTTCTCCTTCTAGTCTGCCCGGATCAAATGGTGCCACGCCCGGCTGCTTCTTGTTTGGTTGGGGGAGCGGAAAGTCAGTCTGCACCAGGAAGCCTGGGTACAGCGGGCCCATCTCCTAGACCCCATCACCTGGACACCGGTGCAAAGAGGAGCCCCTGGTACAAGTGGAAACCCCAGTTTTTCCAAAGGAAGAGCATGTGAGAATATAAATGAAAGCATATTGCGCCCATCTTTTCAGACCCCAAGAGTTTGCCTTCAGCACTAAGAGTGCAGCCCTAAGTTGGTTTACTCTGCGGCTGGTCGAGTGGAGAGAAGGTCAGCAGAGGCAGAGCAGAGGCATCACCAGGGGCGGAACCAAATACAGGCAGTCCCCAGGTTACGAAAGAGTTCCGTTCTTAAGAATGTCTTTAAGTCAAATTTGTATGTAAGTCGGAACAGCACAGCGTTCTATATGTTAAAATCGGCATTTATGCAAATTGCATAAATTACGCAAATTGCGTAGTATACGACGCTATGTACTCTACGTAAATGACGTCGCACCGGGGGACCCAGAAGTCCGTTCTTAAGTATGGGTTGTCTGTAAGTCGGACGTTCTTAACTCGGGGACTGTCTGGGCAGCTACCGTATTTTCCCGTCTATAAGACGCCCCCATGTATAAGACGCCCCCCCACTGGGCAGTTTCGCAACCGCGCGGTTCTCTCCTCGGCTTACTTCCGTGTATAAGACGACCCTCAATTTTTAGTCTAACAATTTTAGGGGAAAGTATAGCCTTATACATGGAAAAATACTGTAACTTGCAACACAACCGCCTCCCTTGCGAGGTCTAAATACACTTAAGCAATGCACAAATAAACCGAAGAATCGCATCTTCGCTTCGATCCAGAAGGTCTGGATGCTGTCACACTTGGCTCTGCATGGGGAGAAAAGGTGTGTGTGGCCTCCACACTGGGCCATTGTGTTCAACAGGACTTACTCCAAGGACTGCAGCCTAAAAGTGCCACTCTCCCATACTTATAGTTGTGCTATAAGGCTTTCAGCAATCCATCCAAATGGGAGAAATTTACCACCCATTAACTGAATGCCGTCGGCATGGGCATAGCCAACCCCAAAATGTCTTACTCCTCTAGGTCAGTGTTCTCCAACCTTGGGTCCCCAGATGTTTTTGGCCTACAACTCCCAGCATGCCCCAGCCAGCGTTGCTCGCACGGGAGGCGGTTGTGTTGCAAACTAGCTGTACAGGCAGTCCCCGAGTTAAGAACGTCCGACTTACAGACAACCCATACTTAAGAATGGACTTCTGGCTTCCCCAGTGCTACGTAGTTTACGTAGAGTACATAGCGTAGCTGGCTGGGGCATGCTGGGATTTGTAGGCCAAAAACATCTGGGGACCCAAGGTTGGAGAACACTGCTCTAGGTGAATTAAAATGTCATTGCCACCTCCCTAACCCCATCCCAGCCAAGACTTATTGCCTGCTGAACAGCATCACAATAGCCCAACTGCCCCCAACCCCGTGCCCTCCAGATGTTTGGGACTTCATTTCCCATCAGCCCTAGCTAGCATAGCCAATGGTCAGGCATTCTGGGAGTTGTAGTCCAAAAGATATGGAGGGCACCAGCTTGGGTAAGCTTGCAGTTGCCCATTCAGTGATGAAGAATTGATTGTGATATCATTGTTGGAGGTCCAGGTCCATCGATCTTGGCTCCTGGTTCTCAAGGGACATCAAAACCAGCCGACTAGCGGCTAAGCTGGCTCTGTGTGCCTCCCCCCTAAGTGTAGATGGCAGCTCTCTCCCCCCCAAGACATGTGCATGGCTGAGGCAGGCAAACCTAGAAGAGCAGCATCTGAGGTGGTTGGCTAGATTGCTCTACGGATGGTCTAGTCCTGGGTATAGGGTAACCCAACTACAAAATTCCTCCTATATAAACCCTGTGGATCTTTTGACAGCAATCCCAACCAGATGTATGTGATATGAGGTCTCTGTGCCCCCTACCCTTAAAAACAGAATTTAACTTCTGCCCCAAAGTAATGCAAAGTCTGCTCAAAGTATAGCTCAGTTCCCGTAATCTGTACCAATTGTGCAAATGGGGCTGATTTGCATACTTCTGTTTGGTTGGCAGAATGTATTCTACTCCTACTAGTCATTGGGAAGTGCAGGGAGCTCGGAAGCCGCCCCACCCATGACAAACACTGGAGGAAATTTTGCTCAGTCAGACATCTCTGTGGCATCTGGGATTTTAGCAGGCCTTGATTCACACAATTTAGTTTGGGTTTGGTTGGTTGGGTGCTGTTTATTCCTTTTATTGTTGTGTTTTTAAGTTTATCTGTTTTTCTGATTGTCTCAATTACGTTTTTGTTTTAGTCTTGGTCTTATTATTGTTAGCCAACTAGAGTGCCATATTTTTGTGTGTGTGAAAACGTGGGATATGAATCAAACCAATAATTAACTAGTCGGAAGGAAGCAATACGGCTGCCCCATGTGGAATAGGTTGTCATGTGGCCTCACTTGTCTGGGAATTCCAGTGCTATTTCAATGCTGCTTTCTCTTTAATCAGGATTTTTTCCCCCCTCCTTTCTCTCTTTCTCCTTGTCCACGCTCTCCAAAAAAAAGGGGACCCATGCCCGCTTCTGGAGCCTCCGCTCAACGGCAAAATTGAGCCCTCCCAGGCAACGTACACCTTCAAGGACCAGGTGGTCATCAGCTGCAAGACCGGATACAATGTCCTCAAGGTATACAGCTCGCTGGGTCAGCGCTTATTGGGGACCAGGATGAGGGTTCAGAGAACCGTTGGCTTCAGACAAATACTGACTCCAAATGAGCTGTTGTTGGCTTGGGCTGGATTCAGGAAGGGCCAGCACTTGCATGGGCTTAAATGGCTTTAAGAAAGGATTAGACAGATCCATGTTGCACAGGTCTATCGTCAACTAAAATGGAGCCCCCATGTGCAGAGGCAATGTACCCTCACCACTGCACCTCCTCCTCCACCCACCCACCTTTTATGTTTATCTTAGCATGGGCAATCTTGTCATTTCTGGAAACTTCTCACCCACAATGCCTCACTCTGAAGAAAGGCCCCTTTCTCGGCACGAGAGCCGTGGGGTGAGGTGCACTCCGGAGAGCCTCATCGTCGCGCCGCCGCCAGCCTCTTTCCTGTAGCAGCAAATAAATACTGCTTTAAATTAAAAACCAAAGTGGTGATGGTAGGCTAACTCCATGCTGCTGGTCAGCTGGCGGGCAGGCAGAAGCAGCTACTGTTGCAGCTGGGGGAGGAGGCACAGATGTGGTGGGGCAGAAGCCATGGACTTCTGATGGCAGCACTATGGGTGGCCATGTGACTCAGGGTGCCGCCCGAGTCACATGGCTCACCATGACTCCTGCGAGGGCCAGACCTGGTCTGAATACCAGTTGCTGGGGACAGACCAACAGTGGCGATTGACGTCAAGCCCTGTGGGCTTCCCAGAGGCATCTTGGGGTACCCCCTCCAAAGGTTTGAAAAAAAGAGGGCACCGCGGGGAAGATGTGGCCCATAGGCTGGCAGTTTCTCCGATCGTCCCTGTGCACCCTTCACCCTCTCTTCCGTTTGCATTCCTATATGCAGGACGATGTGGAGAGTGAAACGTTCCAGATCGAGTGCATGAAGGATGGCATATGGAGCAACAAGGTCCCCACCTGCAAAAGTAAGGTCCTGTTTTCATCCTTTCTAAACACGCTAACTTCAACGAACCGAACCGGGGCGTTCCTCTGCTGGGACTATACCACCTCTAAAATGCACCGTGGAGGCAGGATAGCTTGTTTGAAAGTGCCCTTCATCTAAAAAAAAAAAAAACCCACAAAAACTCCTGGAAAGCTGTTACACCTCCTCCGACACATTAGCTTTGTCAAGGAGAGATTGCTATGGGATGCTTTCAAACAAGCAAACCCCCACATGCCTTCTACAGGTGGTACGGTCCCATGAAGATGATCCCAAATGCTTGCCTGCCTGCATGTTTGGATTGGTTCTCAAGTTCTTCCAGTGGGCAGGCTATTAAAGGTGTATGTGATAATGCACCTGATTAACCACGAAGCTAATGAGACAGTTAGCAACATTTAAGGCTACATACACTGTACAGTTTTAAAATTCTTCACCAGGAGAAACTAAACTTTGCTATGCTACTTTCCCACCATTGCCAGACTTAACCTCATTGAAATCAAAGTAACTATGTGCAGGTTTGCAGCCCAAGGAGATCTGCAGATGTACCACTTTTTGTAGCGTGTTCTTTTTTTGCAACGCCCGAGAAGGGGCCAGGAACTTCACAGCAGGGCACTGCACCATGATCCTTCCCCCGTGGCTTCTAAAACTTCACCGGCCCCCTGAAACTCTTCTCTTCACCTGCCTGGTGTCATCATCGCCAATGAACACATAAGCCTGATTTTTATTTGATTTTTATTTTAAATCCGCCTGACGACAAATGTTCTCTGGGCAGATTACATCAAACTAAAAGAATAAAATATGACACAAAAGAACAAACGCAGGAAAAAATATGGACTATATAAACCAGCCATAAAATGTAAAATCTAAAATGCCTGGAAGAAAAGCAAGGCCTGGCACCGACAAGATCACAATGTAGCCTACTGTAGGTGCAGGCAAACCTCTTTGGGAGGGCATCCCATAAGTGGGGCGGCACAACTGAGAAGGCCCTCTCTCTTGTAGCTACCCACCCAGCTTCCTTCAGTGGGGGCACCCAGTGGAGCGGCTCCAAAGATGCCCAAAGGGCTTGAGCAGGTACATATGGGAAGAGATTTCCTTTAGATACTCTGGCCCCAAGCCACTTAGGGTGTTAAAGGTCAGCACCAACACTTTGACTTGGGCTCAGAGACAGACTGGAAGCCAGTGCAGCCGATGAAGCACTGACGTCACATGGTCATAATTACCAGTCCCAGTTAGTAGCCTAGCAGCTCTGTTTAGAACTAACTGAAGTTTTTGAGTCTTCAATGGTAGTGCCACCAGCTACATCGCATTGCAGCAGTAATCCAACCAGTAATCCAACCGGGAGTTTACCAGAGTGTGGATAACTATCACCAGGTTATCTCTGTCCAGATAGGGTCACAGCTGGTATATCAGCCTTCAGCTGATAAAAGCTGATACACTCAACTCATGACACAATATCTATTTACCGGTATTCATTTTATACCCCACCCTTCCTCGCAAGGAGACCAGAGCCGCTAACAAACCATATAAAAACAATATGACACATGAACACCATTGAAATCATAACTCTTAATATTACAAACGCACAATAAAATACAATAAAACCATCACTACCGTAAATTGTAAGTAATGCAAACCTGGCTCATTTTGGCACCTCGGTCGGCCCAGAATCAGAAATTATTAGCTCCCCCAACCCCAAGATCAGAATCAAATAGCCAAGCAAGCCAATGTTGTGGCACATACAGCACACATCCCGAACCAGTTCAAACTCCACTCCACTTTCAGGGGATCTCATAAAAAGAGGCAGATACGTTGCTTGCCTGCCATATTTCCGGCCTGCCTGTTTCGTGGGCTGCTGTCCAATGTAAATGTGCAAATAACGAAGCAGTTGCAGGACTATTTCAGCTCAAACCCTCCTCTGCAGCTGTCCACTTTCTTACCACTCCAATTTAAGCAGGCAAATGGGCCCTAAGCATTTATGGCCCCAGATCCAGGTGTGTTGCATGCAACAGCCCATGGGCCCTGCCTTTGGGGCATGGGCACCTCCACCGGCATCAAAAGGGACATCCCGTAAATCCAGTGGAGCCCAGATGAGCATTGCAATGCAGATGTGCTCTCAGAGGTACATATGGAATCCATATTAGCTGGTGTACTGATTGTGGAGGGGGGAGGCTTGATTTACTCAGGTCCCCAGTCGAGGTAGATTCATGGGGATTATCAAGATGAAACAAGACCACTTGTGTGAAAGAATGACATAAAGGTTATTGATAACGAAGTTGGAATACGGACGCAGAATAGAAACAATAATAAATGCACAGGAAAGCTTACGCTCCCCTGATCTGTGGTCGTCTTGGTTCCCTGCATATGCAAAAGGGGATGCTCCCAGGCCTCCAAGGTTGCCTTGCCTGGGCAAGCGATGGGCCAATTCCTCTCCCCAAGCACAGAACAAAAGTCAAAATGCCTGCCCCGGATTTTATATGTTTCTTTCTCCCCCTGTTTCCTGAGGCTGTCAGTAAGACACCAGCTAACCCCACTTCCCGGGAAATGATGGGGGGTGCAGAGCAAAGCAACTTCAATAAGGAGAACAGTTTCGTTTCTCATAGAAACACAGCCCTTATCTAAGAAATATTATCGGGAAAGGCAGCTACAAAGCAATCATCTCTAGTGCTCTGTCTACCTAGTACAATCCCATGCTATACGTAAGACCCTGGCATGGTCTTACTATCCTGACTTTTGGACGCTGTGAAAGTTCACTACACTACCTGTTGAACTTTAACAGCCTCCTCGCCATTCTTCCGGTATAGCCCAACCATTGCAGCTGGGCACATATCGGAAGCCTTTTTCTGCACGTCTTTCTCCTCTGCTGGATTGTGAACTGAATACACGCCAGAGTGGTGGGGTGTTCATGTCAGATTGAATGGGTGAGATGTATTTTTTTTTCTGGGTCCTTTTGTAATTCTGATTGCAGTCAAACTGACTGCAGTAACAACCCATGTCTGCCCTCCATGCTTAGTGAATTGAGGCTGTGCATCATTATTAATGACTCCTTAATAATGTTATCGGCTACCTCTTGCATGCTCTTTCGCTACCTGACTAATTCCGGCTTCCTTCATATCTTTCTGCTTCCCCTCCCTTTCCTTCCTTCCTTCTGCCTTTGGAACAGTTGCTGAAACTGAAACAACGGACAACCGGACAGCGATAAAAGAGGATTCGAACCCAGTGACAGAATGATGGCCCATGTGCTTGGCGCGCTGTACCTTTAAGAGAGGGTGTGGCCTTAGCCTCTTAGCCCCAGCTGGGGGAACTGTCTTAAGGCTATACTGGGGGCTCCACCGCACAATCACCTTTCATGAGTTCTGCTGTCATTGTGGGTCCGGGATCTGTTAACCTCTTCCTGCCCAGGCATGCTCTTAATTCCGGGACTGATGCAAGAGAAAAGCAGAAAAGTAGCAATCGATCGGTGCATGGCATGAAAACAAGAGGCTTCTCACAGGAACGGAGTCGCTCCACTGATGGCGGACGGGGGCACGTGCCGTGCCGCTCTCAGGGTGCCCTCTGCATCTACCTAGTTCTCGCTTTTGGTACACTCCCTCCCTGTATGAATGAACCTGGTTTTTGCTACGACGGGCTGAGCTAACTGCTTTTCGTGGTGGTGGTGGTGGTGGTGGTGGTGTTTTCCCTTGCTCAGTACTATTAACTCCTTTCTGCCTCTTCTCTCAGCACTGAGATGGATGGCCTAAGTTAGTGGCGCTCTTGTAATACTGTATTATTCCCCATCACTCCAAAACTCAGCAAGCAGAAAAATCAGGCCCAGGTGAACAATAGCCCTCTTGTTTTGGATGTTTGATCCAGGGAAAGCCCACGCATGGATGGAGCAGGAGTCAGGATCACGGCAGCAGAACCCACCTTTTACACCGCAAAAGTTGGGGCGGATCCTGCTATCGCAATCCCCATCCTCCGACCGCACGACAGTCCTCCCTGGGTTTAAACATCTGAATAAGGCTTCTGTTGCAAAGCTCTGCTTACCAGTTGAAGCCCGTGCAGCTTTTTCTAGCGTGGAAACGCAGTGATGGGGAAAGCTTGCACCTACATAATTTCTACATGTCGGACAACTGTGAAAGACATAGCAGCCCTACCTTGGGGTGGGGGGGAATTGGCAACCCTTCCTGGTTATGTGGTCTTTCAGATAAGATGTAGATCAGTGTTCTCCAACCTTGGGTCCCCAGATGTTTTTGGCCTACAACTCCCAGCATGCCCCAGCCAGCGTAGCTGGCTGGGGCATGCTGGGAGTTGTAGGCCAAAAACATCTGGGGACCCAAGGTTGGAGAACACTGATGTAGAACGTTCTGGAGCATTCAAAACAGCACAGCATTTCTTCCTCTTCAGAAGGAAGAAAAGAGAGTTGGAAGATGAAAAAAACTCATCCCGCCAGCTCTCTGTAAAGATAGGAGCTTAGTTACACCATCACCACCCCATCAAGACACAATGGGCCCAGAGGAAGGAGTGGGGCTAAATTCCCCAGCAGGATCGTGTGACCTGGTTCATATTCATAGATTTCATAGATAGAGTTGGAAGGAGCCTACAAGGCCATCGAATCCAACCCCCTGCTCAATGCAGGAAACTAGAGGAGGGGTCTCCCATCCAAGTGACCACCAGGCCTGACCCTGCTTAGCTTTCCACGCTCAGACAAGCTGAGCCAGCGTGAGCCACAGGCCTGTCGTCATTTGCTTCAAGCCCCTCCCCCACATACGGGCAGGGTCGAAGCGAGGGATGGGGGAGAAACGCGTTCAGTTCACGCTGCCATGCGAACTTACCGCATGATGCCACACCTACAAACCGCCATGCGAGCCGAAACTCCGTTACTCTTCGGAATTCTCACTTCTCCAGATTTTGGGGGTTCTCCAATCAAAAAAAAATAAATGCATACAAAAAACCTGTATTTTAGATGAAATAATGTTTAAAAAAATGCATTGTATTGTTTGCACACACACACACACACACACACACACACAAAGTGTGTATATTAGGCAAAAATGAATACAAAAAATGGAATGATTAGGAGAAATCTGCACAAAAATGTTTATGTATTTTCATGCACAAAAAAAAAAAAAATTCTCAAACTTGGGGGCGAACGGAACGTAAGATTGTAAACATTCTCCAAGTTCAAGATGAACTGAACTGAAGATTGGGAAAAAATGAGAAACTGTGAGAAACCAAAATTGACAGCTCCATCCACCCCTAGTTGAAGCACAGTAACACAGATGGAAACTTGTAACTAGATGCTTTTGGTACCGATCACTGATTCTTCTAATGCATGTGATCTCCTGTAAAACTCTTGTTTGAATGTCCTGGCATGTCAAGGTCACAGCTCACCACATCATGGGCATCATGGGAAAACGTTGAGTGTGTTGAGGAGCAGGTCAGCTGTTATCCCCCCAGGAAACTACTGCAGGGTTGGGGGTCAACTTGTGGAAGTTTCAGATCATACTGGCCTCGTGGATCTATGCCAGCCTCCCTCAACTTGGTACCCTCCGGATGTTTCCAGCTTCAACTCCCATCAGCCCCAGTCAGTGCAGCCAGTGTCCAGGAATGCTGGGAGTTGTCGTCCAAAACATCTGGAGGACACCAGGTTGGGTATGGCTGATCTATGCTGTTGGATGAATATTGAGTCTTAAGTATTGAGTTATCACATGATGAAGATGTCTACAGGGGACAGCCCCGTGGGAACGTGTCCAAGGCCCCACAGGGAATCCATGGCAGAGGCAGGAGTTGGACCCCTATATCTCCTATGTCAAAATCCAAAATTCTAGCTACAAGACTACACCAATGAACTAGCCCTCATCTGCAAGTATCTTAAAACCCTTTTGCTGCATAGACCTGGTACCATCTGCCACAGTCAACAACACACACTCCTATCACACACACTTATGTCATGGCCCAGAAGGGGAAGATTTTGCATCCCACCATGCTGGGAAGGACTCATGAAAGCCAAAGGAGTTTGTCTCAATCACAAGCCTAGGAAATACTTAGAAACAGCGATGTGTGAATTGCACCCTTCCCCGACCGGGTGCCCTCTAGATGTGTTGGACTGCAGCTCCCATCATTCCCAGCCAACATGGATGTTGCACCTCAACGCATGTCGAGGGCATCCGGCTGTTGAAGGCTGGGTCTATTGCAATCTTTGTCATGAACCATCACAGTTAACATGCAGGTGGGTATTAAGGATTAGCTAGAGGTGAGCTGAAACTACTCGCCTCGTCGGGTGGGTGTTTCCTGAAAATCACCCCCGTCCTTTTGACACCGAGAACATATTTTGGGGTGTTTCTGTGTTGTTCTTCTCAGTGCCGTTTTCATTCTTCTTCCTCGTCCGTGTTGTCCTGGGCTTCATTTGCTGCAACTGGCATTTAATCCGATCGGCGGTAGCGTCGCAGAGGCTTGTATTTCCAAGCTTGGAAATACACATCTCAAGGCATGACTAGCGCGGTGCTCACCTCAAATGCAAGGTGACCGTGATGACCCACAAATTCATCTCTGGCTCTGATTTCAAGTCAAGTTGGAGAAGAATTTCCCTGCCTGCCACGCAATCAGCCCCCCAAACCATCTGCCTCCCACCCAGCCAAGTGTGTGGGGGGGGTTTCTTCCTCCCTAGCCAGACGGACGGCGGTGCCATTTAAAAACACTGCTTCTGATCACATTAGTAATGTGTGTTAACTAAAGCGGGGGAAGATTCCCAAGTAATCATCAAGGCCCCTGAAAATGCACGTGGTTTCAGACTTAGGATTTTCCACCAGACATCTGGAGGTGGTGGAGGAGGAGGAACCATGAAGCACGCGCCATCTGCTTGGCC
Source organism: Shinisaurus crocodilurus (assembly GCA_021292165.1). Classification (NCBI taxonomy): domain Eukaryota; kingdom Metazoa; phylum Chordata; class Lepidosauria; order Squamata; family Shinisauridae; genus Shinisaurus; species Shinisaurus crocodilurus. Next base: position 7,114,158 of record CM037878.1, read on the forward strand.
CACGATGAAAAAATTGCCATCCCCATTCAGTTTGCAAAGCAAATCATTCGTCCCCTGGAAGAAAACACTGGGGACTTCTCAACAAGAACAAAAAAAACATTGCCTACTCCTCCCAAACCAGCTTCACGATGACAAACTGTAGCCCATCTGTTTCCCTTGGCTGTGTTGATAATGAATGCAGCCCCCTCGTGTAGAAAAATGTAGAGGTGCTGATTATTACTCGATGGTGGGAATTGTGCTAAAAATATTAGCCATTGGATCATATCGGCACGCATGATGTTACTCACCACCAGGCTTATGGAAGCCGCTCTCTTCCCCCTCACAATCATGTGCTGTCTCCGCGGCTGCCCATGTTAGGCTCACTTTCCCCTGCCCTCTGGCTATTGAAGAGTTATTTGGGCCGGTTCCCATGACACAACAGCCCATCATGGGTTAATTTACCCACGAGGAGCTGCAGCACGCGCCAGCCACCGTTACGAATATGCAAGTCCCAGCCGGGGGTTGCTGTGGCTTGTCGTGCCGTCTGATCCCGGGTGGCGGCAGTCAAATAACCCTCACATAACCGCTAAAACAGACCATGATGGGTTACTTCACCCACGGGTGGGCTGTCAAGCCGTCCGAACCAGCTCATTGTCTGTGAGCGTAGAGCAGTGTTCTCCAACCTTGGGTCCCCAGATGCTTTTGGCCTACAACTCCCAGCATGCCCCAGCCAGCTCCACCCATCTGTTCCTCCTCAACAACAACGACACCCCATTCCTCTCTGTTGGAGAACAAGAGTTGTCTGGGCCATGCAGCCCCCCCCCGCCCCGTACCGCTTACGCTAGCCTGCCATGTTAGGCTCACTTTCCCCTGCCCTCTGGCTATTGAAGAGTTATTGGGCCAGTTCCCATGACACAGTTTAAAATAACAATCCAAAAACTGAGCCGACAGGTGACAATCCCACCCACCCACCCGTGCTATTCTGAGCTCCTAACTATTAAATGCCTTGGCAATTAGAGGGAAGTCTTAACCTGGCGCCGAAAAGATAGTAAGGTTGGCGCCAGGCGGGTCTCAGTGGGGAGCTTGTTCCACAACTGGGGAGCCACCACAAAAAAGACCCTCCTCCTTGTTGCCACTGACCGAGTCTCCCTTGGAGGTAGCAGTCAGAGGAAGGACCCAGATGTTGAGCGTAGTGTCCGGGTAGATTGCGGTTGGGAGAGGCATTCTGTTACGGTAAGTATCGTGGTCCCAAGCCATATAGGGCTTTATAGGTTAAAACCAGCACCTTGCATAGGGCTCAGAAGAATACAGGTAGACAATGCAAGAAGGCCAGAACTGGTGTTATGTGTTCAGACCTTCTGGTCCTGGGTTATTAGTCTGGCTGCCGCATTTTTCACAAGCTGCAGCTATCTGAACAGTCTTCAAGGGCAGCCCCATGTTGGTTAGGAGGAGAGAATACGCTGCAATGATTTGTTGCAGCAGGTCCCATTTGTCATGCCTAATCCCCACTCAAAGGCTCCTGTACCACGGTTGTGTCCATTCCTAGCAGTATGCTCGTTCTTCAGTCCAAAGGTGAGCAACACCGGAGCAACTGAGCTTGGTTTTCCCTCCCCCAATCAACACACACCATCTTATCAAGGCAAACGGCACCAATCATAGTTATCTGTCTCCGGCAAGCCCCTCTTACACAATGAAAGTTCTCTGCTTCTGGAAATCCATGTGATCCACTGACCTGGCTTTCCCAGCTTTTCCTATCATTTCCCAGCATTCATTGTTTGTTCTCCCCAAACGTGTGTTTGTGATTGGGTAAAGCAAGATCACTTGTCGACAGGAAAGAAAAGATAGCAAATTTCTTTCTCAGCTCAAAGGTGCCTACTCGCCTCCCAAACGTGCGAGAAAGATCCACATTCGCTGGGGAAAATAAGTGCTGGGATAAATTCACTGTTTTATTTATTTTATTTTATTTTTTAAATGGGTCTACTTCTCTTGCATATTCTCAACTACCTTCCCTGTGCAGTCCTGCATGGGAGATCCAAGTTTCACAATGAGCTGGATGCTATATAGACGTTAGCCAGCTACATTTCAGGACTGAAGGCAGAGGAAATGGCAAGGAGAGTAGTTAGATTGGCAGCAAGATTTCAGAGGGATTTGGGACTCAGTACAAAAGGGAGCTGGGAATTCTGAGCTGGAGAAGTTTGTTTTAGACCTCTCCCCAATTCTGTCCCTTACCCAGGCAAGGGGAGCAAAATAGGCAAAGGTCCGTGTAATACAGTGAAAGTTATTAAACTAAAGTTAAATCACATGCTGTTTTCTCTTTATCTCTGGCATAATTATGTCTTCAAGGAGGCAGATTAAAAGCAAAACAAAACCTAGAACACCAGAAAGCACATCGGCCATGAAACTCACTGGGTGACTTTGGGCCAGTCACTGCCTCTCAGCCTAACCTACCTCACAGGGTTGTTGTGAGGATAAGAGGAGGAGGAGGAGGATTATGTAAGCTGCCTTGAGTTCCTTGCAGGAAAAAAGGTGGGGTATAAATGTAAATAAATAAATAAATACTGCTGACAGGAGGAGAAAATCTTTCCTAGCGGCCATCACAATATCTGGTGGCAATGAATTCCATGGGACAATCATGCTTTGCGTGTGGAGACAGACTTCCTTTTACTTGTCCAGCTTCTGTGCATGGAACTGGGGGGGGGGGGGCGGTGGTGGAGATCTTGCACTTCACTTCTCAGGCAGCAAAATATTTGGGGCCAACCCGGGCTTCCAACTCCTGAAAATCCAAAAATGATATTTACAGCCCATTCCTAAAGACATTTATTTGAAAGGAAGGCCCTGAATCGAAGAGGACTCTAGGCTCTCCTGCACCAGGGGTGAGCTTGCTTCGGTCTTGCATGGTCTACAGTTTATGTTCACTAGGACATAAGAAGAGTTCTGCTGGAACAGGCCCCTGGCCTATCTAGCCTAGCAACCTCTTGCCCACAGTGGCCAGCCAGCTGTCTGTGGGGAAACCACAAGTAGGACATAAGCACAATACTATTGTGCTTATGTCCTACTTGTGGTTTTCTCACAGGCAGCTGACTGGCCACTGTGGGTTGGCCTCATGCTCGTGTTCCCCAGCAGCTGGGATACAGGTGCATTCTGCCTCCGATACTACTGGAGGTAACATCCAGCCATCGTGACTCGTAGCCATTGAATGCCCATGTTCCACAGGTGTGTTTTAGATTTGAGAAGCTGCAAGGCCACATAGGACCCCGAAATAGTTATTGCATAAATCATTCGGGGTCTCCATCTTGCTTAAGAATATAAGAAGTACCATATGGCACCTGAGGTCCAACTCAGGGGGCGGGTATTGGTAACATGAAGCTCAAATTGGCCGCATACCCCCTTCTCCTGCGCGCGCGCGCACATACACACACATACACACTGCACTGCTGAGTTCAGCAGCAACATCAAAAGAAAAACTAACCCCCCCAAAATGTGGTTTTAGCACTATGGACCACTAAAAGGGTCAAATTTTGCTTGTTCTGAAGCTAAAAGTGACCCTTTTAGCACTCCTCAGTAGCTGCTCCGTAGCACATTTCATCACTCCATACCACCAATTTCTTTATGGGAGACTCGTGGGATACAGCCCACAGGAGGGGCCAGATGCAAAAATGGCCCCCGGATCCTCCAAAGTTGCCCACCCTGGTCTACCAGGTCCAACCTTTTCATTTTCTTTCATGTCATTTGCAGGAACACCAGCAACCAGCAGGCATTACCTGGTCACCCAGAAATCAGTTAGCGGTCCACGATTGGATCATGCAGGCTGCCTCACACACACACACACACACACACACACACACACACGCACACACACACACACACGCACACACACACACACCACTGGTGCCCTACAAGCCTAGGGTGGCCACTGATACATTGTCAAAAATGAGAAACGTGTCACCGAAAGAGAGGGCAAAAGAGGGCTGTGCTTGGCATAACATTTGCATATCATAGAATCATAGAAAAGTAGAGTTGGAAGGGGCCTACAAGGCCATCGAGTCCAACCCCCTGCTCAATGCAGGAATCTAGGTCAAAGCATCTCTGACAGATGTCTGTCCAGCTGCACCTTGAATGCCTCCAGACTGGGAGAGCCCACCACCTCCCTAGGTAGTTGATTCCATTGTCTTATTGCTCTGACAGTCAGGAAATTTTTCCTGATGTTTAGGTGGAATCTAGGTTCCTGTAACTTGAGCCCATTGCTAACTGATATAGATTTCATAGATCATAGAGTTGGAAGGGGGCCTACAAGGACATCGAGTCCAACCCCCTGCTCAATGCAGGAAAATAGAGGAAGGGGTCTCCCATCCAAGTAATCACCAGGCTTGACCCTGCTTAGCTTTCCACGCTCAGACAAGCTGAGCCAGCATGAGCCACAGGCTGCAAGTTTAGAAATAATAATTAGAATGTAAATAGAAATGCAGGACATCTCACCATAGTGTGGAAGGTGGTGACCAGGTGAGCTGTGTGCCTGCCTACTCGGTCTCGGGGCTCACTGTGGGCGGGCAGCAGTTCTATTGTTTCTTTATCTTTAAACCATCCTTCCAGTAGAGCAGTGTTCTCCAACCTTGGGTTCCCGGATGTTTTTGGCCTACAACTCCCAACATGCCCCAGCCAGCGTAGCTGGCTGGGACATGCTGGGAGTTGTAGGCCAAAAACATCTGGGGACCCAAGGTTGGAGAACACTGCAGTAGAGGATGGGCCTCTGCAAAAGAGGACACCTGGCCTCCCTATGACCCAGAAACCCCCATTCGCCGTCTCGCTTGCCGGAAGAAACCTAGCAGTCTTCCTTGTCTGACCCAGGTTGAAACCGAAGCCAGTTAAAATTAGGTCGAGAGTCTTTCTTAACGCTGGCATTCATTTGTCGGGAATTCGTGTCATTCTTTGCACCTCACCTCTTCTCTCACAAGTTCCCCCGAGCTGCTCTGCCCAACCTGCTGTTCATTAGAATAATGCTTTGCAGACTTAGGAAGGTAGGAAGCTGCCACGTACTTCTACACCTTTGCTCCATGGCGGCCCAGTCTTATCGACACCGACTACAGCGCCTCTCCAGGGTTTCAGAGAGGAATCTTTCTTTCCTAGCCCTACCTGGCGATGCCGGGGATCAAACTTGGGGGCCTTCTGTATTCAGAGCATGTGCTCTACTACTGAGCTATGCCCCCCTCTTCGTACTGCAAAGGACTTTCTACTCTAAGGGAAGGACTTTTGCATGGACTTCTGGAACTGTTCTGCGTTGCACGGGATTCTGGGCAACACTGGGGGCAAATTAAATGTTTTAATGCTGGATTCATATGTGGCGTATTGACCAGACCTCCCAGGACCAGTGCCAGGTTTGGGAAGATTCTCAGCACACCATCCAGTGTGCCCCCTCCCTCTGGAGGGTCCCGTTCCCTCCCCTTACCTTGACAACGTCAGGTTCAGCAGCAGCAAAAAAGCTGGCCTAGCTGGCAAACTCTGGAGTGATTGCTACATTGAGGTTCCAAAGGCATTGTGGGAGATTAAAATGGTAGACACCAGCCACAACTGCTTGGGATCCAGCACTGGGCAACTGCCAGGGATGGGGACTCGGACTCGAGGACTCGACTCGTGAGTCGGACTGAGTCCCCCCTCTGACTCGAGTCGGACTCGAGTCCCAATATTTTTAATGGGACTCGAGACTCAACTCGGGACTCGAGACCAAGGACTCGTCAACATCCCTGGGCTGTGCCAGAAGGAGTGGAGAGGAGCACGATCACCGGTGAACAGCGCATGGAAGCGAGGCACACCGCTGCTCGGCCACTATGGACAGCTACCAGGAGCGCAGCCCCAACGATGTGTTGAGATTTATTTTGATTGATGTGTTGTTGTGGGGGGTTAGGGTTAGGGTTAGGGTCAGACATTTTGGGTTGGGCTGCCTCTGCCTGCCTGTTTGGGGACCCCAGCCTCCTCTGCCTGCCTGGTCTCTTCTTAACCAGTTCCACAGTTTGAATTGTCCAAGACAAAGGCCTCTGCCTGCCTGCTTTGGGGTTCCCTGCCTCCTCTGCCTGCCTGGTTATTTTGGGTTTGTCTGCCTGGTCTGTTCTTGCCAAAATCAGTTGCAGCATTTTGAAATAAAAAGGCACACTTGTGCCTAGAATTTATTTAAGCCACACATCTGAAGTAGATTCATAGATTCATAGATCATAGAGTTGGAAGGAGCCTACAAGGCTATCGAGTCCAACCCCCTGCTCAATGCAGGAAACTAGAGGAGGGGGTCTCCCATCCAAGTAATAACCAGGCCTGACCCTGCTTAGCTTTCCACACTCGTGGAGTCAGTTTTGGGAGTGACTCGTGACTCGTGACTCGTGAGTCACCATTTTGGACCAAGGACTCAGACTCGGGTCCAAAGACTCGTGTCTCGACTCGTGACTCGAGACCAAGGACTCTTCAACATCCCTGGCAGCTGCTGGTTTTCCTTTGTCCAGTACTGAGAGGGCCTCTCACCCATTAAGCCTTAACTGGCATTTTGGGTTGGTGGCAGAGCTCCTGTCGGCCCTCCAGATACCTCGGGCTATCGGTAACTGCCCAACAGTGCCATCCCCTGATGCCAGGCCTGCTGACACGCCTTGTGGAGGGAGTGTGGCATTGTGCTGAATATCTAGGGCCAAAAGTAGCGAGGGAAGGGACAGAAATATTTCCCCCAATACCTTTTGAATGTGAGTATATCCACTTTTGGGGGGGGGGGTGTCCTGTGTGGTGCCAGCTTTTTCCAGCTGTTGTTGCTTTGGTATCATCTGCCCCTTCCTGGTTACTGCTTCTATCTCCTTCCTGAATTAGTCCTATGGGTCATCCCAGCCAATCAGGGATCAAGTGACTGGGATGGCATCATGACTCTACATAGCCAATTAGGTTTGGCTGTACAATGATGTCATTGAGGGCAAATTTTAAGTCAGCTGAGAGTGAGGTCAATGCCACCTGAATTAGTCAAATGAATGAGCCCAGGTGATCACACAGAAAACTAGGTAATATCACACAACATGATGTAGCCAGTCAGATCTGCCTGCATACTGATATCACCAAACAAAATCACTTGGGGCGGGGGATGTAAATAAATAGATGGATACTTTTGCAGGCATGGCAGGAAATGTATTGAAAGGAAATATTTTTGTTTTGTTTTTTACATGCTGAAAATAATATTCTTGAAGGCTCAGCCTCAGTACAATCTATACTTCTGGTAGCTCCACATTAGAAGAGAAAACCAGTCCTGGCAGGCAAGCTGTATTTCAGGGAAGCTGGTCTTCCATTATTGATCTTTTCAATGAGGGCCCCTGGTAATCTGAAATCCCCAGGGCTTCCCAGAACATAGTTTAAAAGACACCAAATTTGCATTTATGTATGTGTTTGTTTGTTTGTTTGCTTGTTTGCAACATGTATATACCACCCTTCATCAAAAAAATTGATTCCAAGGTGGTTCACAATAATACTAGTTTTAAAAACACAACCCCAATAAAGCCATAAAACATGGAGGCAAGAACAGCAGGTAACAGGTGCAGATGTATCATCATAATTCAAAATCCTGGGAGAATGGGAAGGGTTTTGCCTTACGACTAAGAAATAGTAATGCTGGAGCCAGCCAGGGGAGTCTCCCCATCAAGAGTATTCTACAGCTGGGGCACAGCAGCCCCCAAAAGTCCTTTCCTTCTGCCTAATCTGGCCAGTGAAGGTTCCCCATCCAGCGTATGGAGGCTTGGCCTCCCTCTGTGGGCCCCAAGCCCCACCCCCTGGCCTGGAGGCTACCAGCGACTTAGGGAGGGGGGGGGGGATCCCCTTGTTATGATCTTAAAATGCAGGGAGTTTGGTATGGGAGGAGACACTCCTTCAGGTACCTGAGTCCTAAGCCATTATCTCAAGGAGCGCCTCCAGCAACATCAAGTAGGCCGCTCAACAAGATCTGCCACGGACGGCCTTATCCTTATCCCATCAGCCAGAGCAGCCAGGCTGGTGGGGACTAGGAACAAGAGGGCCTTCTCTGTGGCGGCCCCCACGTTATGGAACTCCCTCCCTAGTGACCTTTGCCATGCCCCCTCCGTGATGAGCTTCCGCCGTGCATTAAAAACATGGCTGTTCAGGCGGGAATATGGGGTGGGTTAGGATTTTAAAATAATTTTTATACTGTTTTAATTATCATATTTTATTGTATTGTTTTATTGTATTATTTTAATTGTACATCGCCCAGGGTGGCCGGGTGGCCACCCAGATGGGTGATTAATAAATATAAGAAATAAAATAAATAAAATAATAAATTTACCACAATGAGTTTAGCTTCTGCAAAACAGAACTCTCTCTTTCTCTCTTTCTCACTCACTCACTCACTCTATATTTAGATAAAGATATAGATATAGATATCGATATCGATATTGTGCAACCAAAATACTATAACTGTGATTTGTTTCTGCAGAACACACACACACACACACACACACACACCAACGCCTCTTGTGTAGTGTATCTTAGAATCAAGCAGGCAAACTGAACCAATCGCATTCAACATGAATAAATTAACCTGCCCACATTCAATTCGAACAAATGATGATGATTTATGACGGCCCAATAGCCGAAGCCCTCCGGGTGGTTCACAAAAAATACGGATTACAATACAAGATAATAAAAACATAATAAAAGATCTCTAGTGTACAAAATTTAAAACAATTCAGGGCTCAATCCTACGCATGTTTAGATGGAAAGAAGTTCTACCGCTCCTGGCATTCCCCAGCCAGCAGTGCTGGCAGAGGCCTGCTGCGAATTGTAGGACTTTTTTCTGTCTCAATGTGTCGCAGGGTTGTGCCCTGCCTTAATGTGCTTAATTCAACCAACACAGCGCATTTGGCCTTCCTGAAGGGGATTTTAGAGCAGAACCAGACCAAGCAGTCATCACGCCATTATTTAAGAATGCACCGCCAAATATGGCCAATCGGTGCAAGCATTGCCAGCTGCCCAAATGCAGCACCTTTGCCACATCTCCTAGAAGACTGCCCAAGACTGCTTTCCAGGTCAGAAAGAGGTTGTCCCGTCACCTGCTGGGATTCTTTCCTAGCCCTACCTGGAGATGCCAGGGATCGAACCTGGGACCTTTGCCATGCAAAGCATGAGCTCTTCCTTCCAGGCCTAGGGTGGCCAACTGTCCTATTTTACAGAGGGCAATCCTTTACTTGATGGCTCTGTCCTCTGTTTGTCCAGCCCAAGTCTGTATGAAAGGAAGTTCAGTCCAGTTTCAAGATCAAGAACCCAAAAGAAGGCAGAGCAGGGGGGCGGTGGAAGTTGCCCATCAACACCTGGGCACCTGGACAACAGACTGGACAATTATCCCAACTATTTCTAAATCTGCATATATATAAATAGAGAGAGAGAGAGAGAGAGAGAGCATGTGCCAATTTTATGCAAATTTGTGGACGCTTTTGCCCTCTTTTTTGTCAATGCATTTTTGCTTTTTAAGGATGACTTTTCTTTTGCCGCTTGGGTCCTTGTGTCTTTCCTCCAGAGGGGAACTGAGTGGACACAAGGGTTATAAGCAACCTATACACCCCCACTCCCACCTTCTGCTGCTTTCCATTAACACCAGTCAGGAAAAAAACATCACAGAGCTACAGGGGGAAATGTAATTTGGCCCAAAGCCAGCTTCCAAGTTGTTCGTTTCTGCCCCCGTAATCCTGGCAGAGGTGGACAAAGGGGCATTTTTGGATGGGGTGGTTCCATTTCCACTCCTTGGCTAGCAGGCATTACAGGGATATGGAACTCCCGATTCCCGAATGCTCGGGGGAATAAATAAAAGACTAGGGAGCTCTGGAGAACCATGAGAGGGAGACCCCAAACTCATTCTCAGTGTTGCTTTTTTTGACATTTCCAGTCCCCTAAATCTGCTTGACTTTCCAGTTGCAGACTGCAAGGCACCACCCACACTGGACCACGGTGTCGTGACCTTCTCCACGCCGAACAACCTGACCACGTACCAATCAGGGATCCAGTATTTCTGCCAGCGTCCATACTATCAGATGGTCCCCAATGTCACAGGTGAGACCAGTCGCTTTGGGGATCCAGCCAGCATGTTGGGTGGGCTAGTGGAGCAGCAGCGACCAAGCGAAGTGGGGGGGGGAGATGTAACAGCAGCTTTAATGAGGAACAGAAGGGCAGAAGGAGGGCTTTGCTAAGTCAGACCAGCATTCTGTTTCCAGCATGAGTAACCATCCAGATGCCACACAGAAACCCACAAGCTCGGGGAGATGATGGTCTTTATTATGTGCCTCCAGTTTCTGGTATTCAGAGGTATCGTGCCTCTGAATAGGGAAGCTCCATTTTTAACTCTCAGGGACTAACAAAAGCATAGGAAGTGCTTTGCTGGGTCAGACCAACAGTTTGGACTTGATGATTTTAAGGACACACACGGTCAAGCCTCAATCTAGCCCACTGGGGCTTCCCAAACGGCCACGCATCCTTCCCTTCCCGGGCCTTGCCTCATTCCCCCACCCCCGCCAACTGCTTATTGTTTGGTGGTGTTATCCTGGCTTTTGTGCAGTTTTCCGCCCCCCCCCCATTCTAAAACATTGAGAGGCCTCTCCTGGAAGTAAGAGCTTTAAGCTAAAATGTGCTGGCATTTTAGCTCCGCCCCTTTTGCCTTCGGCCCCGCCCACCGCTGGAACATGGCTCCCTCTAGAGCAGTGCTTCTCAATTATTTTCTGTCATGCCCCCCCTAGGAAGAAGAAAACATTTCGCGCCCCCCGCGCGACTGTAAATAGTATCATTTGTCTATAAAATTGTTATAAGTACACCTCTGCATAACACTGTATCCTTATTAACGTATAAGAGAATAAGAAAAGAAAGAAATGTGGATCAATTTACAACAAAGAATAGCTTTATTAACTGTAGCAGAAAAGATTTAAAGGAGCACAGGATTTAAAGGAACACAATATTAAAAAAAACTTTTAACTGAGGTCAAACGAGCCCCCCTTTACGGAGCCTCGCGCCCCCCCTGAGGGGCCCGCCCCACTATTTGAGAAGCACTGCTCTAGAGCGTCTCCAAAATGGAATCTGGCCCTGGGCCAAAAGAGGTTCAACACAAAAGAGGCTCCCCTTAGGGAGCAGCAATCCTATGCCCCCTCCCCACCAGACAGCGCCTGAGAGGGGCTGTAGGATATTTCGGATTCCCAGCCCCAACCTCGGAGCTGGGAATAAGAGCTCCAACCTGCCGCCCCCCCTCCCCCTCGCAGCTGGCATGCCAGTTACCTCTCCGAGGTTGGGAACATGACCTCGGAGAGGGGGGAAAGGGGAGCATTTCGGTGGGCGGTGAGGGGAGAAGACCGAAGAGGCCAGGAATATGAGCTATCCTCATGGACAGACATCTGTCAGAGATGCTTTGACCTAGATTCCTGCATTGAGCAGGGGGTTGGACTCGATGGCCTTGTAGGCCCCTTCCAACTCTACTTTTCTATGATTCTATGATTCTCTCCAGCATCCTTCCGTCGCCCTCTGAAATGCTTTCGCTAGACAGGCAAAACAACAACAACAACAGCCCATCTAGCGAAAATGCACTGTGGGAGGCGAAGATCGCCTCTGCCGCTCCTCCTGCCCTGCATAGGATGACCTCCAGGTTCGGGGGATTACGAGCATCGAGGACACACAACAACCCACAGGATTGTGCCGTTTGTGTACTATCCTATACTTGTAACTCAGAAGTAAGTCCCACTGAGTTCAATGAAGCTTACTCCCAGGTAAGCGGGTAACCTCGTTCCCAACCATACCCCTGCTTTTAAGTGCATTCAGCCCTGGCTTTGTTTTTCTCTCCCTTCTTCTGCCGTCTTCTTCACTGTTGACTTTAGATGGTAAGCTCCTTGTGGAGAGAGACTGTATTATTTATTTATTTTTGCTTCGGAAACTCTACAAAGCACTGTGTGGACACTGCTGGTAATGTCATTGTAATAAGAATAGCACATGTAAACATAACATATAAACTGCAGTGTTCTCCAACCTTGGGTCCCCAGATGTTTTTGGCCTACAACTCCCAGCATGCCCCAGCCAGCTACGCTGGCTGGGGCATGCTGGGAGTTGTAGGCCAAAAACATCTGGGGACCCACGGTTGGAGAACACTGATATAGAGGGAAGAGCTGATACGACATTACTACACTGCCACCTGGTGGCACAATTCATGTACCTCACTAATATTTTGGGTCTTTCCCCCAGGTACCTACACCTGTGACGCCCGGGGGATCTGGAAAAGTGCAGCGTTGGGGACGCGCCTGCCCTCTTGTCAACCAGGTACCTAGATTGCCCCTCCACACAAGCTGTTCTCTTTTAGTTCCAGCCCTGCATTTTAAAGATGGTGCAGCAGCCTTCCAACTTCTACACAGGCCATGTGTCGAAATCAGAACTGAAGGCACAAGAGGTTGTCTTCTTTTTGTCTCCATGGTTGGTCCTCCACATGGGTGCTGAGGTTCCATGTGTTTAAAACTGCTCAGGGGGGGGGGGGTCAGGTCTTTTGTTCCACGAAGAGTTTGAGGAAGCTCCGCCAAGTTATTTGAATTCCCCCCCCCCCCGTCGTTTTCTAATTTACTTACTTTTGAATCTCTTTTCATGGCTGCCAGGGCTTAGGAGGCCTCGAATCCAAGTGTCAATGCTCGGGGTGGTTTTGGATGTCCAGTTTTGCAAGAGTGTGCGTTTGACCGTCAGCGTGGCTCTGGCAAAGCATTCCCCTCGTCAATCTGTCACAGTAGCGTGCAGCCTGCGGGCCACAGTCCTTAAGCAGCCCCTCTCTGCCTTTTTTACAACTCCATGATGACCCCTCAAGTCACCGCCACCAAATTGCCACCACAGTTCGGCGGTGCAGCAGCAGCAGCAGCAAAAAAAGCTGCATTTTCATTTAAAAGCAAGGCTCCTGGAGCTTCTGGGAGAGCAATTATGCATTAAAACAAGGAACACACTACCCATGTGCTTTGTTTTATAGTGAAAATCGGGGGTGGGGGGGTTTGCTGCCGCTGATTTCGGCAGTGGGGTGTATGGCCTGTGGTGTATTTGAGTGGGGTGTGAATTGGCCCCTGCAACTTCTGAAGTTGCCCCCACCCAATCTATCAGGTCCCAGCTATTGCGTACTTGGCCTGCCAAGGTATATACATCTTGTATTATAAGTAATTTATCTAGGACCGCATTGATTTTTACCTTCACTTCTGCACAGAAGGGGGCTACGGTTTGACATTTCCCTAGAAGGTGTGTGAGGCCAGCTTGTGGTTGCCCTCATGCCTCGTCTCCAGCGGCTCCAGAGCAGAGGTGGCGGGCAACTCGTGGCCCAGGGGAGGCTGATGTCTCCTGTGTCTGTGGGGCTCCTTATCCATTGCATTTTTATTTGAGCTATATAGGAGCTCTCCATGGCGGTGAACCACTTTTAGGGATGGAGTTCAGCGCCATGAATAGCTCCTATAAAGCTCGAACAAAAAGATGCAATGGAGAAGGAGCTCCACTGACACAGGAGGGAGTCACCACCAGCCTCCCACGGCTACTACAACTCCCATCAGCACGAGGCTGCATAGTCAATGGTGAGGGATTATGGGAGTTGTAGGCGAAAACATCTGGAGGGCCACAAGCTGCCCTCCCCTGTTCTACAGTCACGCCTCAGTGTTGGAAGCAAAGTAGTGTCCAGTATACTCTGTATGTGATATTATTATTATTATTATTATTATTATTATTGTTGTTGTTGTTGTTGTTGTTGTTATTATTAATCTCAGCCTAATGTGGAATAAAATACCTGTGCTGTGAACAACCACACAAGCCAATGAACTACTGCCGCACTTCTCTTTCCTTTCCTGCTCTTTCTTCTCTTTTCCTTCCTCTGTCTCCAGGGCCAGTGCTACCATTAGGCAAACTAGGCAGCTGCCTAGGGCGCAGGGCTAAAAGGGGCGCCAGAAACGCCTTGAAAAAAAATACAGCACTCTCGAGTGGGAAGGGGGGGGCGCTAAATATCTGATCTTGCCTAGGGCACCAAACTGCCTTGCACGTTGCACCGGTCCTGTCTGTCTCCTTACCGTTCCCTTCTCTGTGTCTCTCGTACCCCTTTCTCCCTTTCCCGCAAGAATCGAACTGTGTAACAAGCAATGTGCACCAAGTGAAAGCCCAAAACTGCCAAACAGAGAGCTGGGAGGAGGAGGTGTAGGTTGTGGGTGGCTTGATTTGGGGGGGGGGGCTGAGAGCAGGGTGCCACGTGGGCCCGGACTTGGGCTGCAAGATCCACACCTAGTGGAGCCACTGAGAGGAGGAGGAGGAGGAGGAGGAGGAGGAGGAGGAGGAGGAGGAAGCTCCCCAAGTGCTTGGAAGAGGAAGATCCCAACTGACGAAGTGTGGGAACTCTTGCCTTGTTTGCCGGGGGTGGGGGGGGCAGAAGAACATATCGAGCTGCCTTGCAGAATGTTATAGGACAGGCCGTGCCCAAGTTTTCCTTTCCTGTTAAACACTGGCTTTCTTTTAAACACACACTTTCCATTTGCGTCTGCTTCTGGTTCTGATGGAATCCAGGCGGGCTGGCAGTTCCTGGGGAAAGTTTTCCAGAGGTCAGGGCGAGTTGGCCAAGAGCAAAGAATTCACTGTGCAGCTCCCTCTTTTATTCAAGCCAGCTGCCTGCCTGCCTGTCACTAGGAAACATCTCTTCCTGCAGCCCTTTCTGGGGCAGATCGCTTCCTTCTCTGCAACCGGACTAAACATTTCCGTGGTGTGTGTCATCATGTCCTTCTTCTTCTTCTTCTTCTTCTTCTTCTTCTTCTTCTTCTTCTTCTTCTTCTTCTTCTTCTTCTTCTTCTTCTTCTTCTTCTTCTTCTTCTTCTTCTCTTTTTCATGGCAACACTTTCCAGAGGGGGAGCCCTTCTTAGTCCTTTGCAGCAAAAAAAACAACAAAGAGTCGTGAAGCCCCTTCACCGTGAACACATGTATCCTGGCAGAAGCTTTCGTGGAGGAAAGGAAATGGACAGTGTCCACGAAAGTTGACGCCAGAATAAATGTGTTAGTCTTTAAGGTGCCACAACAAGACTCTTGGTCATCTTCTTTTTTTCTCTCTCTTAGTTTACGCTGCGGTCCTAGGCGCACTTACTCAGAAGCGAGTCCCACCAGACAAGCTGGGACTTACTTCTGGGCACAGGCTGCCTTATTTAGACCGGGGGTGGGCAACATTTATGGGGCAAGGGCCGTGTTCCCAGGTGGCAAAGTAGTCAGGGGGGGCACACTCTGCCAGTGGTGGGCAGCCCAAAGCCACAAACACACACAGGGCTTGTTGGCTGCATCGGGGTTGCTTGCAAGGAGGGAGAATAAAATCTGTCCCCTTGCTGAGATCCCAATGATTATCACTGTTTTCCTCACTTCTGTTAGCAGCACACAGAAAAACAGTGATCTCTCAGCTGCATCGGGATCACTGGAGGAGGGAGCGGGGTTAACACCTCTCCCCACTCAGATCCCAATGAAGATCAACAGGCCTGTGGCTCATGCTGGCTCAGCTTGTCTGAGCGTGGAAAGCTAAGCAGGGTCAGGCCTGGTTATTACTTGGATGGGAGACCCCTCCGCTAGTTTCCTGCATTGAGCAGGGGGTTGGACCCGATGGCCTTCTAGGCCCCTTCCAACTCTATGATCTATGAATCTATGAATCCGTAAGAACTGTTCCCTGCCATGCAGCTGATGGCTGAGCAGCTGAGCGGCGGGGAAAGGGGGCGGAGCTCCCCAGGGTTCCGCAGGCCGCATGTGGCTTGCAGCGTATAGTCTCAGTCCTGGTTCCAGGTTTCGGAGGGCCCATTGAGGGCAAGACACCCCTAGTGTCCCCCTCCCTCAGTGAGTCCACCTTCTCAACACCATTGCCACCAGCTGCTCTTGCTCATAGATCTCATAGATCATAGATCTCATAGACCATAGAGTCGGAAGGGGCCTACAAGGCCATCGAGTCCAGCCCCCTGCTCAATGCAGGGAACTAGAGGAGGGGGTCTCTCCCATCCAAGTAATCACCAGGCCTGACCCTGCTTAGCTTTCCAGTCGCTCAGACAAGCGGAGCCAGCGTAATCGTTGCTGCCACTTGCTTGCTTGACAGACAAGAGAGCCAGGGAGAGAGTAGGCCGCGGCGGCATCTCCTGCTCCTCCTGCTCGCCACCACCGTTGTCTGGGCCAGAGGCAAGAGGCAGGCGAAGAAGCAGGTTGCAGTGGGGAAGAGGACGGGCAAGTCCAGTGGGCTCTCACCAGGGCCCCCCTGCTGGGGTCAGGACCGGTGCAAGGCAGTTTGGTGCCCTAGGCAAGATCAGATATTTAGCGCCCCCCCTTCCCACTTGAGAGCGCTGTATTTTTTTTTTTCAAGGCATTTCTGGCGCCCCCTTTAGCCCTGCGCCCGAGGCGGCTGCCTAGTTGGCCTAATGGTAGCACCGGCCCTGGCTGGGGTGTGGACCCTGGGCAAGTGCCCAACCATGCCTAGCCTTGATGCTGACCCTATGTGGGCTGCAGCAGCCCATGGGTTTGTGAGAGCTGGACTGACCCGGGTTCAAAAGCTTCCCTAGCCAATGACCCTCAGTCCCAGTCACGCAGGCGGAAGGAGGAGATAACAGCAGTTCATAAAGATTAAAGAGTTTATTTGTAAGACCCAATTACATGGGATTAAGGCTAGCAATGCATCTCTTACTCACTACATCATTGCAGACACAAATCCAATACCCCAGTGGTAAGGCTAGATGAAGTGAAGAGGAGAAGAGAAGAGAAGCAAGTGAAGCTGTCATCAAGTGTGTCAGCTTTATACCACAGACCCTGCACCTATAAATAGGATATTACTCACCCCAGTTGTATAACCTATTCATCAACATGTTTACTGCTAAACCTGTCCAAGGTTGCTGAGTCATATCACCTTGAGACTATGTCTCGTGACTAGAGACCTTGTGTACTTGAACTCAAGAGACACCGTCCATGTCAGGTGATAATCCTGATGTCAGGTGGTAATCTCGTTCTGCCTATGCAAAACCCAACAGGGTTGACCACTTCTGATTTAAGCAATTTGTCTCTCATACTTACACACACACCCTTTCTTTAAAAAAAATAAAATAAACAATCATTCTATCTATTTAAGATGAAAGCAACATAACAGGGAGCAGGTTTGGAATAATAAGCATGTATTATGAATCGTAAAGTGGGCCCTACCCTCGTGGGGGAAGGAGATCATGGCAAAATTCAGGGCAGGGGGTGGATGATGTTCAAGAGGTGGACATAGATTACTGGACTTCATAGCTATCCAGCTTTTTCACACAGCGGTGGCAGACAAGCCTGTTGGGAGAAATTATTATATTTTGAGTGAACATCACGGACATTGATAACCCATGGCCACCTCAAGTGTAAAGCATATCTGGGCAGTGTTCCAGCCCACTTCCCATGCTTCTTTGTCATTGTAGTCCTCCTCCTCTCTTCAAGCTTGCTCTTCCCTCGCCAGCCTTTAAGCCAGTGTTCTCCAACCTTGGGGCCCCAGATGTTTTTGGCCTACAACTCCCAGCATGCCCCAGCCAGATTTATATGAATGCAAGAAGACTGCCATATGATAGTCTTAGTGTTGCTAGTGATTAGAAGGGGATGGGTGGTTGCTATGGGGCAGTGGGTAGGTGAGCATTTTGCTATGAGGCTGCCCTACTTTGGGATATGCAGAGGTCACACCGTGCACTTAGGGGCGTGTTGATTTTATTTTCATGAAACTGTTTGATGAGATTTTCATCCAGGATAACTTGGGGGTGGGTGGGCTCCTGTACCTTATGTAGCAAGCAGATATTTCACAGGTGAAGCACTCCCATCATGCAGCTGAATGAACAAAGAGCCCCTTGTACTGATCTAACTGAACGCGTTCACATTTCAGTGAGCAAGCAATTGTACCCGACAACAAAGCTACGGCCCAAGCCCTTGACACGCTCAGGATTCTGCAAAATGTTCAAGTGTGTACTGCTGTCAGACTGGAATCTGCTGATTACTATTTTTTCCTGCTGGATTGATGTAGCTGGCTGAGTCAACTTTTCCATCCATGTTTGCTTTCACTTGAGAAAATTCACACCGGAGTTTGCATTAATGTACATCATGAGATGCTCTGAGCAGCCATGTTTGGTGAACAAACATGAATGCCCCAATGGATCCACTATATACCCTTAGTGTAAATTGATGTTTCAGTGCTTGTTGGTATGATGTTGGTCATATTCCTTACGCCCTGGGCTAAGGTTTGGCACTCCGTTGACCACACTTGCTCCCAGTGGCACCCTGGCATGGGTCAAAGAAGCTCCCAAAGAATCGATCTGCTCCCCCAGATGTGCTAGCAACAGCAGTACGACTTGTCTGTGTTCTGTTTCATTGCCAGCCTAGGCCATCTCTGAAGACTGGGCGGGTTGTCCTGGCTAGCGACAGGACCGCCACGACCACCTCACCTCACAGTGTATGTTGGTGGGGAGTTCAGCCACTTCCTTTCCCACCCCGCAAAGGTATTCCGGGTCTCTGAAGGTGCAATGATGGATAGCACTGTACTGTGTGAGTGCATCATTGCCGGTAGATTATGCCACCACAGACCTTCCCTTTTTCCTTCAGGGTGATGAAAATGAACACTAGGGGAACTTCTGGACACACATTTTGCTCATACCAGTCTTAAGATCCATGTCAAGTTTGCAATATCATAGGAAACTGCCTCAGGGCAGGTCAAATTCTTTGTCCTTTTAGCTCCGTTTTCTCTACTCTGAGTGGCGGCTCTCCTGTCTAGCTCAGCTCAACGCTTCCATCTGGTGCTCATGCCCAGCAAATTCACACACACCAACCACCTTGCAGTGACCAGGGACGCCAGACCTGACTGCTGCCAACCATCTGGATTGGCCTCGAGGACTTAAAAAATGTGGATTTCTGTGGACTGAACAAGTTCCGTTCAAAATTAATGTGTATGTAGCCAGCCATTCAGAAGTGAATTCGACATGGATCTTAAGCAGGAAGGAAAGAAGATCAAGTGAAGGAGATGTACACACATACCGTACATGCTGCAGGCCTCTCAAGGCCATTGCTGGTGAGATAGTATGGTTTCATGAAAGCGATATAATTTGAAAAATAATTATTTCCCAGAAATGACATTTTAATCAGATATTTTGTGTGAAGCCACTGAGCTTTGATTGGTTTTCATGCGTATACATTCACTATCATTTAAAATTGGGGGCAGGGTGGACTTACTATCAGCATGCATACTAAATTCAAAAACTTCGAATGTAAAAACAAAACAAAACCACGACCCAAAAAACCTCTGAAATTCAAGCTTTCATCATTTTCAAATTTTGTTGCATGTCAATTTGAACTATTAATTGTTTGAAATCATACATTCCCATTTCATCCATCTCCAGAATTAAAAAAGAATCAGACACAAGTTCACACAGAGGAGCCCTTGCAGAACAAACTGTAGGAAGCAAGAACAGTGTTTAAAGCAAGGTTAAAGCTTTTTCTGTCCCCTGTTGCCAAAATAACTGGAGGGGGGAAGTCTGGCATAATCTACTAGAGAGTCACAGTTCAGCTACTTTTTGGCGAAGAGTCTGGGCACGATGGACTAACCATCTGCTGTGTTGTTTTCTCTTTCTAGTATGTGGGCAGCCAACCCGCCCTCTGCCCACGCTAATCAAGCGTATCATTGGTGGGCGAAATGCAGAACCCGGCTTTTTCCCCTGGCAAGTGCTAATTGTGGTGGAGGACACATCCCGAGTTCCGAACGACAGGTGGTTTGGCAGTGGGGCCCTTCTCTCCGAGTCATGGGTGTTGACAGCCGCCCACGTCCTTCGCTCCCAGCGCCGGGACAACACCATTATCCCGGTCTCCAAAGAGCACGTCACCGTCTACCTGGGCCTTCACAATGTGAAAAACAAGATGGATGCTGTCAACCGGACAGTGGAGAAGATTGTCCTCCATGAGGCCTTTGACATCCAGAACTACAACCATGACATTGCTTTGGTTAAGCTGAAGGAGAAGGTGTCCATGGGACCATACGTCATGCCGGTTTGCCTACCGCAGTACGAACATGAATTGGAAGGACCTCAGCCCAACACACTGGGCCTGGTGGCCGGCTGGGGCATCTCCAATCCCAACATCACAGTGGACGAGGTCATCAGCTCCGGCATGCAGACCCTGTCTGACATTCTGCAGTATGTCAAGTTACCGGTGGTCCTCCATGCTGAGTGTAAGATGAGCTACGAGTCCCGGTCAGGTAACTACAGCGTGACCGAGAACATGTTCTGTGCCGGATATTACGAAGGTGGGAAAGACACGTGCCTCGGAGACAGTGGGGGAGCATTTGTCATCCAAGACCTCAACAGCCGGAGGTGGGTGGCCCAAGGACTAGTCTCATGGGGAGGACCAGAAGAGTGCGGGAGCAAACAAGTCTATGGGGTTTACACCAAGGTCTCCAACTATGTGGAATGGCTGCAAGAGAAAAGTGGATGGACATTCGTGGATGCTGACGTGAGCGGATGAGCAGGGGATGAGCTGCTGAGTTACAAAGCAAGAACTGGGCATATCTTGCCAGAACAGCATCAAAGCTCAGTTGTGTCACAAGTAATTTTTGGAGGGCCTTTATGGACTGTATTTTGCCGCCCACACAATAAGTTTACAATTGTTGTTAACTGGTGGGAGGAGGATCCAGATAACTTTCCTGTACGTAGTGCTTCTGTTAAAGGAATATCACATTTTCCAAACACTCAAACTGCAATATCATGTTGTTGGGATGAGGCCTACCCCACCACTCCAAAGCGAATTCATCCATTTGTGATTGGGAACGCTGCAACGTGGTTGAGCAAGTGTCCTAGATCGCCCGCCGCCACCAGCGCCGCCACCGTGCCACTGGACAATACCTTTGGAATCATTTGCCGTGCAACTCTCACCCCCAGCCTTCCGGCGCCTGCACTGGGGCCATTAAACATGCACTTGATTCTGTCATTAAAATCAGACTTCAAGGTGCTGAACTTAGGTTGACGTGCCCATTCTCCGAAGGGTTCCAAGATGGCATTGCAGTGGGATAACTAACTTGGATATAAGTTTTCTTCGCTGATGAGTGAACTCCGGCCGGCTTGATTCAGAATTAGGCTCTGCAAAATTAGCTAGTATCCCCCTCAAATTGGAAAATAGCTTGGTTTGTTCTGAGACCAATTCTTAACCTGTCACTAGGAGCGTAAAGAGGACTGAAAAGTTCCAAATCCTCCTATAAGCCCATCTCCCTACAAGTCCTTGGAGCCTGCCCCATTGCTTCCTTTCCACTTTGCTAACCTGACATCAGAGGTGGCAGTGATGGTGGGCACAGGGAGCTCTTGCCTCAATTCCAAAAACCTGTTATGGCAGCATCTCTAGTGCCAGGGCCCCTGGGAAATATAGTTTTCCCCAGAGCACCGAACATCTTTGTGAATCTTTGTAAACAGTGTGCATGTGACAAGCATGCATTTGCATCTTTGTGTGCAAATGCAATGCTTGTCACAGTCACACTTCTTAGGGTGTGCTCTTAACAATCATAGGTGTACACCTAAAATATGTAATATGTGGCCCTTATATAAGTACTTTGCTTTGGCTGAATTGGGGCCTGACTGTGGACATTGCATTAAACATTCTATGAGGGCACCACCCAAAAAAAAGGGGTCTCCCCCACCCAATACACATTTTGCTTGCCTCCTCCACTTTCAGTTTAATCCACCAGCCTGACACTGAAAGCACAGGAAGGCACTATCTGAATACATCCTCTATATTTGACTTTGTCTGATGGACAATATTTAGTTATTTGAGTTGCAAGCACTGTATTACAGAGAGAGAGAGCTTTTTCACAGGAGGCTGTTAATCACTGTATCTACTTTCGGTTTCATCACAACATTGAGATCCGAGCTCTACGCAACAAGCTCTTCCTTTCTTGCTTTTCCACTTCACAACCTCTAGGTGGAGCCGTGCTATAGCGGAATAGTGCAAATACACCAGGAGAAAGAGTGTCATTTTCTCCATTCTAAAAAAAATAAAATAATAATAATAATAAAAGGGAAAGTGCTCTGAAAAAAAGAGAAGAGAAACTGGAGGATCAGAACATAATCTAAAGAGCCTGTAAACAACCGTGAGTAAGGAATCACAAATAAATGCCTCATGTAGAAAAGCACACAGAGAGGGGGGGGGGACAGAGAGAGAGAGAGAGAGACAGACAGACAGACAGACAGACAGAGAGAGACCACATCTAGCCCTCTCTAGTGGCCTCCTTAATTATAGAGGGAAACGTTTGTTTTTTAAATGACACAATTATGAATCCCTCCACTTGGAAGAAAACATTGACTTGTAGGGTCTGTGACTGAAAAATCTGCACCAAAACTTTAATTCTGTGGGGGAATGATGAGTTTCTTGGAGGGGTTTGGTACCCCCAAAACTCAGGATTCACAAGTCATCCCCTTCAAAACATTAAGGGTTTCTTCCTAAATTCACAATGCACACAATTCAAGTTGTGTGATCAGTCCAGAGGGTTTTCAGCCAATCCTTGCAAATCTGGTGGATTGTAGCTTCCTGCGGTTATCCATTTCTAGTTCATTCTAGTTCGTGTCATGTTGCCACCACCTTTCCCCTCCTTCCCATGTCCTAGAGAAATATATCTCCAAATCATTGTGTTAGAAGGGGAAATGTATGTGCTCCTTGTATAGGAAAAACCTTACATTGAACTTTGTGTTTCTTTATTCTGTGCCTCTTAGGCATGTACCAAAATCCGGCTTATTTGAGCTTGCCGGATTTCTTGTCTGCTTCTCATTGGAGGGATTGGAAGCAGGATGAGTCAAGTTTTTTTCACGGACTTCTATCTGTAAGATGGACCATGATTTGCATATGTTTCCATAGCCTGTAATGGGATTTGCGCAAAGTAGCACCTCAAAGGAACGTAGTTTTAATGCGACTTGTGCGATTTCCACAAATCTTGCCAAGCCATGTGGTTTTCAGGTTCTAGGTACTGCACACATTAAATAGGCACAGTTTAAAGTACCATTACACACACACACCCCGAGCTGGAAACACACTAGGCCCCTGTTTGTGTGTAAAACATCTTTCTCAGGTGACTTCAGCCAATCAGGCACCTGAAAACCACATGGCCTCTTGGCAAGATTTGCGCAAATCGTGCAAGTCGCGTTAAAACCACGTGCTTTCGAGCTGCCGCTTTGCGCAAAACCTGTTGCCAGCAACGGGAAAATGCACAAATCGTGGCCAGTCTTACCGACAGAAGTCCACAAGGTGGCTCAGCTCGACGGCAGCGAGTCAGAGCCGACGCGGGCAAAGTGGAATGGAATCCGGGGATGGGGAGGTGAAGCGAGGAAATCCAATGGATTTCCACCCCGCAAACAGATTCCTCACCCACTCCGTAAAGCAGTCTTCTCCAACCTGATGTCCTCCAGATCTGTTGGACTGCAGCTCCCGTGTGCTAGAGCCCCTGCTTTGCATGAAGAAGGCCCCGGGTTCAATCCCCAGCGGCATCTCCAGGTAGGGCTGGAAAAACCCTGGGGAGCCACTGCTGCCAATCAGTGTCAACAATACTGGGCTTGATGGACCCAGGGTCTGACTCGGTATAAGGCAGCTTCCTATGTCCCTAATCCAGTGTTCTCCAACCTTGGGTCCCCAGATGTGTTTGGCCTACAACTCCCAGCATGCCCCAGCCAGCGTAGCTGGCTGGGGCATGCTGGGAGTTGTAAGCCAAAAACATCTGGGGACCCAAGGTTGGAGAACACTGCCCTAATCCTTTTAATTCTGACTGATAAAAGTGTGTAACTCAAAAAACACGCATGCATATCTTACCACCATCGAAGGTTGATCCAATGAAAGATAAATAACCCTCCCAGTTATGGAACTTTTCGTCATAAGGGCTGAGGTGCTTTGCGTCTTTCATGTAAACCTCAGAGAAACACTCCCAGGACCAATGAACATTTTTATAATTAAAAGGTTTTCCTATCGCTGCCCATCAGGTCAAAACCTGGAGCTCTAACTCACTGGTTACTCACTGGTTACTCACTCATCCATTAGGATCTTCCCTGAGTAGTAGACAGCAATCAGGAAATCAAGCACTGAAATAATCCAAAGAAAGAGCTGTTATACTACATGCTTAGAAAAATGTTCTTGGCTCTGTTACATATTTAAGAGATATTATGCTATTTGTTATGGGTTTTGTACTCCGTTTTGTAGTATATTCCTAATATTTTGTATTACAATCTTTTAGAAAGAAAAGAATAAAACTATTGTGTTACGTACAAATCTCTGTGCATCAAGGATTGTGTTGGAGGGGAAGTGGTGTCATCAGGAAAGTTGTCAGGATAATCTGTAGCTCCTCTGCTCCACCACCCAGATAAGTATCCAAGATCCTAAAGATAAGCTTGTTAAAAAACGAAACTAGAGTGAGATCCTGCACTGGGGAATGTCTCAGGGTTCTGCCGGTCCTAAAGAAGGTCAGCTACAAGCATTTCTTTTACTTAAAAAATAGCACACCTGACAATGGTGAGATGAAAAGGCAGGAAAAGATGGCAAAAGATGGCATAGATAACATGGCAGAAGTTGCAGAACAACTAAAATTGCTCCTCAAGGACTGAAATGACGCAATAAAGCCTTTGAAAAAGTCTCTTGGGGAGGTGGTGACTAAACTAAGTGACACCTCTACAACAGCAAACAGTGCCATGAAACTGGGGCTGAAACACGAGAAGAAGATTTTTAAAAAAACTGACTTTGATCAATGAGGAGCTACGCCAAAAGATCGAATCCCTGGAAAACTGAAGCAGAAAGGGCCAACCTCAAAATTCGAGGGGTTAAAGAATCAGCTGAGGGAAAGGGTATCATCATGAAGTACTTAACAGAGTGGCAAAACACAAGTCTCACTGTTAACAGAGGGCAGCCCAGTGCAACTTTTCCAAGACTTGCGTCCTGAGACTCTTATCAGAAGAAAATCTTTTAAATTCTTCACTGATCAGCTCTGCAGAGCCAGCTTTCCTTATGACTTAGTGGGGTCATCCGGTGAGAGTAATCATCCACAGAGATGGCAGGTAGTTTCTCCTTGCAAAGAAGAAATATCTTTACTTAAAATGCTCAAGCTGAACGTTGAAGTAGGCCTACCAGAATCAGAGGAGCAAGAATCTGACACCCAAGGAGAAGTGGAGGAACAGGGCAGTGAGACTGAATGTTACAAACCTTGTTGAACTTGAAGGAAGGAACAGGAAGGAATTGGGGGAGGGTTTGAACGAAGTTGTCAACCCATTCCTAGAAATTAGTGGAAGTAGGGGGCGTAAAAAGCAGATGAATGGAAAATCAGAAATTGTGCGTGGTCTTTGTGAGTTTGAGCTTTGTGATGTTTGGAGGACATGTTTGATGCCTTCTTCTCCAGGCATCACGGCTCATACTCACATATAGATCACATTTTATCTTTGAATGGGGGGAGGGGCTGAAGCTAAAGGAAACCAATATAGGCTCTACAACAATATCGGAGCACGCTCCATTATCAGCCTTGTTTCACTTGTCTTACAGATGGACACTTCACCCTATGTTTTTTTACAAAAACAGGAATTCTGTGAACATCTCAGATTTTTTTTTTAAAGAGAATTTGATCTCTGGATTGTTGCACCAAGTGAAGTAAGAGGCACTGCACCCACATCCCAAATTCTCAACAATCCTAACAATGACAAGATTTTGGTCTATGAAATTTATTTAAGGGATCCATCTCAATGGATTCTGAGTTTGCATATTCAAAAAATCAGAATCGGATTTCTCTGCCACAATTCAAAGCTGACCTTAAAAAAAAATAAAAAATCCAATCCCCAAAACCAGAAAGTAAAATTTTGGTGCGAAAAAGGCACCATTGGTCGTTCTTCTGTCAGATGCTCTATTGGTCAAATCAGAGTATCCATAATATTCATTCTATAGGCAGATGATATAGACTATATATACAGCATACACACACACACACACACACACACACGTGCACGCACACACACACACATAATATAGATGATATGGATGATATAGTTCAGACAATCTAACCTGGTATCCTGACTCTGGGGTCCAACACTTAACAAGTCCAACTCTAAAATAGCAAACACTTTTGTGACAATTCTAGTTTACAGTTTTATTCGTACCCTGGTTTGGTGTCACTAGAAGAACCAGGACTGTAGATTCAGAGGATATCACTCAGTATTGTGGTATTATGCGGGTTGAGTCAAGAAGGCAATAGGGGATCCCGCACTGTCCTGTCTTCAGCCATCAGGAAACCACCTTCTGCACCAGCTGAAGTTTCCCAACAGTTACTCTGCATTGCCAAGCAAGTGTCCTTTCTTGATTTGATCCTTTCCAGATTAAATGAAATGTGACATTAACTGTGTTATTATTTACATGCGCCCACAAGAGACAGGCATAAATGCTAGTTGAAGAAGAATGATCATAATCCAGGCAATCCATTCTCCAGTGCAAACAGGGCCAGACCAACCATAGGATGGAAGAGCCATCATCCCAGTTTATTTATTTTATTTATTTCTTTGTACTATTTGTACACCACTAGATTATATATATAATGATAACTATATTATTATAGCAACTAGGGGCATGTGACACCCCTATCAATATAAATGCCAACTGGGCAGAAATTGTCCAGTTGAGGCAGAAATGAGGTGGTGGGAAGAGAGCAGGAAACAGATGTGGTGTGCCACAGGCACTACCAACAGCAAAGTGAGGCTCAGAAGCAACAAATTAGCTACCCTGGTTGTGATTTTTAAAGGGAGGTAACTCCCCCTGAATTACCAGCAGGGTGGAATCATCAAGTGTGACCCCCACCAAGCAAAAAGGTAAGTACAAACATTTCTCATTGCACTGCACCAGGGCCCTGATGGACCTCAGGGTACCAGCGAGGATGTCCACTTCCTTGCATCGGCACAAGGCTTACAAAGCAGCTGTCCTCCTGCTACCCTCACCCTTTTGCAAGCACTTAGACCTGAGCCACTGCCAGTGTGACAGGAACAATCCAGAACTCCTAGTCCCTAAGTCCTGCTGTTCCCTTCTTTTTCAGTGTGTGGGAAGCCAAAGTTCTCCAGAAGCCTGCTGGCCCGTATTACTAATGGAGGTTATGCCCAGAGAGGGACCTCACCATGGATCACCATGCTCCACAGGAATGGACGCCCCTTCTGTGGGGGCTCACTCCTAGGTAAAAACCTCTCAGAATGAGTGGGGTCTGCAGAAAAGAAAAGGCTCCAAAGGATAAAAGCAACGGTCTCATCCATTCCAGAATGTTGCATTCTGTAGAGAACTGGGGTGGCTAGATTCCGTCTGGGACAGGCCTCCTGTGCCGTTTCACAGAATGGAGAATTTGGATGCACGCCGTTTCTTCCGTTGCAGCTGGGTTATGACAAGAGAAGGGGCCCAAGAGTTGTAGGCTAATCATTAGGGGGGGAAATTGTATTGAGGGTGATGGAGATCTGAAACAAGTCGTCAGGTTGTCATGCCTATTAGATCTTTCAAACTAGCTGGGATTACTTGGTGGATTAATTTGACTGGATTAATTCGGTACACTCGACCTGCACGTGTTGAGAGTAATTGAGCCCATGTGATGCATCAACAGAGGAATTGTTTTCTTCTGCAGCATCACCTGTCCGGGACAGGGAACAAGAGGAAATATTTCCTGGTGGACCAAACATCTCTGACAACGAGCATGTGTAGAGTCAGATAGTTGGGAGAAAGTCAGTCACCTCTTGGCAGACCTGTCCAAAGATATTTTGCAATCCCGACCAAGTGGCTTTGTGGAGTAACTGGCAAATTCCGTAACCCAGACAAAACCCAGATTCAACTCCACTAGAGCTTGAGATAGAGGGAACTAGAGCCCAGGGAAGGTGAAGCTGTTTCCGGGCCTCCTAGGGGTGGAGCTATGGCAGGACACATATGATTTCTACCGTATATAATCACATAACTTGCAACAAATATTTCCTATGCTTTTACTTGTATGTAATCCTATGCTACTCTGTATGTAAAAAGTTCTATCTCACATAATAAAATGTAACACAATATAACACTATAATGCTAATACAAAGGGCCTCTAAAGAGCCTCTTAATTTCTTGTAACCTGTTGAAGTAAACCTGTGTCTAACAGTTAATTAATATTAAAATAAAAAGAAGTTACTTCAAAAATGCCTTTCACTCCCTAAAAATTCCTCAGTATACACAAGTCAATTAATTGTTATTTACTGCTTTAAAAAAAACCAGATATTGTAAAAACATAATTATGTCACAGTAAAAAACAACAACAATAAGCTCACCTTGTAAAATTGTTAACACGCATGCGCAAAAATAAAACGCTTATTAAAAAAGTATAAAAATGCTTGTATTTCTAATAGTAAGGGTCCCACTCTGCTTTGGAGTGGAACCATACAGAGCTATATTAAAATAAAAAAAATCTTTTTTACCCGCTCTAATTAATTTATTAAGCCATAAGTCAGCTGGAAAAACAAACCAAGGAAGTAACTTAACTTCCTTACCACAGAGCTGGCTAGAGGTGAGTGAGGCACCAGGTGAGAGTTGTGTGTGAGATGCGGAACTGGGCCTGGAAGCAAACTGCTACCTGATACAGGTATTCTAGAGCAGGCATAATATATTCATCCCCTCTCAACACGTGTCAACAGATGGGTGATGGTGGCATTTTGTACCGCTTGAAGTTTCTGAACCATTTTCAAAGGCAGCCCTTTGTAGAGTGCATGACAGTCGTCCACTCTGGAGGTCACCACAGCATGAATGACAGGGGCCGTGTCTCTACCTTCCGGAAGCTGGGGCCCAACTCTTGGATGCTGTCCTGTTGCCTTTTCTCCAGATGACCCCAGGTTCTAGTATTATGAGAGAGGGAGAAAAATGTCTCCCTGCCAACTTTCTCCACACCAGGCATAATTCTGTACACCTCTGTCATATCTCCCTTCACTCACCTTTTTTCTAAGCTAAACAATCCCAGCTGTGGTAACCTTACCTTTCCTCGTAGTGCAGTTGCTCCAGCCCTTTGATCATTTTAGTTGTCCTTTTCTGCTGGACTGGATGGACCCTTGGTCTGATCCAGCATGGCTCTTCTTATGTTCTGTGTTCTTATGCACTGCTAGGTGTAATCTAATACCTCCAACCAGTGCTTTTTTTCTGGAGAAAAGGGTACCGGAACTCTTGGATTACATTTCCTCGGGAGTAGATGGCGATTAAATTGTAATGCAATTAATAGAAGAAAAGGTGCTGGAACTCAGTTCCGGTGAGTTCCACCAGAAAAAAAAGCCCTGCCTCCAACACCTACCACTGACTAATTCTTTCAGACTGGAATTCGCCATTTGGAGATTGTCTGTCTAAACTGCAGACCTCATGGCCCTAACACCTGGCCAATTTTTTATTTTTATTTTTTACTTTTCTGTTTCTTCCCCCCCATCTCCTGCTTTTTGTACCACCTAGCCTGAGGAAGAGTTCGGGCAAACTCAAAAGCTTGCACATTTTGGTGGAGGTTTGGTTGGTCCTAATAAAGGTATTGCTCGACTATGGATTTTGCAAACCTGTGACTTCTGACGGGGGGACACCTTTTGTGTACTGTATCTTGCTTCACCAGGCTCATCAGTGACCTAGGTGGGATAAGAACTAAGCCGGCCCCTTCTTGTTTCCTAGGCAACAAATGGATCGTGACCGCTGCTCACTGCCTCCACAATGAACTGGAGCTGGAGAATCCTGTCCTCGGAAGCGATGATGTGATCAGCCCTTCATCGTTCAAGATTATCCTGGGTAAGCAAGTGCCAATTGCAGAGGAAGGCAACGTCCATTTAGAACAGTGTTCTCCAACCTTGGGTCCCCAGATGTTTTCGGCCTACAACTCCCAGCATGCCCCAGCCAGCATAGCATAGCATAGCTGGCTGGGGCATGCTGGGAGTTGTAGGCCAAAAACATCTGGGGACCCAAGGTTGGAGAACACTTCCCTAATCCTTTTAATTCTGACTGATAAAAGTGTGTACGCTACGCTGGCTGGGGCATGCTGGGAGTTGTAGGCCAAAAACATCTGGGGACCCATGGTTGGAGAACACTGATTTAGAATAATAAAAGAGGATTTCTGTCTGTCTGTCTGTCTGTCCATCGGCACCATAGCACCGAGACTGTGAAACCTAGACACCTAAAATTTGGCATGCATACTAAGAGGACCCTAGGGGTGTGCACCTCAAGGTTATTCTGTTTTTAAAAGGCATTAATTAATTAATTTTAATGTGTCTGTGTGGCTGAAGCCTGCAGTAATATTTTTAGTCACTAGGGGCACACTTCCCTCACCAGTACATAGCTTCGCAGTCGATTTGAAGCCAGGGGAGATCGGTAGGCCAGCAGACAAAGTGATGTGGCGTCTCTCTCCCCACTATTGTGGGGCAGCCCCGCACAGGGAAATGGAGTGGACGACCCCTGACCCCTCCCTTAGGGACAGGGTGGGCACAGTGTATTCAACTCTGACAGCTGCTTAAATTTGCTTGAAAGCTGTGCCGTATCAAACTAAGTGGCATTCTAACCAATGTGAATGCGAGCCCCTCCGCTAATCTTGAATCTCCTAGTCTTGAACCTCCTAGAGCCAGTGTGGCGTAGTGGTGAGAGTGTTGGACTGGGACTCGGGAGATCCGGGTTCTAGTCCCTGCATGGCCATGAAGCTCAGTGGGTGACTTTGGGCCAGTCACTGACTCTCAGCCTAACCTACCTCACAGGGTTGTTGTGAGGATAAAATGGAGAGGAGGAGGAGGAGGAAGATTATGTAAGCCGCCTTGGGTTCCTTGCAGGAAGAAAGGCGGGGTATAAATATAATAAATAAATAAATAGTATTTTAGAATTTTAGGGTTGGAAAGGGCCTTGGACATCATCTAGTCCAACCCCCTGTTCAGTATAGGATCTACAAAAAAAGCGGGGAGAAAACAATTCTCAGGATGCAAATTCTTTAATATATGTTTACAAGTGGAGGAGCCCAAGGGCATTGCACTGCTATTGGATGCTTATCTCTGTGAGAGCTGGACTGACCCAGGCTCAAATTTCCCCTAGCCAATGACCCTCAGTCCCAGTCACGCAGGCGGAAGGAGGAGATAACAGCAGTTAATAAAGATTAAAGAGTTTATTTGTAAGACCCAATTACATGGGATTAAGGCAATCAATGCATCTCTACTCACTACATCATTGCAGACTCAAATCCACTACCCCAGTGGTAAGGCTAGATGAAGTGAAGTCCAGAACAATACACATGTCGTGTCGAGACGAGAGGAGAGAGTGAAGCTATCAGCAAGTGTGCTAGCTTTATACCACCTATAAATAGGATATTACTCACTCCAGTTGTATAACCTATTCATCAACATGTTGATCCCAAAACCTGTTCAAGGTTGCTGAGTCACATCACCTCGAGACTATGTCTCATGACCAGAGACCTTGTATACTTGAACTCAAGTGACACCCACCAGGTCAGGTGGTAATCTCGATGTCAGGTGGTAATCTCGTTCTGCCTATGCAAAACCCAACAATCTCCTCCTGTTTTTGCCTTTAGTATAGGATCTACAACACAGGATGCCTCCACTGCATCCCTGACCGAATGGCTGTCCGGCCTCTACTTAAATACCTCCAGATCGCGGGATGATTTGCTGTAGACCAGCAATGTTTCAGACTCCCAGTTATTTAACTCTAGTAACAACAGGAACTTGTTGCCCTAATGAAGGGTCAACTAAACATATCTACTACTAGCAAGCTCTTCAGAGACCCACGTCAGGTTTTTCATATAAGTGCTAGGAAGTATGATGAAAACTGGTGTATAATTCCAGATGCACCCTGCTACACTTCTGACCTGTCCTGCGCTACTACTGCCCAAAACAAATTTTAAAAATAAAAAAAAGATCATACTCCCCTTGTAGAAATCTATGGTGCAACCACAGTTGAAATATTGTGCACAGTTCTCGTCAACACACGATATTGCTGAGTTGGGGAAAGTGCAGAAAAGAGCAATTAAGGGCACAATCCTATATCGAGGTGTACAACATTATGAATGGTGTGGAGAAAGTAGATTGTGAGATTTTTCTCCCTCTCTCATAATACCAGAACCCAAAGGAGCCATCCCATGATGCTGATTGGTGGGAGATTCAGGACAGATACAAGGAAGGACTTCTTCACACAGCGCATAGTTAAACTATGGCATTCACTTGCACAAGATGTAGTGATGGCCACCAATCTGGATGGCTTTAAAAAGGGATTGGACAAATTCCTGGAGGAGAAGGCCATTGGTGGCTACTAGTCCTGATGGCTCTATGCCTCCTGCAGTAGCAGAGGCAGTATATCTATGGACACCAGTGGCTGGGGAACATGGGCGGGAGGGTGCTGTTGCGTTCGTGTCCTGCTTGTGGGTTTCCCGTGGGCAGCTGGTTGGCCACTGTGTGAACAAAATGCTGGACTAGATGGACCTTGCTCTGATCCAGTATGGCTCTTATGTTCCATGTTGTATGTCCACTCCGCTCTCTCTCTCTCTCTCTCTCTCTGCAGGAAAACACAGAACCCAAAGGCAAGACAATACGGAGCAACTGCTCCAACCCCAAATGCTCTACATCCATCCATCGTACAGGCCTGCCACCTTTGAGTATGACATTGCCCTGGTGGAACTGTCGGAGGAGGCCAGGCTGAATGATTACGTGATGCCGGTCTGCTTTCCAGATGGCTTCCACCAAAAAGGTCAGGATGTGGGCCCCATCCTTCAACCGCACAATGTCAGTTCAAGAAGCGGATAGCTAAACCAACTAAATGCTTTAGAATGAAGCCCTTCCAGGAGGTAAAGAGTAGGCCTTAAATAGAAGTGTTGTTTTATTTCATGGCTCTCACTAACTTGTTTATAGCAAAACATTGCTCAGTGGTTGAGCCCCTGCAGAAGGTCCCAGGTTCAATCCCCTGCATCTCCAGGTAGGGCTCAGAAAGATATCCAGTCTGAAACCCGAGAGCGCCTTTGCTTCCAGCCAGTGTTGACAATCCTGGGCTAGATGGACCGATTATTTAATTGGTCTGATTCAGTAAAAGGCCGTGTCCTCTGTTCCTATTGACAACATAGGCAGGGCCAGATTAACATAGGGGCGATTGGAGCGGCCGCTCCAGGCCCAAAGCAGACAATAGGCCCACAATATAGGGACACGCGGCATGATTTGAGTTAGCTCTGATCGTTATCATTCAGCATAATTAATGATTTTTTCAAGATTAGAAAGGTGTTCTAAGCACATCTGCATTACAGGCTTGAGGCAAGACCTAGCAAGAACTGTTGTTCTCAAATTAGCATGGTAGGTTTTTGCATTTCAATCACTGTTACTACATTTCTTTGAAGCACATGGGGGCTTGCTAGGGTCTGTAATATTCAGATTTAGAAGGGACCTCTCTCTCCAGCCTCGAGCAAAAGATCTTTCTGATTCGCAGCTCAATTGTTCAAATGCTAGTTTAACAAAAAAACAAAAACAAAAACGAAACAAAGCAACAAGAACAACACAATTATTCTTGGTCAAGCAAAGCTTCCTGGCTTTTTGTTGTGGCTGCTTTTTCTTTTTTAATAAATAAATTTGGGGGAAATTGGGAAGACCCTTACTGATGAGCTGCAGGAGTTTTTGAGTTTTGGCACTTTAATGGTAATTAAAATATTTAATTTGTTTTAATATAAAATTGCGTCTTCATTTTATTTATTTCCATAAAAAGGCCCACCAAAATCCTCAGCACCAGGCCCATAATGCTCTTAATCCAGCCCTGAACATAGGGCTGCCCCCTGTTGAGTTTTGGCTCGTTAAAACATGGGAGCTCCATGAAGTGGGCATGTTTCTCCTCCCTGCGTAGGGACCCACGGGGTAGACAGAACTCCATGGGCAGCAGACCAACCCATTTGCACTTCATGAAAGGAACTGCTACAAGCCGCGGATCCGCACGCACGCACCCACTCTCCCATTCAGAAGCTGAAGTCTGTCTTGTGCCAAAACTCAAGACATACGGTGGGTGAGTTCGCACGGCACGGCAACCCACCCTGCCAATAAGCTACGCAGCGTGAGTTGTTTGTGGATCGGGCTCACCTCCTCCTTCCCCCTCGGTCCTCCAGGAGGTATCCCAGGGACTTGGCAGCTAAAGTCGCCTTGTCTACAGGCCTGTGGTGCTCACGCTGGCTCAGCTTGTCTGAGTGTGGAAAGCTAAACAGGGTCAGGCCTGGTTACTACTTGGATGGGAGACCCCTCCTCTACTTTCCTGCACTGAGTAGGGGGTTGGACTCGATAGACTTGTAGGCTCCTTCCAACTCTATGATCTATGAAATCTATGAAATCCTCTCCCCAGGGCGATCGCGAGCCCTTTTGTGCTCACTGTGGCTTTTTTTCCCCTTTCGCCCTTTCCTTTTTCCAGAGATCGCTTTTGACAAATCTCCAAGGTGCCAACCGGTGACAGCCCCTCCGAAGTGCCCACGCGGC
Source organism: Shinisaurus crocodilurus (assembly GCA_021292165.1). Classification (NCBI taxonomy): domain Eukaryota; kingdom Metazoa; phylum Chordata; class Lepidosauria; order Squamata; family Shinisauridae; genus Shinisaurus; species Shinisaurus crocodilurus. Next base: position 7,148,618 of record CM037878.1, read on the forward strand.
ACATTGGAGGGGCTGTCACCGGTTCGCCACCCTTTCTTTTGCTTTTAAGTGAAAGGAATTTGTGCAACTATATTTTTTTTCTTTTGTTTAATTGAGTGCGCACTTGCGGGGCTCCGAAATGGGAAGCCTCGCCTGGGCAATGTCCTGGGAAGTGTCTGCTGTCAAAGTGTTACAGGCATCAACCGTGGGCATTGACCCGGAGAGGCTACAAATAGGTTTATTATTTATTTATTTTATTTATTTAATACATTTTTATACCGCCCAATAGCCGAAGCTCTCTGGGCGGTTTACAACAGTTAAAATCATAAAATACAATATAAAATATAAAATTTAAAACCACAGATTAAAAACAAAGATTAAAAACAAACAGCGGAGCTAGCAGCAGCAGTTACAATAACGGAATTAAAAACAATTACAAGATTAAAATGATTAAAATGCCTGGGAGAACAGAAAGGTCTTCACCTGGCGCCGGAAAGAATACAAAGTAGGCGCCAGCAGGCGAACCTCTTTGGGGAGCTAATTCCATAACTGGGGTGCCACAGCAGAAAAGGCCCTCCTCCTAGTAGCCACCTGCCTCACTTCCTTTGGCAGGGGCTCTCGGAGAAGGACTGCTGACGAAGATCTTAGTGTCCGGGCAGGAACATATGGGAGGAGACAAGGGTTTATTTGTTTCACTGTGCACTCTCTCGACAGCTGCTTTAATTTCTGGGACATGGTGGGCAAACGAGACAATAAGGAAGCCTTCTCCAACCTGGTGCCCTCCAGATGGGTTTGACCTGGATTCCAGCATAGCTGGCTGGGGGATGCTGGGAGTTGTAGTCCAACCCATCTGGAGGGCACCAGGTTGGGGAAGGCTGCAATAACTTGGCTTCCACATTCCTCTCCCATCCTTTTGCTATTTCCACTGGCATTTGGGATGTGGCGTCATGTCAGTTGGTTTCGTTGTGACAGAGTTCCTCCTTATCGTGAACCTTCTGAGAATGAGCCAATGGAAACTGAGTAGTGTAGAGCAGGAATAGGCTTAGCCTGATATACCAGCGCAGATATTATCTGGACAGAGATCTCCTAGCTATCCACGGTCTGGCAACCTCTCGTTTGGATTACTGCAATACGTTATTCGTGGGGCTGCCTTTGAAAATGGTCCGGAAAATGGCTGCCTTTGAAAATGGTCCGTGAGATTGTTAATGGGGACGGGCCAATATGATCATATTACCCCAGAGCTTTGTCGTCTGCATCGGCTGCATTAATGCTGGCATTAACCTACAAAGCCCTAAATGGCTTGGGGCCCGGTTACCTGAAGGGTCGTCTCCTTCCATACGTACCTGCCCAGACCCTAAGATCATCCTCAGAGGCCCGTCTCCAAGTGCACCCACCAAATGAAGTGAGGTGGGTGGCTACTAAGGAGAAGGCCTTTTCAGTGGTGGCACCCTAAGTGTAATCACCTCCCCAGAGTGGCTGGCCTGGCACCTACGCTATGGTCTTTTCCACGCCAGGTGGGCTTTTTAGCCCTTCAATTTTAAAAGGTGCATTTTTAGATCTTTGCACTGCTGCTGGGTTTTATCTTGGTTACTGCTTTGGTTTTACTGTTGTAAACTTGGGAATTTTATATTACGTTTTACTATGTTATTGTATTTTATGGATTCAAGCTTCGTCTTGTAAACTGCCCAAAGAGCTTCGGCTAATGGACAGAATAGAAATGTAATTAATTAATTACTCAATCAACCAATCAGTAGGCGACCTGGTGAACTCCACGTTTTGGACCATAACTCCCATAATCCCTGTCCACTGGGCATGCTAGCTCGGGCTTACAGGAGTTGCAGTTCCAAACATTGGGAGGGCAGCAAGTTGACTACATAGAATCATAGAATCATAGAAAAGTAGAGTTGGAAGGGGCCTACAAGGCCACCGAGTCCAACCCCCTGCTCAATGCAGGAATCCAGGTCAAAGCATCCCTGACCCGGATACTCCATTGCTGTAGAGTATCCACTGGCATGTCACCAAAGCCAGCCTTACCCCATGGTAAGGTAAGATAAAGTTGTAGATGTTAAGGGGCATGGGACACGATCCACCAGAATGTTCCTACAGGAGCCCCATCGTGGTGAGTGGCAGCCTCCTTCCTCTCCTGTGCCACTTCCCTGCCGCTGTCTGTTTACTTCCCCAGATTCCACGGTCATTGTCAGCGGATGGGGGAAGCAGTTCTTACAACGTCTCCCGGATGCCCTGATGGAGGTGATGCTGCTGTTATAATATATACAATTTAAGGCTACAGTATGCTCAGGTAGCAGGTAGGGAGGCGACGCGTATACACCGCCACCATCTTTCTGCTTCTTTGTGCGCTGAAGGATGTATCACGGTTGAAACTCGTTCCTCCTCAGTGATCCTATGAGCCAGACAGAAGCTTGTGTCAGGATCTGCTCGGCTGGGAAGTGCAACAGCTCCATCTGGTGGCTGCTTTTCAGAAGGCAGCCCAGCCTACACTGCAATACTTGCAGGGTTCAGCCCCAGACCTCCAGGCACTCCCAGGCTTGCTAATGCAGACCAGCTGGGAGCTGCAGGAAGCCCTACATAAGGGCCTCCTCTTCCCTCAAGCCTTTGCTACAGCAACATGAGTCATTGTGGTGCCTGCAGCTGGGTCCTGACTCTGGTGGCCAACTCTGATCCTTGCCTTGTCTGTGTTTGACTTGCATCTGCTCCTAACCTTTGCGTCTTGCCTCTGGCCCCTGGCCCCACCCTGCCTGGTATGTGTCTGACCTCTGCTTGTTCTCAGGCTTTGCTTTTTTGCTTCTGGACCCACCTTGCCTGATATATGCTGGACCTCTGATCATCTCTGGACTTCACTCACACCTCTGGCCCTGCTCTGCTGTGTATGTGTTTGACCATTGCCTGCTCTGGACTCTGCTTTGGCTCTAGCCTACATCTGTTGGGACATGTAACAAAACAACAGCTGTGGCACAAGTGTTTTCATTTGGAAAGGTACAGGATAGCTAGAAAAACAATCTTGTTTAGTCTGACACTACTATTCTATTCTCATGGGAAAAGTAGGTGGGAAAGAAATATGAGCTGATCACATGGTTTGTACTTTCTGATGATGTAGTATGATTGTTAAGTTTCGTTTCCTGTAACTTTGTGGTAGAGAGAAGGATTGCTTTCTGTGTGCTTCTTCTTGTCTCTTCTCTCTGACTTATTGCAATCATGTAATGAAGTGTGCTAGACTGGACTGGCTATGCACTGGCTATGCATTATAATCTGCAATATAGACTGTAATTTAGGAGATTGTATTTACTCTGATATAGAATAAACAGGTAGTAAAAACCCTGTGGTGGATTCTATGGAAATTCCTAATTACAGTTGAGCTGACAGGACGAGCAAGCTGGAGCTGGCTGTAACCCGAGACGCTTGGACAAGCTGTGTGTGGAGGAGACACAGGCTGAATCTCTGTGTGAACTACATGGGCCGGTTACACACATGAGACAGAGGCTAAATCTTCCAACTCACGCTCTGCTGTATCCACGTAGGCAGACGGGCCTACAGGGTGGATTATAAGCCATCAGGGCTGGAGCAATTTTAGCCCTTTCAACATCTGCCTCCATCACCCCTGGCATTCCAGCCTAGGACCCTTGCCACTCATGCCCCAGAGCTGGCAGCTTGTAATGCAAGCCACAGGACCATCGGGCAGCAAGGCAGGCCCTGGAATGTGTCAGAATGTACCTGCTGCGGTCCCCTGTAGCTTTGAAGCTATAAGTGAGTCTAGATCCAGCCAATCCCTGGCTGGGAGACAGCCTAGGAATCCCACACACTGAACTCCAAACAAGAAAGGCTGTAAACAGATGTGGACTTCACAAGCCTGTCCTGCCATGATAGATCTCCCAGTCCTTCCCAACACTAGCTCTGGAAACCTCCCGTTATGCCTCCTGTGTGAACCATAAAATAACTGGTGACATTAGCAAGAGAACACATCATAGCATGAGCGACTGTGGGCTTTTCTACAGGAGGCTATTCATCCTACTTTCAGTTTCATTGCAAAACTGAGGTCACTCTTGGCTGAAAAGCATAGTATAAATAAATATTATCAATACAACAACAATGAAAACAAGCCCAGGTCTCCCCTGGTCCCTTATAAAATGTGGTGGGGGATCAGGTTTTTTTGTGCGAAGGGGAGGGGCATGACGATTCATTTTCAAGGTGGCTCAAATTATTTTTAAAAGGCAAGTTATTATGCATGTTTCAGATAAACCAGCCTTCTCCAACCTGATGCCCTCCAGATGTTTGGGCCGACAGCTCCCAGCATTCCTGACCGTTGGCCATGCTGGCTGTGGCTGATGGGAGTTGAAGTCCAAAATATCTAGAGGGCATGAGGTTGGGGAAAGCTGAAATTAACGATCAGTAAACCCTCCCCGTGCCCACAACATACAGTTTCTCCCCAAGGAGTTTTTCTCCCTGTAGCCCGCCCGAGCTCACTTCTTCTAGTACTGGAGCTCAGCTGAGGAGGAAACAAATTCACAGAACGGACTGCAGGGGGCTCAGAGGGTTTGCCCTACACACACACACACACACGTGCATGTTTAGTTTGCTCCAAAGAAACAAGAAACCATCCAGGGAGCTTTGGCAATTGGGCAGTATAGAGATGATGGTGATGATGGTGATGATGATGATGATGATGATGATGATGATGATGATGATTTCCTGACGGTCCCCAGCAATAAGACAATGGAATCAACTACCCAGGGAGGTGGTGGGCTCTCCCACTCTGGAGGCATTCAAGGTGCGGCTGGACAGCCACCTGTCAGGGATGCTTTGACCTGGATTCCTGCATTGAGCAGGGGGTTGGACTCGATGGCCTTGTAGGCCCCTTCCAACTCTACTTTTCGATGATGATGATGATGATGATGATGATGATGATGATGATGATGATAAAATTTTGTGTGTGTGTCACAGATTGAGATCCCGCTGACAGACCACACGGTTTGTAAAGAAGCTTATGCCAAGCTGCAGAAGGTCGTGACGGAGGATATGATCTGTGCCGGAGAAAAAGAAGGTAAAATCCAGGGTGGGCATGAAAGTCCATTCAAACGTCTGGAAAAAAAAAACCATTCTTCCCAGGTTTTTGTTTGACTTATTTCTCAAAACATCACATTTTGGGACGTCCCTGCTGCCCTTTTTCTCCTAGCTAGATTCCAAGACAGCAGATAATCCCACCTATGAGAAAACATCCCGGGGCTGGGAGGGAAAGCTGTGGGAAGGACGGATAGATGTAGGGTATGTCAGCATCCCTCTTCGACCCACAACTTCTTTTCTCTAGTTCTCCCTACCCCTTTGCTTTACAGGTGTTCACAATGTATAGAGATGCGAGTCTGCAGCTGTTCTGTGTTGTCCAGCCCTTCGCTTTCTATTGTCAAATCAAACCTTGCATTTCAAACTTTTCTGTAAAACTAATCCAAATATGAAGGTTCTGTGGAATTTCATTTGATTTGGCATCTCAAGGGCTGACATGTCATGACATGAAAAAAATGCCGTATACAGAGTCAAGCCATTGGTCTACCTGGCCCAGTGTTGCTTCCTCCGGCTGGCAGAAGGTCTCCAGAGTCCCAGGCTGAGAGCCTTCCCAGCATCTACTACCAGAGATATTTTATGGGGAGACGCCAGGAACTGAACTCGGAACCTTCTGCGCTCAACGCATGTGCTCTAGTGCTAGGCTGTGCTCTTTTCCTCTTCCACCACTTCTTGCAAACAGGGAAATCTCTCCAGCCCAGCGCCCTCCAGATGCATTTGACTACAGTTCCCATCATCCCCAGCCAGGTGGTGGGAGTTGTCGCCCAACACATCCGGAGGACACTCGGTTGGGAAAGGCTGTGCTAGACAGGATCGTGCCAAGTGCTCCCTTCCGGGGCATGGAGCCAAGGCACTAATGGGCGCCCTGTTCTTCTTATCACGCGCAAGTTCCATGCAGAACAGTGCCGGCTCCAGGTTTCGGAGACCCTTGGGCAAGAAGACCGCTCCATCATGGGCCCTCTCCCTCAGCAAGGTCCACCTTCTCACCGCCATTGTCACCGGCTGCTCTTGCTCTTCTTTCTCTGTCTCGTCATTGTTACCACTTGCTTGCTTGACAGGCAGAGAGCCCGTGAGCAAGGAGGCCGTGGAATCCACTGCTGCTCCTCCTCCTCTCCACCTCTGTTGTCTGGGCCGGAGCAACAGGCAGGTGAACGAGCAGGTGGCAATGGTGAAGAGAAGGAGCAAGTCCAGGAGGCTCTTTTCAGTGGGCCCCTGCTGGGTTGCGGGCCGTCGGCAGCTGCCTGACCCCGCCTACCCTTGATGCCAGTTCTGACTTCCTTCAATGGGCCCCCTCCCTCAGTGAAACTATCTTCTCACCACCGTGGCCGCCAGCTGCTATTGCTCCTGGTCCTTTTCCCCGTCGTTGCTGCCGCTTGCTCGCTCGACAGGCCAGTGACGCCGGCCCAGAAGCCGAATACGGTGGCTTCTTCAAACTAAAAGATGTCATACTGATGCCTGTTTCTCTCTCTCTCTCTCTCCCCCTCTCACCTAGGAGGAAGAGATGCGTGCAGTGGAGATTCTGGAGGCCCCATGGTCACGTTGAGCAATCGCACTGGCCAGTGGCAGCTCATCGGGACTGTGTCTTGGGGCGACGGGTGTGGCTTGAATGACCGCTATGGGGTGTATTCCAATGTTCTCCTGACTCTGCCATGGATTAAAGAGACCACCGGGGTGGAATACTGAAGCCGGCCAACCGCACCGAACGTCCGAAGCCAAAGAGTGATTGCACACTTCCAGCAGAGAGTTGTTCCCCAAAGAATCTAACTTGGGCCTCTGCCAAAGAAAGTGCTTGGCAGTTGGCATTAGACCAGGGGAAAACTTGCTGATTGATTGAGATATATATATATATATTTTTTTTTTCTCCAGACATAGAGCCAAGAAAGACCTGGCCCAGCTGAACTGAACTCTGCTCCAAGAGCCTGACCCTGATCTTACCCAGAAAATTCAGTGATGCTTTATCTTACAGGGACCAAAGTGGTCAAAGCAATTAGGACCATTTTAGATAGGAAGGCTTGTGAAAGCCTTCTCTGGCCCACTGTCATCCTTGGAAAGAAACTCTCGAAGTAGGACTCAAAGAAATCTCAGGGGAACGCCAACGGCATTGACAGTTGAATGTGCATCTGTGGGGGGTGACCACAGCTTGATAGTAGAGCACACATTTTGTGTGCAGAAGGCCTTAGACTCAGTCCTCATTATCTCCTATTAAGACAAGGGCAGGTAACCTTTTTTTTCTTGTTGAGAGCCATATTCGCTTATGGCAGTGTTTCTCAACCTTGGGTCCCCAGATGTTTTTGGCCTACAACTCCCAGCATGCCCCAGCCAGCGAGTTGTAGGCCAAAAACATCTGGGGACCCAAGGTTGAGAAACACTGGCTTATGGGTAATCTGACGGGGCTGCATTTTGGCGGTGGCTGGGGCCAAAGGCAGCGGCGGGTGAGTCCAGAGCCAAATGTGGGTGGGTCACCCCTTTTCTCTTTCTGCCACCCACTTCTCCCTCTCTCTCTCTCTCTCTCTCTCTCTCTCTCTCTCTCTCTCCCTTCCCACCCAGAGGGCTGCCATGGAAAGGACAGACTGCTCTTGACAGAAAACTAGGTGAACTGATCGCACACAGAGGGCCTTTGGAATTAGCCCGAGGGCTGTAGCAGCTTGCCCACCCCTACCTTTGAAAGAACCTCAGGGAGCAAGGCTGGAAGACACCTCTGTCTGAGCCCATGAGGACCTCACAGACAGCCTCCCCCAACCTGGCGCCCTCCAGATGTGTTGGGCCACAAGTCCCAGCATCCCCCAGCCAGCATGGCCGGCTGGGGGGGATGCTGGGACTTGTGGTCCAACACATCTGGAGGGCGCCAGGTTGGGGGAGGGTGGGGCAGACAACACTGTCTGTGATCGCTCGACCCAGTGTCCAACTTGCTATAAGGCAGTTCCCCGGGCTCATGTGATGTCATAGATAAAATGGAGGATGGGTGGGCAGCATCCGAAGATCTGTAAAACCTCAGGGACTTGCTGGAAATGCCCTTTTAAAAACAAAACTGTTAAGACGTAGTCCTGATGTTGTTGTTGTTTGCACTAAGAACTTAAAGTATCGGGGCTTCATGTAATCTTGCCTAAAAGAGAAAAAAAAATTTAAAATTCTGCAGCAAGATAAACTGAATTCTGCAGCCTGTGTGAATGATGTCAGCGCAGCAAATGGGTGTGGCTTCTTTGATTTCGCCGGATGGCTTTTCTTCTGCTTGTCCAGGAGGGCACTCAGGCCCCGTCCTCCGACCCCTGGAAATCATGCACTGCACTCCGATAGAATCCTTTCATGAAGGAGAAGGCTCTCAATGGCTACTAGTCTTGATGCCTGCCTATATATTACCTCCTGTGGGCTTCTCTGCACCAGGCTTTTTTAACCCACCACTTTACTGAGGCTTCTGCTTCCGGATTCTTTGTGGGATTAAGATCGGCGCCTTTACACGTGTTGTTTTTTCCCCCAAGGGGTTTCTTTCTCTGCCTTTCTATATGGCAAAGTGGTTCTTACACAACCACAAGGTGGCGCTGCAGTAGAGCAGAACTGCACAAATACACGAGGGCCTCATTCCGGTTAATTCTGCCATTTCCAAATAATACCACACTTTCCTTGCTGTAAAAAAAAAAGCCACAGAAATGCTTGGAAACCACGGTAGAGGCCTGTCGTAAATTACTCCGGTCGAGAGATAAGCAGTAGTTGTTGACACAGTCTAAGGGGCCACCACTGAGAAGGCCCTTCTCCCTTGTTGCTTCCCTGCAAACCTCCCTCAGAGGTGGCACACAGAGGAAGGCCTCAGATGTTGATTGTAGGGGCCTACCCTAGGGGTTGTTTTTTTTACTACTGTTGTTTCAGTTGCCAGTCATGGTGGCAGTTACACAATGGCATTATTTCTTGTGTGAGAGAACGAAATTGTATTAAAATAACAAAGAATCAAACAGGAGAAAGGAAGCACCTTCCACCAGTAATGTTCAGACCAGTAATACTTTGCAGCTGGCGTTGAATTTGCAGGGTGTACAAAAGCGCCCACAAACATTCAGCACCATCCATACTGAAGGCAACAGGACTTGTGCAGTCAGAGCAAGCCAAGCAGCCTGGATGGATTCCGGAATGTGCATTATAATTTACCACCTGTTCTGCCATCCCCAGAACCAGCCATTCCAATAGGCAAAGAAAAGGATAACAGCAATAATAATAATAATAATAATAATAATAATAATAATAATAATAAAGCAAATGCGGCAAGAGACGATGGGGCTTGAGGACTCTGTGGATGATGCGGCTGACATTCCTCTCTGTTGAATGGTCCCCGAATACCCTGGGCTTTGCGGCTTCCCATGATGCTCTGCATGTTGAGGTCAGCCATGATGCACTTTGTGTATTCCCAGCCGGCAAGCTTCACAACAGTGGCTCTTATGTGGGCCACTGTGATGCCACGTCACCTTAGAGCAGTGTTTCTCAACCTTGGGTCCCCAGATGTTTTTGGCCTACAACTCCCAGCATGCCCCAGCCAGCTACGCTGGCTGGGGCATGCTGGGAGTTGTAGGCCAAAAACATCTGGGGACCCAAGGTTGAGAAACACTGCCTTAGAGAGTGTGCTGCGATCAATGTACTCTCCATAGCATGTCTCCCTTATGTCAAGGACTAAGTCTTCCAAGATGTCATTGATGTCGTCCTCAGTGAATTGCGGCTCTTCATACTTGGTTGCAACGCAGTTGTGTGACACCGTTGCCCAAAGAGCCTCATCTTGACCCATCTTTGTTGCTCATATCGATGTACAGTCATGCCTTGGATTGAGAGCATAATTCGTTCCAGAAACGTGCTTGTAATCCAAAACACTCTTATATCAAAACGAAATCCCCCCAAAAAAAATTTGTAGAGATTTTTAATTTAAGCCGTACTACAGCACTTGTATTGCAAGACGTCGCTTGTATATCAAGTAAAAAAAAATTAAATAAATATTTAAAAATTTGCTTGTCTTGCAAAACGCTCTCAAAGCAAGTTACTTGCAATCCAAGGTATTACTGTATGTGGAACAGGATGACAACTTGATGTGAGGACCAAGAATGGAGGCATTGGGAGCACGTAAACCTAGTAGGGAAAGAAGGTAGAGAAGGAAGAAAATGTTCACATAAATAAAACAAACAGGATTAGCTACATCTGTGGAGGAAGGAATCACATGTGACATGAGAATAGGCCAATGTTCCCCTCTTCTCTGATTCATGGAGGAGAAGACTATCAATGGCTGCTAGTCACAATGGCTATATGCAATCTCCAATATCGGAGGCAGTATGCCCATGTACACCAGTTGCTGGGGAACACAGGCAGGAGGGTGCTGTTGCACTAGGTAGAATGAGATATAAATTGGGGATGCTACTGCAGGGCACCCTGTTTCAGACAGAGACCAATGCTGTTGTCTATCCTTCCCCGCCAGCCCCAAATGGGCTTTACCAGTTTCACTTTTACTCACAAAAGCAGAGAAGCAAAATTGACAAGGCTTTTTATTCTCCTAAAAGCTTGCCAATTCCACTTCTCTGCTGTTCAGCTTTTCTATACAAGGCATATACAGTGCACTCCTGATTCCTTACTCACAGTTGTTTATGGGTTCTTTAGACAACATTGTGATCCTACAGTTTCACTTCTGTTTTTAAAAGCATTTTCCTGGGTATTTTTAGAGCAGGGGAAATGGGGTATTATTTCTGAAAGTGAACAAAAAAGGTGTATTTGTGCTATTCCACTATGGCACATCGCCACCTAGAGGTTATGTAGCAGAAAAGCAGGAAAGGAAAAGCGCTCTTTGCGAAAAGCTCAGATCTCAATTCTGCAATGAAACCAAAAGTAGATACCATGATTAACAGCCTTGTGTAGAAAAGCTCTTTGAGAGTGGGAGAGGTGGATGCTTTGTGGGTATTGGCCACTTTTTTATCTGTTTCTTGGGAACGCTGTATTAGTACATCATCCTCCCAAAATATTTTTTTAAGCTTTATAAAATCCATTTTTAAAAAAATCTTTTAAAAGGTTCACAACACTGGATGCGGGAGGAGTTTAATCTGTCACCATCAGTGATATATTTTATTTATTCATTTATTTATTTATATTTATACCCCAACTTTTTTCCTGCAAGGAACCCAAGGCAGCTTACATAATCCTCCTCCTCCTCCTCTCCATTTTATCCTCACAACAACCCTGTGAGGGAGGTTAGGCTGTGAGAGTCAGTGACTGGCCCAAAGTCACCCAGTGAGTTTTATGGCCGAGCGGGGACTAGAACCCGGATCTCCTGAGTCCCAGTCCAACACTCTCACCACTACGCCACATAGCAGGTACTGGCTAATAGGCGGCCACCAGTTTGCTGGAGAGAGATCACATTTTTCCCCATGACAAAACAGAGCAGTATGTGTTCATAGAATCATAGAATCATAGAAAAGTAGAGTTGGAAGGGGCCTACAAGGCCATCGAGTCCAACCCCCTGCTCAATGCAGGAATCCAGGTCAAAGCATCTCTGACAGATGTCTGTCCAGCTGCACCTTGAATGCCTCCAGACTGGGAGAGTGTTGCAGGACACTGGCATTTCTTTTAAAGAGAGGTTTCACCTTGAAGAAAGACATGTTCAGTCCTTGCCCAGAGACCATAGGATTGCTCTCTTAAAGATATTTTAAAACTTTAGAACAATTTATAAACTTTAACACAGGGGTATGCCTGTCTACCCTTTCAGAAGACTTGAGGAAGATCCAGCTATTGAAAGCAATCAGCCTCAATTTCCCTAACAAAAAATGTACCTTGCATTTACATGGTCAAGCTAACCAATATTACTGGAGCAAGAGAAAGAAGACCAAAGGACAATCATTTTATTAAAAGGTGGAGTTTATTATGTTTTGGAATAACGAAGTCCAGTAATACCTTGGATTGCAAACATAATTCGTTCCGGAACCGTGCTTGGAATCCAAAACACTCTTATATCAAAGCGAGTCTCTGGCGGGCGTGAGTGGGGCCGATTTCGGCCCGCTCGAGGCAAGCGATTACATCCCTACGACTACTTGTATTGCAAGACATCACTTGTTTATCAAGTCAAATTTTATTTTAAAAATTTGCTTGTCTTGCAAAACGCTCTCAGACCAAGTTACTTGCAATCCAAGGTATTACTGTACGCAATACATCTCAACCATTTGCTTTATTAGAAATGTTATAAAACATAGCATGTTTAAGTGAATAATTGCTTGTGTTTCTTTATTAATGATAAGAATTGTAATAAAAGAAATTCTGTTAGACATAATTAAGTCATATCTATCTGATATTCCTAATTTTTTCCTTAAGTATTTATTAAAAATGAAAGAATCATTGAAAAAAATATCTACATTGCAACTTTGCCGCCAACCTTTACAGAAGTTTCAGCAGTCCTTCTGGCTCCTATATAAACCCCCAATATTACAATAGAACACAGTTGGACGTACTTCCAAGAAAACACGCATCACATCAGGCTGTACATGATAGCACTGATAAATTCCAGGTGGGTGGGTTACTAACTGCTGCTGCTTTGCTGGTCCGTCACAGCAATCATCTGATGGCATTATTTCTAGTTTGGGTGACTAAAATGTTATCCAAATAGCAAAGCAATCAAACATTGAGAGTAAAGGGGGGAGAAATCCACCAGAGATTTTCTGACCAAGAATGGTTTGCAGATGGCACGCCTTCAGAACACGCAAAAGATTTCACAAATGCTCAGCCTCTTTCACACAGGAGGTAACCAGACTTCTACAACTGGAACAAACCAAGAAACATGGCTGCATTTTCTGAAAACGCTTGCCTGAATGTGTATTGATTTACTCCTCTCCTCAGTATCGCCCTCTGCGGGATGACCAATTCCAATAGCTAATGAATATGCCAACAACACCAATGAAGAAAAGAAAGCCTATGCAACAACAAATGGGATCAAGCCAATCTTTAGAGGGTGGAGCCTGTGTTACTGCCGAGTTAGGAATGGTGATGACACTGTTCCCGGAAGACCAAGGGCTGTGGGGCTTCCCACTATGAACCTCAACTCGAGGCCGACCATAATGCCCTTTGTGTAGTCCCAACTGGCAAGCTTCACAATAGCCACGCTGATGTGGGCCGCTAGTCCCCCATATCACCGCAGGGAGTTCGCTGTCATCGATGCGCTCTCTGTAGCAATCCTTTCTTATGCTGATGATCAAGCGCGTCAAGATGGCTTCAATGTCCTGCTCAGTGAACTGTGGCTCTTCGCGTTTGGGCGAGAAGCACCTTTGACATTGTTGCCTGAAGACCCTCATCTCCACCCATCCTTGTCTCTCGTGTCGCTCCCAGTGCATGTGGAACAGGATAACAATTTGATGCGAGGACCAGGTGTGGCGGCACTGTGAACATGTGAACCTGAGAGGGAGGGTGTGGCAAAATGAAAAGGAAAGGCATCAGGGTCAGGTACTTTATCCTGGAGAGTGTTTCTCATTTTTGTACTGTCCAAACATACTTTATGTTCAGCAGTTCATCCTCCAAATGGAGGATAATAACAGTCAGTGGATTCACACAAGGGTATATCCCATTGTTCTCCTCTGCTCTCCTTTCTAGATTGGCGGCTGTCACTGTCTGTATACTGGAATGAGGTACCCAAGGAAGGGGTACAGCGGGGCCTACTCTAATGAAGTGCACATCAATAGACCAGAGATGGGGTAAGCATTCCTTGTTAAGTGTGAGTTATACATTTCAACCATCTCCAGAGGGTGACCATGTTTGCTTATTTGCAGCAAAAACAGCAGAGAGCCTTGTGGCACCTTGAAGCAGGAGTGGGGAATCTCAGGCCCGGGGACCAAATCCAGCCCTCTGGGGGTCCCAGTTTGGCCCTCGGGACCACAACCCCTTCCACTCATCTCACCGCCTTTCCCCTAACCAATGATCATGTGGTGAATTATTTGAATTTTAAAAATGCCTAAGGGCAAAATTTCCCCTCTGAAGGGAATCAGCTTTAAAGAAATCAATGTCAGGACAAAGTGCCTCTGAGCATATGTAGTTGCTGCTGATAACATGAAGCATCCTGGCACTAGGTGAGGCAGTCAACACACATAGTGCGATAAAAAAACCCAGTGTGGCGTAGTGGTGAGAGTGTCGGACTGGGACTCGGAAGATCCGGGTTCTAGTCCCCGCTCGGCCATGAAACTCACTGAATGACTTGGGGCCAGTCCTTGACTCTCAACCTAACCTACCTCACAGGGTTGTTGTGAGGATAAAACGGAGAGGAGGAGGAGGAGGATTATGTAAGCCGCCTTGGGTTCCTTGCAGGAAAAAAGGCGGGGTATGAATATAATAAATAATAATAAATAATAAATAGATAAACCCATTATCCCATTTCAAGCCTCTGTCCATAGAATTGCATCTGTTGATGAATTCTGGCTTTCCTAGTTTCTCCCATTCTAAGAGGTTAGAATGCATCCCCTAAAGCTTAGTTACTGGCAGGAAGAGCTTTAAGCTAAAATAGGCTGGTAGTTTTGGTATCTGGGCCCCGCCCCTTTTGCCTTCAGCCCCGCCCACCACTGGAATGCGGGGGTGCCCCCCCCCCAAGTGCTTCTCCAAAATGGAGTTCGGCCCTTGGGCTAAAAAAGGTTCCACGGCCCTGCCTTAAAAACCAACAAACTTAATCTTCATCAGATACAGGTAGAGCGTTTTGGGCTTATAAATACAATACATATGGGGCGGCGGGGGGGGGGGGGGTTGTAAACCAATGGGAGAGCACCTCAGGCTCCCGGGACACTCTTTTCACTGACCTCAAAGTGGCCATTGTGGAGCAAAGAAACATCAAAGAGAGAGAGAGAGAGGGAGAGGTCTCGGTTAGAATTCATCAACAGGTGCAATTCTATGGACAGAGGCTTGAAATGGGATAATGGGTTTATCTATTTATTATTTATTATTATTTATTATATTTATACCCCGCCTTTTTTCCTGCAAGGAACCCAAGGCGGCTTACATAATCCTCCTCCTCCTCCTCCGTTTTATCCTCACAACAACCCTGTGAGGTAGGTTAGGCTGAGAGTCAAGGACTGGCCCCCCCAAGTCACTCAGTGAGTTTCATGGCCGAGCGGGGACTAGAACCCGGATCTCCCGAGTCCCAGTCCGACACTCTCACCACTACGCCACACTGGGGTTTTTTATCGCACTATGTGTGTTGACTGCCTCACCTAGTGCCAGGATGCTTCATGTTATCAGCAGCAACTGTGCTGCGAATGAATGCTGTTAACAGCGTGATTGCCACTGTCAGAAGTTTCTGCACTTCATTTCCTTCTGACATCACTGTTTACATTTTTCTCTCTTCCCTCCGCCCCACACTGTGTGTGGGGTGGGGTGGGGAAGGCAGTCTACATATGTAGACTTTAAAGGCAGTCTACATATGCTCAGAGGCACTTTGTCCTGACATTGATTTCTTTAAAGCTGATTCCCTTCAGAGTGGAAATTTTGCCCTTAGGCATTTTTAAAAATTCAAAGAAGAACATGGTTCCCTTTGCGACCAGTTCTGCACAGTATCAGAATTCTGTACATGCTCAGATTAGCCCTTGTCATTTTTTAAATGTTTACCTCAAGCCTCTCTGCACATGTTCAGCGGTATTCAGCTCCAGGTGCCAAATCTTTAGAAATCAAAAGGTAACAATGCAGCATTCTGATCTCAACTCACATATACTGTAAGTAGTTAAGGCTGCAGGTGTGATAAAACACATTATGAATTATAAAATAATTAGCTATCTGGTAATATCCAAATTAGGTATGTGTTACCTTGCATGGGCATGTTCCTGCAATGATCGCTTCCATCTGGGTTCCACATTATGGAAGTCAAGATTCTGATCCATCTTTAGCCTCCAATCGTCTCTTGGTTTCACTTTTCTGATCTGCTCCTCAAAAACTGCTCTCCAAAAATCCATGTTCAGTTTCTTCATGTCTCTTTTGGGACTGGTCTTGCTTAATAATACAAAATTATTTGTTTTTTTTTTCAGGTGCCAATGTCAGAATACGATGAAGCTGTGTGTGTGCATGCAGAGACTTCTTGCCGGCAACTTTCAGGAACCAAATGACCTGCTTTGCTGGCCTGCCCTCTCTCACATAAACAGCCCGGCCGAAAAGTCGGAGAAACGAAACTGAAAGGAGAGAGCGCCTCCAACTCCTTCTATGGAAACAGAGTTTATCATTTTCCCAGATGCAGAGCACATCAGGAAGACAGAGGAAGACAGTGATCGTTTGTGGACATGCTCTGGGGAGGGGTCACGTCGGGCTTTTGGGGGGGCAGAGGCTTGAGGTGGCTGTATACACCACCATGTCACTCTGCAAATAAAAATTGTGCTTTATGCCAGTTGTTATGGAAGGCTTAGGGCAGGGATGAGCAGAAGGTAAACCCAGGGCTGTGCAGGAGATCAGCAAGGTTTTCTGGGCCCCAATGGCTTAACATAGGGGTTCTCAACCAAGGGTGAATTCCCCCCGGGGGGGAGATTTTAGGGTTTCAGGTGGGCAATTGGGACCACAGACTCAAACTGTTGGAATACTGGTCTTTCTACAAATTACAATTCTACAGATTGTACATAATCTACAGGACATCACGCCTTATTGTATGGCACAGGTTAAGTCAGACAATCTTGGAAAGGGGGGGAATGACATTCTGACATATGGTGAAAAGGGTGCATGGGGCAAAAAAGGCTGAGAACCACTGGCTTAACAGTAGGAATAAGGAAACACCTTTTTCCTTCCTGTGTTAGACTGCTGAAATTGAGAAAGCTTGGTGGGGGGCGGGCGGGGGGCAGGAGCCGATTGGCGTGCGTGTGCAAGTATATTTGTGTGCAAGCACAGGTCCTAAAAACAGATTTGGGGCCGAGCAGGGTACCGTACTCAAGAGTCACCTTGTTCCTCAATTCTATGTTTGCCTTCCTAAGCTACTATTTTGCACCTAAAAGCAAAGGTACACCTGTGGTGGTCAAAAGGAAATGTCCAAAATCCGTATCACTGCCTTACCTTTATTAAGCCGACTCAACGGTTACAAACTACTGTGCAAGTTTTCGAGTTCCCCGGCGCTCTTCATCATCAGGCAAGGCGGTAAACAAAGCTAAGAAGGAAGGTGGTGCAGAGGGAGAAAAGCAGATGACGTTCAAGCTGCGGGAGTCTGCGGTCTGTTACAGTCTTGTGATGGAAAGTGGGAGGGGGCTGCAGATCAGACTCCACCAGGTACCGGGGGAAGGTTTCAGGTGGCACCTGGGGTTGCTGGGAAGAAGAAACAAACAAACAAATGGTGGGTCGCTTTTGAAAAGAAACCTTTCTGAAAATGTATAGGTCGGGGGAGTTCAGGGTTCTAGTGGAAAACAAAGGAGTTCCTGCAAGCGTAATTACTCTGCCCAGCCCTGGCTTTAGAGGGCACACCAGTTAGGAAGCCAGGCAGGAACTTGGTTATCTCTCTCTGACAAGAACAGGGGCAGTGACAGGAAACTCCTGACTCCATCCAGACACAGATTGGGGGCACGCCATGATATGAGTAGGTGGGGCCGGGGCCGGATCCTGTCACCCTACAACGGCAGAGCCAACACAATCTAGCTCAGTGTTCTCCAACCTTGGGTCCCCAGATGTTTTTGGCCTACAACTCCCAGCATGCCCCAGCCAGCTACGCTGGCTGGGGCATGCTGGGCGTTGTAGGCCAAAAACATCTGGGGGCCCAAGGTTGGAGAACACTGAGCTAGCTCGAGAGAGAGATGACGGGGCCAACCTGAAACGGCATCTTCTTCCCACCCTAGTGTTAGGCAAAATAAGATTATGCTGCACGGCACGTCCATTTCTGGTCAGCTCACGATTTCTATACACCAGGGGTGCAAAACGTGCACGCCCCATGCCCTGCCTGGCAGTCCCCAGACCTCCAGCATCATTCTGCTGCCGCCGCCGCCCCCCCCCAAAAAAAATGGGAGAAAAGAGAGGGGGGAACGGTTCTAAGGGTGCAGTCCGCTGCGTGTTTACACAGAAAGAAGTCCTACAACTCCCAGCATGCCCCGCCCCGGCCAGCCTACAACTCCCATCATCCCCCAGCCAGCTATAGGAGTTGTAGGCTGGCTGGGGCATGCTGGGAGTTGTGGGACTTCTTTCTGTCTAAACAGGCAGCGGACTGTGCACCCTAAGAAGGTGCATCCTGGCAAAGAGCAAGAGCCTCATTCCTAGAGCATCCCAGGGTTAAAAGCTTCCTGCCTGCTTCCTCGGATGCTCTAGGAATGAGGTTCCAGCTCAAGAGCCCTCGGGACTGTTCCTAGAGCAATTTGTCTTCTTTTTGGTGATCGCGTTGGGGTGGCTGAGACAGGGAGGGGGCTGTCCCTGCAAGACCAAGATCTGTTGCTGCTGCTGCTGGCTGCATGTGTGTGTGTGTGTGTGTGTGTGTGTATGTGTGTGTGTGCATGTGCGTGCATGCACATGCCGGACGGCTGTGTGTGGGGGTGAGTTGCAGGTGCATGCAGCCCCCGCCACCTCAGCAAACACCCGATGCTGCCCTCGGGACCAAAAAGGTTATGCACCCTTGCTATACACTGGCTGTTCTTATAAAGCAAGGGTGCAGAACCTTTTTCAGCCCGAGGGCCAGATTCCATTTTCAAGAAGCTCTCCGGGTGGGGGGGGGGCTGCAGGCAGAAGGGGCATGGCCAAGGATTCCAAAAATACCAGCGTAGTTACACTGAAAGCTCTTCCTGCCAGTAACTAAGCCTTCGGAGAGGCATTTCGACCTTTTAGAATCGGAGGGAGTGGGGGGACTGCACAAAAGCCGGGAAACCACCAAATGATCGGGGTGGGGGGAAGGGGGCATGGCCACCTGTGGAGCCCCAGAGGGCCGGTTTGGGGTTGCGGTTCTGCACCCCTGCGAGAAACAATTGAGAGTGCAATCCTATACACCAGGGGTCTTCAAACTACGGCCCGCGGGCCGGATCCGGCCCAGCGTGCCCTCCCATCCGGCCCGGCTCCGTAGGCCCGAACTGGGCCCGCCCGGGCTCTCAGCCGCCCGCCCGGGCTTGCCTTGTTCTTCGCTCTCCCTGGAGAGCCAGCTGCGCGGGCTGCGCCGCCCGCGCTGGTCCCGTCGCGTCACTTCCGGCGCGGCGGAAGTGACGCGCGGGACCCTGCTCCGTCGCGCTGGACCCCCGCGCTCTGTTTTCGGCGGCAAGACTTCAGCAGCAGCACGGCAGCAGGAGGGCTTTGGTGGCGGCGGGGGGGCTTTGGCGGCAGCAACTTCGACGGCGGCGGCGGGGCTTCGGCAGCAGCAACAACAATGGCGGGGCTTCGGCGGGGGCGGCAGGGCTTCAGTGGCGGGTGCAGGTACAGCGGCGGGGGGGTCCAGCAGCGACGGGGGGTGACGGGGGGGTCTGGCAGTGGCGGCGGGGGTCCTGGGGGGGCAGGGGGGCTTTGGCGGCAGGGGGGCGACAGCGTGGCGGGGCTTCAGCGGCAGCAGCAGGTGCAGGTACAGCGGGGGGGTGGCGGGGGGGTCTGGCAGTGGCAGCGGAGGTGCTTGGGGGGGCTTTGGCGGCAGGGGGGCGACGGCGCAGCAGGGCTTTGGCGACAGCGGGTGCAGGTACGGCGGCGCGGGGGGGTGGCGGGGGGTCTGGCGGCGACGGGGGGATCCTGGGGGGGCAGGGGGGCTTTGGCGGCAGCAGGGAGGCTATAGTCTGCCCCCCCAACAGTCTGAGGGACAATGAACCAGCCCCCCGTTTAAAAAGTTTGAAGACCCCTGCTATACACGCTTACCCAGGAGCAAGTCCCACTGAACTCAGTAGGGCTTACTTCAAAAGTAGACATGTATAGGATTGCACAGTAAGTGGGCCTGCATTCTCAATCTGCGTGTGAAAAGCGGAAATCCCGTTGCTTAAAATGTGTTTGCGGGGTAGGGAAGGCTGCCTGTTTGACCTGCATTTAAAGCTTTTCTATACTTCCCATGAAGTATTTGAGAAGTAGACCTCAACAAATACACTGGTCTCTTGCCATTTTCTTCATTTTATGTATCTTTTTATTTATTAAAAACACGTCTATCTTGCTTTTCGGTGTCTAAACATATCCAAGAGTAAGCATTTATTTTATTTATTGGAAGTATTTGTATACCACTTCTCAGCCAAATAAGCGCCCAGAGCAGTTTACATATACAGTAATACCTTGGATTGCAAGTAACTTGGTCTGAGAGCGTTTTGCAAGACAAGCAAAAACGTTTTATAAATTTTGACTTGATAAACAAGCGACATCTTGCAAGACAAGTCACTTCAACTGTAGGGATGTAACCACTTGCCTCGAGCGGGCGTAGCGGACCGAAATCGGCCCCGCTCACGCCCAAGAGACTCGCTTTGATATAAGAGTGTTTTGGATTACAAGCACGGTTCCGGAACAAATTATGCTTGCAATCCAAGGTATTACTGTACTTAATTAAACAAGACAGTCCCTGCCTGCAGGCTTACAGTCTAAACACACACGCACGCACGCGCGCACGCGCACCCCCTCGAATGCACAAGGCGAAATAAATGAGGAAGGAAGAGGGGAAATAATTCTTTCAGCAAGGCAAGAGGCAGGAGGCATGGCCCTGCGCTCCCTCTCATCACCCTCCTTATGGGCTGCTGGAATGGCTGCTGGTGGTAACAGTTGAGGGAGGAGGAAACATTGCAAAAATAAATAATAAAACGTTAAAACACAAACCGCTTCACAACAACAACAACAAAAGCAGAGCAGGTTACAAATAATAGCCTTGTTCCTCAAATTATTTTGAATATATGAGGCTGCCTTGAAGTGAGCCTGTCTGTTGAGCCCAGTATCGCAAAGCTAACTGGTAGTGGCTCTCCAATCTGAGGTCCCCGAGTAGACTCTCTCCCGACCCTGCTAGCTGAGATTCCCTTTTGGAATAGAGGAGTCGGGGTTTGAACGGGGAACTTTGCACACGCACCGCACACCCGCTGTACCACTAAAGCTCTTCCATTTTAGCATTGACTGCATGAAAGAGTGGCCCGGCTTTAGCCCTCGCTACGAATCTTGTCCCTTGCACACTGAAATCTGAAACCACATCCCTGGGGAGAGACGAAAGTTAAGCTACTTCACCCCTGCCCCAAATATAGGCGTGGCGGTAGTAGGCAGACAAGTTGGAGACTTTCCATCCGGTCCCAGTATTTTATTTTATTTATTACATTTATACCCCGCCTTTTTTCCTGCAAGAAACTCAAGGCAGCTTACATAATCCTCCTCCTCCTCTCCATTTCATCTTCACAACAACCCTGTGAGGTAGGCTAGGCTGAGAGGCAGTGACTGGCCCAAAGTCACCCAGTGAGTTTCATAGCCTAGCGGGGACTAGAACCCAGATCTCCCGAGTCCCAGTCCAACACTCTCACCACTACGCCACACTGGCTCTTGTTTATTGTTTTTCACTGTTTGAAATTGGTTTATGCTTTTGTATGTTAAAGATTTCACATTATGTTTTATCAAATTGAGTTACAGGGTTTTGATTTTTGTGAACCACCCAGAAGCTTTGCCCACTGGGCAGCATAGAAATAATAATTCCAGAAAATCCTATAACCGTGACAGTTCCAGATGTATTAGGAGCGGCTGGATTTAGCCTGTGAGTTCAAGTGGGACAGTTCCGCTGCAACTCTGAATCTCCACATCACTTTCAACACAGAGAGGAAGGCTACCAGCCAAGTAGGTTTCATTCATATTTAGGGTTTGACTAATCAGTTATTTGGCTCAGGAAGGGATTTTCTATATGCCAGATTGGCTAGAATCCAAATGATGCCTGACCGACATAGCATGATAGCTGGCAGGTTCACACGACACAACAACAACCTGTCATGGCTTAAGAGCCACAATGGGTTGTCGTGTTATATGAACCCAGTCATTGACTGGGTTCAGACAGCATGATAACCCACACTCAAGGGTTGAGTATGAGTTGTGTGTAGGTTGTTATTGAACCGTGGGTTATTGTCTGATGAACCAGCCAAGATAACAAACCGTGGTGAACAACCCACAGTTCACAACCCAAAAACAAACCATGGGTTCTCTTCATGGGTTGTTCATGGTTAACAAGCCATGGCTTGTCAGCACAGCTGTGTTCAGACAACACAACAACACAACACGGCTTGGGACCTCAATACCTGATGGAACGCCTCTCCCAACCACAATCTACCCGGACACTATGCTCAACATCTGGGGCCTTCCTCCAACTGCCATCCCCATGGAAGGCTTGGGGTGGCGACAAGGGGGAGGGCCTTTTCTGTGGTAGCCCCCCCAACTGTGGAACAGGCTCCCCACTGAGGCCCGCCTGGTGCCAACTTTACTATCCTTTCAGCACCAGGTTAAGACTGCCCTCTATGCTGAGGCATTTAACAACTCCAAATAGTACAGGGTGGGGTGGTGGTTATGTCACCTTTTTTAACTAGTCTACTTTTTATATCCTTGTCTTAGCTATTTAAGTAATTTTAAAATTGTTTTTAAATGTCCAGTGATTTTTGGATGTTTTTATTGTTTGTATTTTATACTGTATTTTATTGTGTTTTATAATGGTTATAAACCGCGAAGAGAGCTTCGGCTATTGGGCAGTATAGAAATGAAATAAATAATAATAACCCACACTCAACCCTTGAGTGTGGTTTATCATGTTGTCTGAACCCAGTCAGTGAAGGGGCATGTCTGATGAGGAGATGGTCCTGTGTGAAGCTGTAATCCCACCACCGCCCAAATCTAGGCAAGAGCCAATTCCTCTTTCTGTGTAGGATGTATGTATTTGTTTATTAATTTTATTTATGAGATGCCTCTCAAATAGATTCCCTAGACATTCTGCAAAAATTTAAAAAACAAACACAAGAATACAGTAAAATCCAAGCAAGAATTTTGAAGACGACAACAATATAAGACCTATAAGGTTATAAAAAGCAAAGCTTGTGCCTACAGAAAGGTCTTCAGCTGACATCATGGTAAAAGAAGAAAAAGCATTTTTGAATGCCAAGTTTTCCCTTTACTTCCCATGGATGGAGGCAAATAGGATGAAGATAGTCACGGCCATCACAACAAGAAAATAAAACAAGATTTTGCAACAACGCCACCTGCTTCTCTCCCACTCAATTGGCTGAACTGAGGAAGTGGGTCGCACAAAGCTTCCCTCCCCCTGAACAAATTGGCCCAGGGAAGAGGGAGTGGATTTCCCAAAGCACACCCCATGTGCACACGCCTCACAGTTGTCCCTATCATGTGGGCCATCCACAGGCTCCTCGGGGAAAGGATTCCACAAGGGATTGAATGTATTGCCTTTTTCATAGCATCTTTCAAGGATCTTCTGCACCAAATTGTAGAGGATGCACTGAACCGTCTCATCGGTGAATGTAGGCTCCTCATACTTGTCACTCCCGCAATCACGACACTTCTGTCTGAACACTCTCATCTTCACCTTCCCCAAGGCCTGTCCCAATATGTTCTGGAGAAGTTGCATGTGGAAGAGAACAGTCACCTGCGCTGATTTCCAGGAACGAGAACAATTGGAACACTTGAACCTGATGGGAGAAAAGCAGGAGGTTTACTCACGGGCGGCACTGAGCACGGAGAATTCAAAATGGTGGAAGGCAGTGCTTGAGATGCCCTGGTCCCAGACCAGTTAGGACAAGGGTTGGGAGCCTTTTGCAGCTGGGCAAGCATGTTGGGGGGGGGGCACACAACAGCAGTTGTAGGCCAAAAACATCTGGGGACCCAAGGTTGGAGGACACTGTTCTATAACCATATGTTTTGGCAATACCCAATAGTTGCCTTTCTTTTGGGAGGAGAGGTTATAATACGGATAAATTTTGTGCTGAAACACACTTTGATATTTACTGATGTACATGTTCTTCTTAATTATTTACCCATCTCTTGGAACTTAACGCAAGGTCAGCATAAATGGATCTTCTGCACCCTTTGGATAGCTAAAGGACTGATACTACAACACTGGAAGGATATATGGCCACCCCCAATAGCACAATGGATCGAGGACTTAATGACACTTTCAACTTTCGAGCGGGTGGTATTTAGACGCCACCTACACATGGATAAATATAGGGGATATTTGGTTCGCCTTTACTGAAGCTTATGCATAACAGTACATTTTCTTACACATATATATGGCATACATTTCACATGTATTTACTGCGATTGATATATTCAAGCTTTATGTAATGAAAAATGTAAGTTTTATCATTTTATTTTATTTTTCTCCTCCCCTCCCCTTTGTTTTTCTTTATGGTTTTTGTTTTTGTTACAATTTTCTGACACTCACAATAAAAATATTAATGGGGGGGGGGAACAGAAGTGAAACTGGAGGGTCACAGCATCATCTAAAGAACCCATAAACAATCATTAGTAAGGAATAACAAACACACAAGAAATGCCTCCTGTAGAAAAGCTCTTGGATCCTACTTCAGGCAGCAAAATGTCTTGAGCCAGCGCTGGAGAACATTGCTTTGGGGCAGGGAGAAATCTGGCCCACAGTTGGCCCTCCGTAGCTTCGAAATACAATATTAGTACAGCCAGAACCCCATATACATACACATAGAATTTACTATGTGTATGTTAACAGAATAAATAGAAGTATGGCTTCCAAATCGCGGGAAGTACTAGTTCCCCTCTACTCAGCACTGGTTAGGCCTCATCTTGAGTACTGCGTCCAGTTCTGGGCACCACACTTTAAGAAGGATGTAGACAAACTGGAGAGGGTTCAGAGGAGGGCAACAAAGATGATAAAGGGACTGGAAACAAGGCCCTATGAGGAGAGACTGAAAGAACTGGGCATGTTTAGCCTTCAGAAGAGGAGACTGAGGGGAGATATGATGGCACTCTTCCAGTACTTGAAGGGTTGTCACACAGAGGAGGGCCAGGATCTCTTCTCCATCATCCCAGTTTGCAGGACACGGAATAATGGGCTCAAATTACAGGAACCTAGATTCCACCTGGACATCAGGAAAAATTTCCTGACTGTCAGAGCAATAAGACAATGGAACCAACTACCTAGGGAAGTGGTGGGCTCTCCCACTCAGGAGGCATTCAAGGTGCAGCTGGACAGCCATCTGTCAGGGATGCTTTGACCTGGATTCCTGCATTGAGCAGGGGGTTGGACTTGATGGCCTTGTAGGCCCCTTCCAACTCTACTTTTCTATGATTCTACTCTGAGTGTTTTAAAATACACACTTACAACATTCATATCCATACACTTGAGTAACAACGCATAATTGTGAACATATATCAATGTTCACTGCAGAGTGCCAGTAGACTTCCATTTCAACTACAGAAAGTCTTTTTCAAGTCTAAATGTGATAAGATTCTAAAATTGGCAGAAAAAAAATTGTTGCACTTTAAATGCATCATTGCCATGTTCAAACCTTCTTGTTTGTTCGGTGATAATAATCCTTCCGATCATCAAAGTCCTCTCAAAATATACAAATTTTCATTACATATTTCTCTTAATTACAAACATAACTATTGAAAAATCACACAAGTCTTACCAACCAAATGCCAAGCAAACTTTTACCATAACCACTAGGCCATCTGTAGTTCAGCTTCTCCTTCATAACCCAGAAACAGAATGAAGGCAACTTCATGCTGTGCTTAATTTATCCCAGCTGTAGCTCTCTTGTTCTTGAGGAATAATATTGCTTCTTAAAGAGCCAGTCATTTACTACCAGTGTTCTCCAACCTTGGGTCCCCAGATGTTTTTGGCCTACAACTCCATGGTTGTAGCTACGCTGGCTGGGGCATGCTAGGAGTTCTAGGCCAAAAACATCTGGGGACCCAAGGTTGGAGAACACTGGGTTAGACCAAGCACTGTCAACAGCACCTCACACAAAAGGTGTTACTAGTCTTGCTCTCTGCGTAGGAACTGGTGATTGATGCTGGAGCTTCAGCAGTGAAAGTCAAGAATCTGATCCCCACATGAATGGTGATGTGTGGATTCTTTGTGGCCACCAGGGCCGGTGCTACCATTAGGCCAACTAGGCAGCTGCCTAGGGCGCAGGGCTAAAAGGGGCACCAGAAACACCTTGAAAAAAAATACAGCTGGGTGGGGCATGCTAGGAGTTCTCAAGTGGGAAGGGGGGCGCTAAATATCTGATCTTGCCTAGGGCACCAAACTGCCTTGCACCGGTCCTGGTGGCCACCACAGCTAAGGATATTGTTGGAGGATATGGTGGAAAGGAGTCGGTCCTATACTGGTAAACAGAGTTTCCCCTCTTATGTGCAGCCTGGTTATATTGAAACTGGTTGTCACCACATGGGTTGCTAAACCCTGCTAAAAGGCTCTTTAAAAAAAAAAAAAAAATGTCCAAACAAGGTTTAAAACTAATAAAGACATTTATTAGTTTGACTTACAATTTGCTCATTCATACTTGCAGGATGCATATAGGTTAGGTACCGTAGATTAGAGTCTTTGGTGTTAAGAGTCTGCTTCCTTGGAGGTCACTGGCTGGAAGCCAGCTCAGAAGCCGGAAGTAGGGGTTACAGAACATACACCCTGGGGATTGTTCACTTAACCCTTTCCTCCCGCTGTAACTAGTGGTTACATTACCTTGTTGATTTAAGCAGGCAATATTACAATTTCCATCAGATATTTCCATGCCTTGATCTGCTGGTCTACCTCACCTGGCAAAGAGATGCTTCTGAACATACTGTTGCCATCCTGGTACTCGTAACTGTCCGATTTCCAACTCTTCTGTCAAATTCCACTCGTCCCATGGTTTGTGGTGCTTCATCTTCTTAATGAACTCTGCCCTCCAGTTCAGCATATCGTCAAGTTCCCCTTTCGAACACACACACGGCGACGTCCAGAACTGCAACTTCGTAACTTTCTTGACAAGAAAAGAAGGAATGGATCGCCCTGCCCGGCGGCGACTGCTCTGTGTTTACCTCTTCCCTGCAGTCGATTCTTTTGCCCTTGCCGACCTGATTTGCCGCTGCTCTTCCGCTCCAAACAAACACTGGGCGTGGAGGAACGACTCTTGATGGGAAATGAAAGTGAAGTTGGCAAACGCGGGCGTGCTGTTTAAAACACAGCGGCATTTCCTGCTCTTCACAATCGTAGACGGGCTAGCAAGCACTGGCCCAGCAAGGATGAAGCCGTTGCTCCCAGAAATCTGCGTGAAATATTATGCTTCGTATAAAAAGGCATGGGTGGTATACTGAGGGTCAATGACCAGTAACTAAGGACACAATCCTATGCAAGTTTGGACAGGAAAAAAAGGCCTACAACTCCCAGCATGCCCCAGCCAGCATAGCTGGCTGGGGCATGCTGGGAGTTGTAGGCCTTTTTTTTTCCTGTCTAAATTTGCATAGGATTGCGCCCTAAGACATGCAGGGCCGGATTAACATAGGGGCAATTGGAGCGGCCGCTCCAGGGCCATAACAGACAATAGGCCCACAATATAGGGACACGCAGCACGATTTGAGTTAGCTCTGATCGTTATCATTCAGCATAATTAATGATTTTTTCAAGATTAGAAAGGTGTTCTAAGCACATCTGCATTACAGGCTTGAGGCAAGACCTAGCAAGAACTGTTGTTCTCAAATTAGCATTTCGGTAGGTTTTTGCATTTCAATCACTGTTACTACATTTCTTTGAAGCACAGGGGGGCTTGCTAGGGTCTGTAATATTCAGATTTAGAAGGGACCTCTCTCTCCAGCCTCGAGCAAAAGATCTTTCTGATTCGCAGCTCAATTGTTCAAATGCTAGTTTAACAAAAAAACAAAAACGAAAACGAAACAAAGCAACAAGAACAACACAATTATTCTTGGTCAAGCAAAGCTTCCTGGCTTTTTGTTGTGGCTGCTTTTTCTTTTTTAATAAATAAATTTGGGGGAAATTGGGAAGACCCTTACTGATGAGCTGCAGGAGTTTTTGAGTTTTGGCACTTTAATGGTAATTAAAATATTTAATTTGTTTTAATATAAAATTGCGTCTTCATTTTATTTATTTCCATAAAAAGGCCCACCAAAATCCTCAGCACCAGGCCCATAATGCTCTTAATCCGGCCCTGAAGACATGCTGCCCTTATCGGATGCGGACACGCTGGATATAGTTTGAACTAAAAGGACCATGCGAAGTTAACAAAACGTGGAAGGAACCAGAAGAGAAGACAGAAGATGGTGTTTGTTGCATGCGCGTCTGTAGGGGGGTGATGAAGAGAACGTTAGCCCCAGATGGCTTGTGGTTCCAGTGAACAGCAGTTGAAATGAATATTTCGATTCCTATTTCATATATATATATATATATATATATATATATATATATATTTCATGGCCAAGTCGTGCTGGCTGGGAATGATGGTCATAGTAGTCCAACACACATGGAGGGCAGCGGGTTGGGGAAGGCTAGAAACTGACAACTTTTGTCCCCCCATCATAGCGAGGCATCTGCTTTTTTCGCACAGATCCTGACAAAGACGCCCATGCATGTGTCTAGGTGTAACTTTCCGGGGCATAGGCGGCGAAGTTCAGAGCGCAACGCCGGGGCCAGGGGGTGATGGAGGCAGGAGCAGGTCAGGGGTGAGCCGGATCCAGAAGACAGACCAAGGTCAGGACATGTATCAAACGGGGCAGGGTTCAAACACGGAGTCCAAGAAAGGGCCAGAGGCAAAGGGCTAGTCCAGAGAGCAAGCAGAGTCCAGGCAAGGGTCAGAGAGGCACAATCCAAGAGTAAACGGAGTCCAGGCAAGGGCCAGAGGCAAAAGGCAAGTCCAAAGAGCAAACAGATTCCAGGCACGTACCAGGCAGAGCAAGGGCCAGAGGCAGAAGTGTAGGTCGAGGGCAATCACGGGTCAAACACCAGGCAAAGCAAGGGTCAAGGTGGGTTGCTGGAAGCAGGAACCAGCTGCAGACAACACAGAAGCATGTGTGGCTGTGGCAAAGACTGCAGTGCAGAGACCGTCTTTATATAGAGCTCCCAGCAGCTCCCAGCTGGGCTGCATGAGCAGTCCTGCCTGGGACAGCTGGAGGGCGGCTGGGGCAGGATTCTGTGAAACCAGCAGGAGGCCTGGGCTGCTGTCCAGGCAGCGGCCACAAGATGGAGCTGTGGCGCCGCGCTGGCGGAGCAGATCCTGACACTAGGGCCAGCCCTACCATGAGGCAAAGTGAGGTGGTTGCCCCAGGCAGCAAGCGCTGGGAGGCAGCAACAAGGTGGTGAAGGAGAGGGTTGTGTGCCACGTAGAGGTGTTCACGTACCTTCGGGGGGGGGGGCATCTCGCCGCTGCCTCGTATCTCCGTGGCGGCAGCCCCCCCTCTCGATTTTTTTTGAGATGTTTTTTGTAGGCCAAAAACATCTGGGGACCCAAGGTTGAGAAACACTGATTTAAGGCAAGGTGAGTCCCAGATGGACCCTTGGTCTGATTCGGCATGACTCTTCCTATGTTCTTATGGTCAGTAGCTTCCCGGATCATCCTGCCTATTCCAGGGCTGCAGAAACCTCAGGCCAGGGGTCAAATCAAGCCCACCAGGGTTTCCAATCCACCCTTCTGGGGTTCCCCAAACCCATAGATTAATGATGCACAAGATGAAAAAGAAATTAGAGTTTGCGTGAGCCTGCTAATTCAATGGCATGCTCAGTGTATGCTCACATTGGCCACTGGAGCATTTCTCCGCACTGCTCGAGCCTGCCGCGCTGGTCCCGGAAAGTGATGTGACGGCCGGGACCCTGCGCAGGCGCGCTGGGCCAAAATACGCAGCACGGGGGCCCAGCGCGCCTGCGCAGGGTGCCGTTGCGTCACTTCCAGCCAGCGGGAAATGACGAGACTGGACCAGCGTGGGCGGCGCGGGCGGCAAGCCGCGCCAGGACCCGGTAAGGCCCCTCGAGCCTCTGGCAGGCATGAGCAGGGCTGATTTCGGCCTGCTCATCATCATCAGGCGATCACTCGTGACCGAGTAAGATTGTCTTCCGGGATAAAAGGAGGAAATTCTAAAGAAGATTGTGTAGACTCTAGCGATGGGTCCGTAAGTGACTGTGGAGGCCAATTCTAGATCCACACAGCTTCCCACAGTGAGGACACAGGTTACCAGATAGAAGATGGTCCTGTAAAGGATTCATTTGACGTGCTTTTCGCTTAGCACGTTTCTCCCTTTCACCTTGCACTCGGGCTTCTTCAAAGTCCATGGAACCTTTGTGAAAGGCCAACCTCCAGTTAGATCGTTCATGGGCCAGAGCTTCCCAGTTTTCGATGCTTATATTGCATTTTTTTAGATTAGCCTTATGAACATCTTTAAACCTCTTATATTGACCACCGATATTCCGCTTTCCATCCTTGAGTTGGGAGTAAAGTAACTGCTTTGGGAGACGGCAGTCAGGCATTCGAACAACATGACCGGTCCACTGGAGGCCGAGCGGTACACCCGTAGTGCCACATGGCCAGAAGCTGGCCTGCTGCCTTCAGGTATGGCGGAGGAGGCCACCCCGTCGCCAGTGTGGAAGAAAAACTCAACAGCCAGTCCAGTTGGCTTTTGTACATGAAATGGGAGGGGGAAACACCTTGTTCTTCACCTCACGCAGCAAAATGTCTTGGACCGGTTCTGTATGTGCCACGTACTGTATTTTAGGTCCATGTAACGTCTATTTATTTATTTGATACGTTTTTATACCGCCCAAATAGCCGAAGCTCTCTGGGCAGTTTACAACAGTTAAAACCATAAAATACAATATAATGTAAATATAAGATTTAAAACCACAGGTTAAAAAACAAACAGCAAAGCTAGCAGCAGCAGTTCAAATTACAATAACAGAGTTAAAAACAACTACAAGATTAAAATGCTTAAAAGGCCTGGGAAAATAGAAAGGTCTTCACCTGGCGCCGGAAAGAGTACAATGTAGGCGCCAGGCGAGCCTCTTTGGGGAGCTCATTCCACAACCGGGGTGCCACAGCAGAAAAGGCCCTCCTCCTGGTAGCCACCTGCCTCACTTCTACAACATTTAATAACGAAACAGTAGTACAACTGTCATTCTGTTTAGGAAGAGGAGAGGGCGTTGTTACTCAAAGAGGTTTATAAAAGTGAGAGACAAAAAGGGAACTTAAGTGGGAACAATCCAACACGTTTAGCTTCAGTTGTGTTGATTTAAGGCAAGGTGAGTCCCAGATGGACCCTTGGTCTGATTCGGCATGACTCTTCCTATGTTCTTATGGTCAGTAGCTTCCCGGATCATCCTGCCTATTCCAGGGCTGCAGAACCTCAGGCCAGGGGTCAAATCAAGCCCACCAGGGTTTCCAATCCACCCTTCTGGGGTTCCCCAAACCCATAGATTAATGATGCACAAGATGAAAAAGAAATTAGAGTTTGCGTGAGCCTGCTAATTCAATGGCATGCTCAGTGTATGCTCACATTGGCCACTGGAGGGTGCCGCACATCATCTTGACAAGTCAAATGTGAAAGTTGAGGGAGTTCCTAAGGATGGGAGAAGAAACTGGTTCAGTTCACATTTTAATGTGAACACGTGCCCAATTTCACACTTTTGAACCACTATGCGAACCGAACCTCCATTATCCTTCGAAATGTACACTTCTCCAAATTCTGCAGTGGAGTTCGCACACCAAAAAATGTGTATATTAGGGGAAATAAAGTTTTTAAAAAACCACATTACTTTAGGAACATTGCTTGTAAAAGAGGTGTGTATTAGGCACAAGTGCATAAAAAATGCATGTATTAGGAGAAAGGCGCATAAACATTTTCATGCAATTTTTTTTTTTAATTCTTAATGTTCGATAGGAAATGGACTTAAAATTGGAAAAATGAGGAACTGAGAGAAATGGGAATTGACTGATTTATCCATTCCTAAGACTTCCTGAAATATATCAGCACCACCCAACTTGTTCCGCAAGGACTTCTCCATCATCCTGGCTGGGGCCAAGTGCCATGGGCTGACTCCACTCCTAAAGCATACCCCATCGCCAACCATACCTCCTGGCTACTCAAGAGAGAATTACGCATTACCTCCTTGGCAAACACACGTTCTCAAAGCCAGTGTGGCGTAGTGGTGAGAGTGTTGGACTGGAACTCGGGAGATCCGGGTTCTAGTCCCCGCTCGGCCATGAAACCCACTGGGTGACTTTGGCCCAGTCACTGACTGTCAGCCTAACCTACCTCACAGGGTTGTTGTGAGGATAAAATGGAGAGGAGAAGGAGGATTATGTAAGCCGCCTTGGGTTCCTTGCAGGAAAAAAGGCGGGGTATAAATATAATAAATAAATTTAAAAATAAATAATAAAATAAAATTCATGACAATACAGGAGGGGAGGCATTTTTAGGTGAGAATTGGTGGGTGAGAGTGGTTGCCGCCCTTCCCCGCTTACTGATCTTCCCCCATAAGCCTTCCTCCAGGTCTTCCCTGCCCCCTCAGCTGGGCTTCTTCCTGC
Organism: Shinisaurus crocodilurus; assembly: GCA_021292165.1. Taxonomy (NCBI): domain Eukaryota; kingdom Metazoa; phylum Chordata; class Lepidosauria; order Squamata; family Shinisauridae; genus Shinisaurus; species Shinisaurus crocodilurus. Next base: position 7,181,035 of record CM037878.1, read on the forward strand.
TGTGTTAGCTGACAGTGAGAAGAATCAGGGGACGAAAATAGTGGGAAGCAGGGGTTATGGGGAGAGTCAGTGGGCGGGGGGGCGGGATTGTGTGGCGTAGTGGTGAGAGCAGGACCGGTGCAAGGCAGTTTGGTGCCCTAGGCAAGATCAGATATTTAGCGCCCCCCCCACTTGAGAGCGCTGTATTTTTTTTCAAGGCGTTTCTGGCGCCCTCTTTAGCCCTGCGCCCTAGGCAGCTGCCTAGTTGGCCTAATGGTAGCACCGGCCCTGGGTGAGAGTGCTGGGCTGGGACTCAGGAGATCCAGGTTCTAGTCCCTGCTTGGCCATGAAACCCACTGGGCGACATTGGGCCAGTCACTGACTCTCAGCCTAACCTACCTCACAGGGTTGTTGTGAGGATAAAATGGAGAGGAGGAGGAGGAGGATTATGTAAGCCGCCTTGGGTTCCTTGCAGGAAAAAAAGGCGGGGTATAAATATAACAAATAAAATAATAAATAAAATAAAACCTTATCGTCCTGCCTGGCAATTCTGTCCCGCAGACGTCATCGCTCATCTGCCCCACCCTGTCTGCCACCGCCACTGCACTGGCACAATGTGGCCGGCACAGTGTTTGAGAAGAACTGTGTGATAGATGCACACAGCACAGAATTCTCAATCGTTTATGATAAGAGTGGGTTGGAACTTGGAAGGCAGGCTGTGCAGACCTCTGGCCAGTTTCTGGTGGGCCATGAATTGTCTGCTGGTTGCTGATTTGTTGCTGGGGGGGGCGGGGGTTCTTTTGCAAAGAAGGCTGGACCAAATGGACCTGAGTCGCACGCAGCAATATACTTAAGCAAGGGGCAGAGACCATGGCTCAGTGGCAGAGGCAGAGCACATGCTTTGCATACAGAAAGTCTGAGGTTCAGTTCGGTATCTCCATTTAGAAGGATCAGGTAGCAGGTGATGGGGAATGACCTGTGTTTCCTGCCCTAGGCATACTGCTCTAGGCAGACAAATAGCCTGACCTGGGGCTCATCTACACTAGAGTCCCTTCTGTGTATCAGGGGGCACGGTCACGGTATTTATGCAAAACACCTTTACCACTATCGGGGCACCTGCTAATGAGTACAGCGCAGTTTCCACTGTGTTGAAAGCGTGATCTTGTGTCGCACAAATGCAAGTGTGGGAGAAGGAGGAGGAGGAGGTTGAAAGCTGATATGTGCAGGGGAAATGGCCCCTTTAACTTTACTTCTCTCTCTTTTTTTAGATCCATTAAGCTTATGCACATCATGTTCACTGGTGCAAAGGAGCAGAGATTTATTTTTTTTTAAAAAAAAGTAATTCACAGCTCCTTCCCAAAAGCCAAAGCAAACCCGCCTCTCCCGTGCTGACTTTCGCAGGAGTAAGCACCATTGAAGACGATGTGATTTACTTATGGGTGGACATATTTATTTATTTATTTATTTATTTATTTATTACATTTCTATACCACCTTTCTGCTAAGGCACCCAAAGCGGTTTACAATCTTTAAATACTCAAACAAACAAACGTTACCCCCCCCCCCCCGCAACCAAACATACACCAGTTCTCTCAGGCCAACTGAAGGTTTCTTCTGGAGCTGCTGGTACAAGCTCCCTGGCCCGGGCTTTTCTTCTGCCTTCCCTCTGTAGCCCCAGGGAAGGCGGGAGAGGGGCTGCCCCAACAACCCTCTCAGGCCCGTGATGGTGGTCGGTCGTTTCAGGAGCTGATGGCAGTTGCTCCCTGGCCTATACCTATATATATTGGGTGTGCTCTCAGCTAGGGGGTCCTTGAGGCAAGAAAATAAAAAGGAGAAAGGAGACCATTGGAAAGGCCGAAATCAAGGTGTTGGTTTTGACCTTTAAAACCCTATATGGCTCTGGTCCAGTTTATCTGGTCCAGGCTGACAGGTACTACCCAGAGGACCTTTTCTTCTGCTGCTCCCAGATTATGGAATGGCCTGCCGGAAGAGATTCGTCAACTCACCAGTCTCTTGGAATTTAAAAAAGCCATAAAGACTGATCTCTTCCGGCAGGCCTATCTGGCGGAATTTCAGGATGCCTTTAAGATGTTTTTAAGATATTTTAAGATGTTTTAATGATGTTTTTTATGATGTTTTTAAGATGTTTTAATCGTATATATTGTGTTTTGTTTAGTCTATGTATTTTATATTTTTTGCTGTTCCCCGCCTCGATCTAGCCGGAGAGGCGGGTAAGAAATAAATTTATTATTATTATTATTATTATTATTATTATTATCTCAAGGAGCAACACCAAGTGGGCCGCTCAATAAGGTCTGCCACGGACGGCCTTCTCCTTGTCCCTTCAGCCAGAGCAGCTAGACTGGTGGGGACTAGGAAGAGGGCCTTTTCTGTGGCAGCCCCCGTACTGTGGAACTCTCTCCCTAGTGACCTCCTGCATGCCCCCTCTCTGCTGAGCTTCCGCCGCTCACTAAAAACATGGCTGTTCAGGCGGGAATATGGGGTGGGTGTTAAGATTTTAAAATTTTATACTGTTTTAAATGTATTTTATGCTGTATTTTATCATGTGTGCATTGCCCAGAGTGGCCGGTTTGCCAGCCAGATGGGCGATCCCATAGATGTAAATAAATATAAATAAATAAAAATAAAAAAATAAAAAGGCCGTCATATAACTGGTCTGAAGAACTGCAGGCTGTAATGGCAGAAATAGCGTGAGGAGGTCGGTTTGTGGGGGAGGTGCCGTGTGACACGCCAGTGAGCCAGGCATTACAGTGACAGTAAAAAAATAATTTTAAAAAATCCCTAGTGTAGATCCCGCCCTGCAGTGTACAACAGTGCTCCTAAAATCATATACAGTAATACCTTGGATTGCAAGTAACTTGGTTTGAGAGCGTTTTGCAAGACAAGCAAATTTTTAAATATTTATTTAAATTTTTTTGACTTGATATACAAGCGACGTCTTGCAATACAAGTACTGTAGTACAGCTTAAATTAAAAATCTCTGTACAAATTTTTTTGGGGGAATTTCGTTTTGATATACAAGTGTTTTGGATTACAAGCACGTTTCCGGAACAAATTATGCTCTTAATCCAAGGCATGACTGTATAATACAGATTATGTATGCCTTAACAGTTCAGCAAGAATGCTTATTCCATAAAAGTTCAGGCTTAACTGTGAGGGGTTTGCGAACATGCACTCTTGCTTTGCAAACTTAAAACTTGGATGACCCCAGAGATGGCAGTGTACACTCACACACACACACACACACACACACACAGGTAGGCCACACTAGTATGGGCAACCTAGCCCTGCTTAATGACACCCCGGCAAACATTTTGCCCCATTACAAGAAAATTGGCCCATTTCCTGAGGTTTAACAGAACGAACTACTTCCGACCGCCGAGACCTCGAATGTGTCCCAGCAGTTGCAGCCGAGAGGCTGCACTGATTATGAGAGCCAGGGGTTTTGTCTGCCCACACGCAGCCTGCCCTCTGGGCTTGAAGTCGGTGCATGTGAGGTGGGGAGTTCACGGTTCTGAGAAGCAGCGAGAGACATTTTCAAGTCAGCATTTTCCATCGCAACAGCAGCAGCACTAGCTTCGACAGCACCTCGGGTTCAGAATGGACTGTGAAAAGCAGATCTTTGGGTAAAAGAAAAGATTTTAAAACATCGGGGGTAGGTTCAGGGGTGTGCGTGCATCTTGAATTCTGTGCCATGAAAAGCAGGATTCAGTATGCTCCCAAAAAAATACATATTCATTACATCATCCATTACATTTGCAAATGTGCATTTTTTTTACATGCTTTATTCTGTTTCTGCAAAGCACAGAGAGGTGCAAAGACCTTGAAGGAGCTCTCCCCAGAGTCCCCAGCTTGGTGCTGTCCAGATGTTGGATTACAACTACCAGGATTCCGGACCATTGACCATGAGTTGATGTGTTGGAAGCTCCTTTGCTTCTCCTTTCCCTCTCTCCACCCCCCTCCCCTCTCCCCTGTGCTCTAGTGTTCTGGAGTTGGGTATAAATAATAATAATAATAATAATAATAATAATAATAATAATAATAATAATAATAATAATAATAATAATAATTTCTTATCCGCCTCTCCACTTGGATCAAGGTGGGGAACAACAATAAATATAAATACATAAACTGGTTTAAAACATATTTTTAAAACATTCTTAAGAAGCTTTTTAAAATATCCTAAAATTCCTAATAATAATAAATTTTTATTCTCACATCCAACTCAAGAACTGACTCCATAAGAGTAAGGAAAGGCAATGCACCTACAGCACTACTGCCTCCCTCTTCACCGACGTCTGGTCTTGTGTGCGAGCTTGCTGGTTCGCAGGGATGGGGACTCGGACTCGAGGACGCGACTCGTGAGTCGGACTGAGTCCCCCCTCTGACTTGAGTCTGACTCGAGTCCCAATATTTTTAATGGGACTCGAGAGTCGACTCGGGACTCGAGACCAAGGACTCGTCAACATCCCTGGGCTGTTGACGAGTCTTCTGGCTGTGCCAGAAGGAGCGCGATCACCGGTGAAGAAGAGCGCATGGAAGCGAGGCGCGCCGCTGCTCGGCCACTATGGACAGCTACCAGGAGCGCAGCCCCAACGATGTGTTGAGATTTATTTTGATTGATGTGTTGTTGGGGGGGGGGGTTAGGGTCAGACAGTTTGGGTTTGGCTGCCTCTGCCTGCCTGTTTGGGGTTCCCAGCCTCCTCTGCCTGCCTGGTCTCTTCTTGACCTGTTCAACAGTTGAATTGTCCAAGACAAAGGCCTCTGCCTGCCTGCTTTGGGGTTCCCTGCCTCCTCTGCCTGCCTGGTTATTTTGGGTTTGTCTGCCTGGTCTGTTCTTGCCAAAATCAGTGGCAGAGTTTTGAAATAAAAAGGCACACTTGTGCCTAGAATTTATTTAAGCCACACATCTGAAATAGCCTTATTTTGTTGGGGGGAAACCCCATTGATTTTAATAGGGACTCGTGGAGTCAGTTTTGGGAGTGACTCAGGACTCGGGACCCGTGAGTCACCATTTTGGACCAAGGACTCGGACTTGGACTTGAGTCGTGACTCAACTCGTGACTCGAGACCAAGGACTCGTCAACATCCCTGCTGGTTCGTGACAAAGAGAGAGGGAGTGCTGGGAACTGGCTATGAGACATTTACAACAACAACACCACATATTTTCATTGTGTGCAACCTGGTTGCACACTCTTTCCCACACAGCGGTGAGACCTTTTGATTAGCGCCATGCGTTTTTAACAGGTAGAAGTCGCCGCCTAAGGAGTTCACCGCACGCGTGATGCTACAGCACAGACTCCAGAATGCATAAGCAACCGGTCTCCGGGTTCTCAAAACGTGCACCGAAAGCGGAGTGGAAAAACCGAAGCAGCGTGTGTTGCTGCTTCTGGGGAAAGTGTGAAAAAAAAACGCACACCCTGCTTAGTGTGGCATTGTGGAACCTCACCCCCCCCCCCAAAGCACCTTGAGCATGACAAGGAAGGAAGCCATCACAGACACCTCTTTCTCGGTTTACTCAATAATAAATTACCAGTTTTCACACACCTTTTTTAAAATTACACCTTGTTTAAAAACGACACAAAGTGCAACACTTCGGCAAATTCGCAAACTCCAAAGCTCCCACCATGGGGAAGACTGACTGATCGGGAGCCTGCGTGCTTGCTTGAGAAGAACCAGACAATGAGGCAACTCCAGTTGTTTTTGGTGGCGTCTGTGACGGCGGCTGGAGGAAAGCTATGGTGGGGGTTCCGTGTCTGTCATACAGCGGGCCTTCTAGTTCGTAGCCAGAACTTGGTCAGCAGTGGTTTGGATGGGCCTGGGGGGGCCGAGTCAGCCCGTGGAATGTCAAGACCCGTGTGAGCTCATCACTGTCAAGAGTTCCCAGGAGAAAGCGGGCGGGAGTCGAGTTGTCTCCCCCGACCAGCTGCGACTTCAACCTTGCAGAGATAGGAGCTGGAATGGAAGCCTCCTCTGGGAACTTCAGGAGAGGTGAGGGGTGGTCTGCAGAGGTGTCACTCCAGTTGAAGCCTCACCCCTGAAGGGTAGAAGGGAGACACCCAGATGGGAGAGGGGCCTCGTGGATGGGCTAGTTCCCTTGTCCATCAGTGGTTTGGAAGGAGGGTTAAGATGGCCACACCTTCGCTTTTAAGTCGGTGCTCAGCCTCCAGAGCCTCTGCTAGGAACATCTCTCTTGTGTCTTCCCCGTCTGCATCTCTCTGTCTGGATCTCTATCACCGACTGAGCTATTGGGAGCACTCTGCACACGGACTCTACCTAATTTGGACTTCCTTCTCTTTGGACTTTTACTGTCAAGAACCTGCCATGAAAAGGACCTGTCATACTTTTCATAGACTGTGCATTCGCGTGGCTATGGATGTGTCTTCGTCAAGGAGCCCAGAGCCCATCTGGCTTGGGCCTATTTTCCAACTTCTGGACTTTCCTATGCCTCGACTAGTGATGTGCGCAGAGCTCAATTGGGGGGGTGGAAGTCCAGCGCACTCGCCAGGCTCAACACACACACACACACCCGAGCTCTGCTCACCCTACCTATTTCCCTGGCTTGGCTCACGAGAACGCAAGCTGACAATCGCAGCCATTTTTAACATACCTTATGCCATTTTCTATGTAAACAACATAGCGCTGGGAACCCAAAAGTCCGGCAAGCGCCTCAGCATGGTGGCAGCACTCAGCTCGCATGCCACGAGTCAAGTGGTGGTCAGATCAGCCACCCCTAGCCTCAACCCATGTGGCATAGAGATTCCAAGGCTGGGAGCTTTGGACATTGGAATATCTGTGTGTGGGGAAGTACTTCGGACTCAGGTCCAATCTTGTTCTGGACCCTGATTGTCGAGAGGCCTGGACACACAGTACCCAGAGGGGCCAACCGAAGTGGTAGGGTTGGTTTTGACCTCTGTGCAGGGGTGCATGCTGGTTCAGGTCCTCTTCCAGACTCCCTTCCCTTGTCGCAGGAGCAATAGGGCTCCAATCCTTCCCCCATCGGAGGATCAGCTAAGAGTTGCTCAGATCCCAGGGATGGGGACTTGGACTCGAGGACTCGACTCGTGAGTCGGACTGAGTCCCCCCTCTGACTCGACTCGGACTCGAGTCCCAATATTTTTAATGGGACTCGAGACTCGACTCGGGACTCGAGACCAAGGACTCGTCAACATCCCTGGGCTGTTGACGAGTCTTGTGGCTGTGCCAGAAGGAGCGCGATCACCGGTGAAGAGCGCATGGAAGCGAGGCGCGCCACTGCTCGGCCACTATGGACAGCTACCAGGAGCGCAGCCCCAACGATTTGTTGAGATTTATTTTGATTGATGTGTTGTTGTGGGGGGTTTGGGTTAGGGTCAGACATTTTGGGTTTGGCTGCCTCTGCCTGCCTGTTTGGGGTTCCCAGCCTCCTCTGCCTGCCTGGTCTCTTCTTGACCTGTTCAACAGTTGAATTGTCCAAGACAAAGGCCTCTGCCTGCCTGCTTTGGGGTTCCCTGCCTCCTCTGCCTGCCTGGTTATTTTGGGTTTTTCTGCCTGGTCTGTTCTTGCCAAAATCAGTTGCAGAGTTTTGAAATAAAAAGGCACACTTGTGCCTAGAATTTATTTAAGCCACACATCTGAAGTAGCCTTATTTTGTTGGGAAAAACCCCCATTGATTTTAATAGGGACTCGTGGAGTCAGTTTTGGGAGTGACTCAGGACTCGTGACTCGTGAGTCACCATTTTGGACCAAGGACTCGGACTCGGACTCGAGACTCGGGTTCAAAGACTCATGACTCGACTCGTGACTCGAGACCAAGGACTCTTCAACATCCCTGTCAGATCCTAAGGCCAAGACGTACGGCACCCCGGGGGTTCCAACTCAGTGGCAAGGTTGGTTCAACTCTCTATGGGAGTGTGTGGGTAAGTCAGGCCTGTTTCTAGGATCCCTTCCCTTGTCGCAGGAACATCTGGAATTGGCTCCAACCCTTCCCTCGTCTGAGGAGCATTAGGGATTGGTTCTAATCCTTCCCTTGGGGTGGAATGTCGGGGAATTTGGTCCTTAAGAGACATTGTGCCAGCGTGGCGTAGTGGTGAGAGTGTTGGACTGGGACTCAGGAGATCCGGGTTCTAGTCCTCGCTCAGCCATGAAACTCACTGGGTGACTTTGGGCCAGTCACCAACTCTCAGCCTAACCTACCTCACAGGGTTGTTGTGAGGATACAATGGGAGAGGAGGAGGAGGATTCTGTAAGCCGCTTTGGGTTCCTTGCAGGAAAAAAGGCGGGGTATAAATATAATAAATAAATTCCAGCCCCCTACCTTGATGTGGAACAATTTCAAGAGCCTGTAGCAAAATGCCATCAACAATATGATTTCTGAAGACTGTAACCGTCAAGTTTTATGTGAGGATAAAATGGAGAGGAGGAGGAGGAGGAAGTTTATGTAAGCCGCCTTGAGTTCCTTGCAGGAAAAAAGGCGGGGTATAAATATAATAAATAAATAAATAGATGCCATGGGATTTGCTATAATAAAAGGATCTCACTGATTTGGAGTCTCTGGTGTCAGAGTGCCAGAATGCGTGATTACAGGACCGGGGCCCCAACAGCTATGAATAGGCGATGGGGTGACAGCTGATGGGAATATGTGAGGAAGTGACCGGCTGCAGGCATGCAAAGTGCAGATGTTCCTCCACATTGTTGGGGCTCACAGAGCATCTTTCCCTGCCTCCCCTGAGAATCCCTGGATGTTATCCCAAAGAGAAGTCCTCTAAGGGTAAAGCAACATCCCAAGCAATGCTGTGTCAGTTTGGGTGTAATACCAAACCAGTTTGCCTAAACCAGTATTCTCCAACCTTGGGTCCCCAGATGTTTTTGGCCTACAACTCCCAGCATGCCCCAGCCAGCTATGCTGGCTGGGGCATGCTGGGAGTTGTAGGCCAAAAACATCTGGGGACCCAAGGTTGGAGAACACTGGCCTAAACTGTGGTTTGTGATCCTGGTATGGCAGCCGCTTGCAAGGCATGTAATCTCAATCATAGAATCATAGAATCATAGAAAAGTAGAGTTGGAAGGGGCCTACAAGGCCATCGAGTCCAACCCCCTGCTCAATGCAGGAATCCAGGTCAAAGCATCCCTGACAGACGGCTGTCCAGCCGCACCTTGAATCCCTCCAGACTGGGAGAGCCCACCACCTCCCTAGGTAGTTGATTCCATTGTCTTATTGCTCTGACAGTCAGGAAATTTTTCCTGATGTTTAGGTGGAATCTATGTCCACGTTCCATATATATATATATATATATATATATCTTCAGTGCCACAGTGCCCTGCGGTGTTACCTTATTTATTGACAGAATTTAAATCCTGCCTTCAAGGCAGCTACTAAAATATATACAATATTTTACATACATAGATAGATCTATAAAAACAATCCCATTCAAATACTCACAATAAAAACAAAAAAGTTTCCAGCAGCAATCAGAACCACTCCCAAAAAAAAGACTCTATATGAACAAAAACATGCTTTTCTGCACTTTAATAAATAGTTGTCCTGTTGGTCAGGGTCTGGTAGGCTTCTTTCGGGAGGAAGTCCCAGTCCAGAACTGGGGTGCTATGACTGAGAAGACCCTGCCTTCCTCCAGCATCCAGGCCTTCACAAATTTCACTTCATGGGAAAACAGAATCTGAATGAAGTTTTATACTATGTTAATTGCCCATGAAATTACATAAGCAGGGTATTGGGAGCGGGAGGGAGTGATTTGTTGAAGGTGAAAGTGATTATCCCTTTTCCTTTTCATACGCCCTCTCATTCCTCCACACATAAGACCAGCCCTGTAAGATCACACCAAAAACCTATATGGTCAGGCTTTCTTCTCCCACACTGGCCCACACAACACAGGGACAGGCAAATCTGTACAGCTCGATTTTGCTCAGGTTCTGTTTGTTTTTGTTTTTTTCACTATTAACTTCATTCCCTCCTGTATCTGCATCAAATTGTGAAATCTTTTTAAGTCAACACAAAAATGTACAGGATTTTCATGTACCTTTTAAAAAACAACAACACAGGTGTATGTTGTTGTTTTTCATAGATCTCATAGATAGAGTTGGAAGGGGCCTACAAGGCCATCGAGTCCAACCCCCTGCTCAATGCAGGAATCCAGGTCAAAGCATCCCTGACAGATGGCTGTCCAGCCGCACCTTGAATGCCTCCAGAGTGGGAGAGCCCACCACCTCCCTAGGTTTCATAGATCACAGAGTTGGAAGGAGCCTACAAGGCCATTGAGTCCAACCCCCTGCTCAATGCAGGAAACTAGAGGAGGGGTCTCCCATCCAAGTCATAACCAGGCCTGACCCCGCTTAGCTTTCCATGCTCAGACAAGCTGAGCCAGCGTGAGCCACAGGCCACTTTTTTTAAAGTGCACATTTTTAAAGTGCACGTACATGTTTTTCCCAAGTGATTTTTCAGTGAATAATTGTATATTTGCAAACTGCCCAGAGAGCTTTGCCTATTATTGGGCAGTATACAAAATTGAAATGAAATGAATAAAGCTGGTTTTGCGCAGATTTTTCAAAAACATATGCAGTTTTGTGTGCAAAAAAAAAAAAAAGTATGCATTTTTTTGTGCGCATTTTGGAAATGTACACACTTGGAGGGACACTTCCCCCCCCCTCCTTTTTGCAAACTGCAACGCAGACTTCAAAAACGTATGGATTTTGACGGTGAACTGCGTTCTGGTTCACGTTTAGGTTTGGAAAGTGCAGATTTGGTAAGTTCATATTCAAAATCCAAACCAAACATATTTCTCACCCTCTGGGAAGCACATATGAGAGCACGCTGCTCGGACACTGGAGGTAACATATAGCCATTGTGACTAGTAGCCACTGATGGCCCTAAATCTCCAGCCAACTCCTTCCCTTTATCACCCCCCGTTCCTCTCCGTCCTGCCCCAAGGCCTTGAGCCGGGCAAATAAGGTCTTCCAAGGTGATCAACGGCGCCATGAAGTGCATGCCCAGAGACCATAGCTCAGCAAAGGCAGCCCTTGTAGCACCAGTTACATATTCTCCCACTGCCTCACTCCCATCAGAAGTGGAGCGGATGCAGTTTACACCGGCACCAGGGCAACGATACAGAGTCCAGTTTAACTGGATCGGTGGAAGCAACAGGAGGGGTCGCAGCCACTTGGAATCTCAGGCTAACCTAGACCTCTGTATATGCGTAGGAGGTGGATTTCCAAAGCCCAGCATCGTGGGCTGGCCAGGTAGGACGGACTATATATGAGCCACCGGGGATCATAGCTCAGTACTCATAGTGCGTGCAAGTAACAGGGCGACCATAGACCTCCGCCCAGGACCCCGGAGAACACCTGTCACTGGAGCAATCCCCCAGGCTCGACGGTCCAAGCCAGCTTCTGATCCATCCCTCAGCCCTGGGTCCTGGGTCCTGGGTCCAGTCCTCAGGAGACGGCACCCCTGAGCATGTGCAATGTGGGGTGCCTATTGCCACACGGCCCAACCTCCACGCTCCTGCAGTTCAAAGGCAAGGCTTTTGCAGCTTAGAGGATGTGGTTCGCCGGCAAGCCCGGAGCCCCAGATGTGTCTGGTTTCTCAAATGAATCACAGGCGTCGCCGTTAGCATTTACGGTGCTGTCCCGGGATCAGCGAGAGAGGGGGAAATGCAAAAGAAGGGGAGGGAAGCTCACTCCGTCGAGCGTCTTGCCTCTGTCTGTCCCTTCAGTGCGGCCGAGCAGTGCCAGGGCAGCTCCTCGGCTTCCTAGTCCTCTTGTCGGCCTCAGTGGAGACAGGCCTCTGCTGGGGGAAGATGATGGTGGCATATTCGGTCCGGTCCGAAGGGGAGCGCTTCGGCGGAGGAGCCCTCCTGGCGTTCTCGGCCTCGTGGAACTCCAGCACTCCGTAATCGACGGTGAAAACGGACACTCCGCGGGGCTCTTCTTCCTTCCGAAGAACCGGGAGAGGAGGAGTTTAGCCAAGTGCACGGGTCAATTATTATTTTAAAAACAAAACAAAACACGGGGGTTTTCTAACTAAAAAAGAAAACCATGAAGCCATGCAGGCCAATAGCGCTATCAAGGCCTACCCTAGTGACCTTCGCCATGCCCCCTCCGTGATGAGCTTCCGCCGTGCATTAAAAACATGGCTGTTCAGGCGGGAATATGGGGTGGGTTAGGTTTTTAATGAGAATTTTTTATATTGTTTTAATTATTATATTTTATTGTGTTGTTTTGTTGTATTTTAATTGTACATCGCCCAGGGTGGCCGGGTGGCCGGCCAGATGGGCGATTGATAAATATAATAAATAAATAAATAAAATATCAGCTGGAATTAGTAAATGCAAGGTCGTTGAACCCCTGGCCCGGGGCTCAAATCCAGCCCTCCAGGATTTCCCAGATGGCCACGCCCCTATTCCCCAGCTGCCAATCATTTGCTGGTTTTTGCACATTTTCCTTAAAGGTTGAAATGCCTCTCCTAAGGCTTAGTTACTGGCTGTAGGGCATTTAAGCTAAAATAGGCCAGTGGGGTTTTTTGGTATCTTGGCCTTGCTTCCTTTTGCCTTTGGCCCTGCCCACCATTGGAATGTGTCCGTCCCCCCCCCGAACGTCTCCAAAACTGAATTCAGCCCGCGGGCTGAAAGAGGTTCCACAACCCTGGTTAAAGGGAGCCTCCGTGTTCAAGGCCCGTGTACCTCTGAGCGCCAGGTGCTCAGGGGAAATGACAAGGAAAGGTGATGATGTCCTTTGTGCCCTGCTTGTGAACTCCCAGAGGCCTCTGTTTGGCCATTGCTGGACAGAGAATGCGGGACACATGGATCTGGTTTAACAAGGCAATTTGAACCCTAATTATTTTTTTCCAGCTCCCTGCATGTAGAAAAACAGCACAGCAATGAGCAGACTGGGCTAGAACGTTTCTCCCTGATATACTAGTTATCTACTTGCAGGGAGTTTTGACCGTATGTGGGGGGGACATTCCTAAACGGCATTCACCACCTGCAGTCTGAAGTGGGACCGTCCATTCTACTACCTCGTATCACCTTGTTCTGCTGCATGTATGCAGAACAAAGTGAGAGACAGGACTCGTCCATCGCACCACTACAGTCTGCGGGTGCTCCATCTCGTCAGCAAAAATCCCCTGTGGGTAGAAAATTAGCATCTCGGAGGGGAAAGTTTCTCGATCGCCCCCCAATGCGAAAATGTATTACACATGCAGTGAGACTTTTTTTTGGTGCAGGGACGTCTCCCCCCCACCTGCGTTCTTTACGTAGCGATTTGAAGGATAAAAATTGTTTCCCGAATTTTTCGGGGGGGATTTACCCGGGCTTTCACATCTCTACTCCGAGGTGGTACAGTCCAGAATTCTAACACCTCCGCCCAATTGAGGGGCATTTAGCTATTAATGAAGACCAGACCTCCCAACACTATCCATACTCCAGCACCCCAGGCACAGGCCAATCCCAAAAGTGAGCTGGGCTCGGGAGAAAAGTGCCCGAGGCGACGGATCACAGGGAATTCCGGTGGGAAAGAGGAGAGAGCACCGCTTCCCTCGCCCGCATACTCCCATGGGTGTTAAAAGCAGACTTCCAGACCCCACTGATATGTGAATGGCGCAGACATGAAAGCAGACATGGCCGCCCCGGTCTCGTCTAGTCTGGCCCTGGGTTAACCTTCTAGAGCAGTGTCCTCCAACTTTGGGTCCCCAGCAGTGCTTTTTTTCTGGAGAAAAAGGTACCGGAACTCTTGGATTACATTTCCTCGGGAGTAGATGGCGATTAAATTGTAATGCAATTAATAGAAGAAAAGGTACTGGAACTCAGTTCCGGTGAGTTCCACCAGAAAAAAAGCCCTGGTCCCCAGATGTTTTTGGCTTACAACTCCCAGCATGCCCCAGCTACGCTGGCTGGGGCATGCTGGGAGTTGTAGGCCAAAAACATCTGGGGACCCAAGGTTGGAGGACACTGTTCTAGGGTGATTCCAGACGCAGGGCTCCTAGCGCTAGCAATCAGAAGGCCTTGTGCGTCTTTTTTCTCAATGGCCTTATATAGGCCTCTTCCAACTCTTACTGTTCTACGATTCTCCCTAACAGATTTTCTGTGTTAGGGGGGGGAAAGACGGAAGAGGCAGCAAGAAAACACGGGAGGGTCACGGGTACAAGACGATGATGTCTGGGGGACCCCATAAACCGCTGTGAATGAGGCAGGTTGATGGCACTCGACAAGCCTTGTCTGGAAGTTCTCCTTCCCAGTGGTCCAGTTTCCAATGAGCGCAGAGGCACCACACCGGAGCTGTCAATCCTGGCCCTCCGATGCCTCTTACTGCTACAAGCCCGGACCTAGTTCTTCTTCCTGTTTTTAGGGCTGTACGTCATTCAAGCTCGTGTGACTGGATGCTCCTCCTGGGGACAGGGAGGGAGGAATCTCTGCACATAGAAAACTAGCTTCTGAAGAAGAGGCTAGGCTAGAACCCTTCTCTCTGTGTGGAGGGAACTTTACTTGTACAGTCATGCCTTGGATTGGGAGCATCATTCGTTCCGGAAACGTGCTTGTAATCCAAAACACGCTTATATCAAAACGAAATCCCCCCCCCCAAAAAAAAATTGTACGGAGATTTTTAATTTAAGCCGTACTACAGTACTTGTATTGCAAGACGTCGCTTGTATATCAAGTTTAAAAAAAAAAAAAAAAAAATTAAAAATTTGCTTCTCTTGCAAAACGCTCTCAGACCAAGTTACTTGCAATCCAAGGTATTACTGTATGAAGGAGCACTGAGAGCCAAGCTAGTCCGGACGCAGAATGCGTCTTTGCATTACACGTAAGTAGCATCTACTGTGGGGGTTTCGGTGGGTATAATTATCAGGATCGCAGCAGGCATGAAAGGGGGGAATTTAACTCTTTTGTCCCCTGCTATGGTCCTGAGGAAAATCCCTCCTCTGAAGGAGCTATTTGCAGTTGGGGGGAATCTCCCATTGGTGCCAATGGGGGATTTCCCCCAAAGCAAATAGTAGCTTCTTCAGAAGCATCAGGTGGTACATGCGCATGATTTACATTATTTCTTTAAAAAAAAAACAACTTGCACGTTAAATGCAAAGACTGAGAGGCCTCTGACTTCACGTCTAGTTTGGCCCCTGGTCAACTGAGCCTTCGCTTGCAATCTGAAGTGGTATAGTCCAGACACAAGTCAGCCACACCAGTGAAAAAGGACCTACGCTTTGAGCAAAAGGGCACTTACCAAGGGAGCATTCTCATCATGTGATTTCTCTTGTTCTGCAAAACAACAGAGGCAATTAGAATTCACTCAGGGCTTAAACAAGATGCCCAAGTGACAGAGCATTAGATCAACGGATCTGCAACACTGGCTCCGCGTGTTTCTGAGTGTTGCAGAAGTGCCTAGTAGATGGTGGTCTAGGAATTCTTATTTTTAAATGTACTGTTCTGTGCTTGGGGTCAGTCTAAATTACCTTTCTAAATTGCCTCCGATTACAAAGTGATTCAGGGTTCTTGCTCCCACCCACCCACCCACTCTGTAGCTCTTGAATCAGCAGCTTTTGCTCTCCTGGGCCGGGGGGGGGGGGTTAGCAGGGGATCTCTGGAGAAAATCCCTCAGCAGCTGAGGTGGAGGCAGAGGTCTGTTGGACTGGGAACACTGTGGACCCTCATCTTGAGCTCAGTGTAAATAAACCTTCCCTGAAAGTAATGCCATAAGCCTCCAGCTGCGTCCTCCTTCTCGGGGAAACTGAAGCCTGAGTGAGTGCTGGAGAGGCCCTGGATAATCAGGGGCCCTTTGCAGGACCGGTGCCAGCGTTGAGGAGGCTCTGAGTAAACTGCCCTACGATGAACTCCCCGCTGTTGGTGGGCCCAGCAGACGTACCGGGCAGCAGCGGAGGCCGGCAGCTGCGCTCCTCCAAGCAACACCGGGTGGCTGGAGGGGCTGCCATTTTAGTTTCCCACAATGCCCCAGAGTGATGCCACATTGGGGGCATTGTGGGGAAATGGACGTGGTAGCTAGATCCAGCTGCCCAGGACATCTCGGAGCACCAGGCCTGATTTTTGTCTGGGGGCAGCGGTGGGCATTGGGACCCCAGCAGCAGCTGTCAGGCTCCCAGCTGTCCCAAACCCAGGGGGGACCCCTTCAGAGGAGGAAGATTCAGATACCTCAATCCACCTCACATCCACAGAAGACATGGGGCAACCTAGGGAGTCCTGTTGCAGGGATGCTTTGCCTGAGATCCCAAAAAAAAAAACCTTTGACCCCAGCCCTGCTGTGGTTCCAGATTCTCCTCCCTCATCCCACGGCTCTTCAGAGCACTGGCGGTGACGGGCCAGGTGGGACACTCAGAGCTGTCGCAGGAGCAGCTGTCTGGACCCCAGAAGACCCGTTCGGCAAGGGTTTACTCACAAGCAAGGATCTACTTGAGAGGAGGAAGACCTAGCTATATAGCTGATGAAGAAGCAGGCCCAGCAAGTATCTAAGCCCCAAGTCTTCACCCAGATCTCTACTGGGTTCACAGCTCTCAATGAGCTACTTAAGATCATAAGAATTGTTTTGTCGGGTCAGACCAAAGCCCCATCTAGTCCAGAATCCTGTCTTCAGTGCAGAACTGGCCAGTTCATGCCTGCATATGTCCCTGCCAAGAAACCATGGGGAGGCTGACAGGAAACCCCTTTTAAAGGGAACCAGAGTTTTGACTGCTAGCTCCTTTTAAATTTATTTATTTATTTATTTATTTATATTCATACCCCGCCTTTTTTCCTGCAAGGAACCCAAGGCGGCTTACATCATCATCATCATCATCATCATCATCATCATCATCATCATCTCCATGTATCCTCACAACAACCCTGTGAGGTAGGTGAGGCTGGCCCAAAGTCCCAGCAGTGAGTTTCATGGCCAAGCGGGGACTAGAACCCGGATCCTGTCAGACTAATCTGATCTCATTTTTTGATCGGGTAACCTCCCTTGTGGACTGTGGGAATGCTGTGGACATTATATACCTGGACTTCAGCAAAGCTTTCGACAAAGTGCCTCATGATATCCTGATTAGTAAGCTAGCTAAGAGTGGGCTAGATGGAACAACTATCAGGTGGATCCACAATTGGCTACAGAATCGGACTCAAAGAGTGCTTATCAATGGTTCCTTCTCAAACTGGGGAGAGGTAACGAGCGGGGTACCACAGGGCTCGGTCCTGGGCCCGGTGCTCTTCAACATTTTTATTAATGACTTGGATGAGGAGGTACAGGGAATGCTTATCAAATTTGCAGATGACACAAAGTTGGGTGGAACAGCTAATACTCTGGAAGACAGAAACAAAATTCAGAGTGACCTCGATAGGCTGGAGCGCTGGGCCGAAAACAACAGAATGAAATTTAATAGGGATAAATGCCAAGTGCTGCACCTAGGGAGAGGAAACCAAATGCAGAGTTACAGAATGGGGGACACTTGGCTCAACAATACTACAAGTGAGAAGGATCTTGGAATTGTGGTAGATCACAAACTGAATATGAGCCAGCAATGCGATGTGGCTGCAAAGAAGGCAAATGCAATTTTGGGCTGTATTAATAGAAGTATAGCTTCCAAATCGCGGGAAGTGATAATTCCCCTTTACTCGGCACTGGTTAGGCCTCATCTTGAGTACTGCGTCCAGTTCTGGGCACCTCACTTTAAGAAGGACATAGACAAACTGGAGAGGGTTCAGAGGAGGGCAACAAGGATGATAAAGGGACTGGAAACAAGGCCCTATGAGGAGAGACTGAAAGAACTGGGCATGTTTAGCCTTCAGAAGAGGAGACTGAGGGGAGATATGATCGCACTCTTCCAGTATTTGAAGGGATGTCACACAGAGGAGGGCAAAGATCTCTTCTCGTTCATCCCAGTTTGCAGGACACGGAATAATGGGCTCAAGTTACAGGAACCTAGATTCCACCTAAACATCAGGAAAAATTTCCTGACTGTCAGAGCAATAAGACAATGGAATCAACTACCTAGGGAGGTTGTGGGCTCTCCCACTCTGGAGGCATTCAAGGTGCAGCTGGACAGACATCTGTCAGAGATGCTTTGACCTAGATTCCTGCATTGAGCAGGGGGTTGGACTCGATGGCCTTGTAGGCCCCTTCCAACTCTACTTTTCTATGATTCTATGATCTCCCGAGTCCCAGTCCGACACTCTCACCACTAGGCCACACTGGCTCACTGGCTTTAGAAAGGGGGTGGCTCACACTTTCCCATGTTCCCAAGCGCCTAGAGTCTCGGGAACAAGTGAAAAAGTTAGAGCACCCTTAGGTGCAGTCAAATTATTAAAACAAAAAAAAGTTGAGGATCTTTCCCACCACCCCCTTTTCGTGAGCACAGATCACTTGCGCCTTTGGTGTGACTTTACAGCTCGCCTTTTGACAATTGTTAAATCAAACCAAAGGCGGGCGGAAGGATATTTGGAGCCTCTCTGGGTCAATGTCCAGGGCTGGTACCTGCTGCATTTTGCCGGCAGGTACCAGGGATGGGGACTCGGACTCGAGGACTCGACTCGTGAGTCGGACTGAGTCCCCCCTCTGACTCGGGTCTGACTCGAGTCCCAATATTTTTAATGGGACTCGAGACTCGACTCAGGACTCGAGACCAAGGACTCGTCAACATCCCTGGGCTGTGCCAGAAGGAGTGGAGAGGAGCGCGATCACTGGTGAAGAATGCATGGAAGTGAGGCGCACCGCTGCTCGGCCACTATGGACAGCTACCAGGAGCACAGCCCCAACAATGTGTTGAGATTTATTTTGATTGATGTGTTGTTGTGGGGGGTTAGGGTTAGGGTCAGACATTTTGGGTTTGGCTGCCTCTGCCTGCCTGTTTGGGGTTCTCAGCCTCCTCTGCCTGCCTGGTCTCTTCTTGACCAGTTCAACAGTTGAATTGTCCAAGACAAAGGGCACTGCCTGCCTGCCTGTTTGGGGTTCCCTACCTCCTCTGCCTGCCTGGTCTCTTCTTAACCAGTTCCACAGTTTGAATTGTCCAAGACAAAGGCCTCTGCCTGCCTGCTTTGGGGTTCCCTGCCTCCTCTGCCTGCCTGGTTATTTTGAGTTTGTCTGCCTGGTCTGTTCTTGCCAAAATCAGTTGCAGAGTTCTGAAATAAAAAGGCACACTTGTGTGGCTTAAATAAATTCTACGCACATCTGAAGCAGCCTTATTTTGTTGGGGGGAAACCCCATTGATTTTAATAGGGACTCGTGGAGTCAGTTTTGGGAGTGACTCGTGACTCGTGACTCGTGAGTCACCATTTTGGAGCAAGGACTCGGACTCGGACTCGAGACTCGAGACTCGACTCGTGACTCGAGACCAAGGACTCTTCAACATCCCTGGCAGGTCCCTCCCTGGACATTGCTCAGGTGAAGCTGCCCATTTCCGGACCTCTGTAAGTGCTCAGGTGTGCACTTGTGAAGGAATGGGGAAAAATATTTATTAAAAAATGTGTGCAGATACTTGCACACATTAGGGGTCCAAAAATGTTTTTAACGCAGGTTTGCAACCATGGACAGCCCCTCTCCAAGGTGCCACTTCGGCACTTTGAAGGGGCTGTCGGTGGCTGTCATATAATGGGGATCATGAAAGCTGGCTGGCAAGCCGCCGATCACGATCTCGGGGGGAGGTAAAGGGGGGGAAAGCTGCAGCAAAACAAAAAAAGGCTCACTCACGGTCGCAGCCAGGAGCAGAAGACAAGTCGGTCCTGCTGCGGTGTCCCCCGGGATACCCGTGGGAGCACCGAGAGGTAACGGGGGGAGGGAGCGGCGAACAACCCTCGGTGAGCCTGAGGGTCTGTTGGGCGCACCATGGGTTCTTCGCAGAACAACCGGCCCACCTTGGCTCATTGCCAGGGTGGGTTGTCGTGATGATGTGCATAGGCACCTGTTATCTCGCGCTGTTGTTTCAAGTTAAAGGCTGATCACGTGATTTGTCTGAGAGCCCAATGCCACAAAGCAGAGAGAGAGAGAGAGAGAGAGAGAGAGAGAGAGAGAGAGAGAGAGAGAGATATTTCTACAGTCCTGGCTAAAGTTTGAGATTAATTATGCAAAAAGAAGGGGTGAGAGCACAATTTCCTAGAAAACAAAATGAATTGAGAAGGAACCACAAGCTAAGATCTCTTGCCTGCATGAAAAGTGGCCGTTCATTCAATAAACACTCAAGTGAATGTGGTAATTGGTTGAGCGTACAGCACAAGCCTAGCGAGGATGCAGAGGGAGAGAGGGGGTGGGAGAGCTTGTCAGGTATGTGTCCGTCCCCCCCCCCATGCATACCTTTCCTTCTCTTGATGATGCAGGCAAGAAAGAAACATAAACCCGCAAGCACCAAGACCAATCCAGCTCCTCCAGTCGCAGCAAGGGGAATGCTGTGGTCAGGATGCCCATCCTCGTCATTCTTCGTGTCCTGCTCCTCTTTTTCCTCCTCCTGAAGTTCCGACTCAGGTGCTTTTTCTGAAGATTTGAAGCAGAAGGCAGAAAGGCAGAGTTGCAGACTGATTCTAAAACCTCAGCTCCATTCCGAAGCAAATCCTGTTGGTTGGTTGGTTGATTTCATTTCTATACCGCCCCACAGCCGAAGCTCTCTGGGCGCGGTTCACATCAATCAAGATTGTTAACCTAAGATCATGGTGTCTCTTGTGCTCCCCAATTTCCTAAGTCCCAGAAAGTTCTGGGGCAGCTTTAGAGGGTCAGTTGCGACATAAGGAAAGAATAATGCCAGGGATTTGGAGTTTCTGGAGTAGCTGGTTTTTTGCATGCACGGTTTGCAGGAAGCAGGTACGCAGGCAGGCAAGGCCTAAAGAAGCAGCATCAGTCCGTCTGTCCCCCTGCCGCCCACCCCAAGCAACGGTAACTCCCTTGCAGCACCCAACCCGAGACCACCTCTTGCCAGCCAGCTCCAGAAAATAAAACCACTAGTTTTTTCCTCCTCCCAAATTCAACTTGTGCAAGCTATTCTGGCCAGCCGTCATCCTACAGGTAGGTTTGGTTACTGAAGGTACCCTTTTCAATCTTTTTCAAGATGGGCTGCAGTCTTATGCAATTAACTTGGGCGTTGTTGTTGTTGTCGTTGTTGTTGTTTATTTTATTTCTATATAGCCCAATAGCAGAAGCTCTCTGGGTGGTTTACAACAATTATAGAATACAATGAAATACAATATAAAATACAAACAATAAAAACATCATAAAAATTTCACTACTACACATTTAAACTGGCTCAGCTTGTCTGAGCGTGGAAAGCTAAGCAGGGCCAGGCCTGGTTTATTACTTGGATGGGAGACCCCTCCTCTAGTTTCCTGCATTCAGCAGGGGGTTGGACTCGATGGCCTTGTAGGCTTCTTCCAACTCTATGATCTATGAAATCTATGAAAAACTGAATTTAAAAATTTAAGAACAAGGTAATAAAAACTAGACCGATTGAAAAGGTGACATAGCCACCACCCCGCCCTGTACTATTTGGAGCTGTTAAAGGCCTCAGCATAGAGGGCAGTCTTAACCTGGCGCCCAAAAACATAGTAGAGTTGGCGGCAGGCGGGCCTCAGTGGGGAGCCTGTTCCACAGTTGGGGGGCTACCACAGAAAAGGCCCTCCCCCTTGTTGCCGCCCTCTGAGCCTCCCTCGGAGGTGGCAGTCAGAGGAAGGCCCCAGATGTTGAGCGTCGTGTCCGGGTAGATTGTGGTTGGGAGAGACGTTCCGTCAGGTATTGTGGTCCCAAGCTGTGTAGGGCTTTATAGGTTAAGACCAGCACCTTGAACCAGACTTGGAAGCATTCGTTCCATTGAACGGAATGGGATTTACTTGTGAGTAAATATGGCGATGACTGGGTTGCACAACAAGCAGGAGGGCTGCATCATCGTGAGAATGCCTCCAATTTGCCACGTACAAGGAGGCCAAAAACGAATGGAAAGAAAAAATGGTAAGGTAACAGGGAGAATGTCCTTGGGTGCCTTGATCATTTAAAACTTCAGATTCAGTAGCTACTGCAAAAGAATGTTGTTATGCAGAATTTTTGCAAAACATTTTGTGGAAAATTTTTGCCTAACAACTCCAAAGAATTAAATGGGGCAATATGGACTATTTTCTGTGCTCTGGCTGTTGGGCACTAAGGAGATGCTGGATGAATGTGAACGTGCACTGCAAGAATGCAAAGAACAGTATAAAAGGAGACTTAAGGAATATGAGGGGGGTATGTGGAATAAAACTGCAAGCCTACACACACACACAAAAAAAGCATGCATATGTTAGAAGCAGAGGTTGGTGCATGGAAGGAAAAAGAGAGTCAGTGGGGGAAAGACTTAATTTTGCCGATGAGAAATGCAAATTGGCTTTTTGGATGAGTGATATGCAAACAGAAAGGGGTCGAAACGGGAAGCTAGCCAAGCAAAGAGTGAATAGATTTCTTTTTTTAAAAAATTATTTAGAGGCAGCACAATTTGTAACAGATCAAAACTGCCTTGCAGAAATTTCAGCTGCAATAGCAGTCAAGGTGGAAAATTCAACTGAATCTCCAGCCTTTCCCCAATAGCACAGTGAACACAATACGTCCATAGATGCCAGCCCCCAAACTCCATTTAACCTGGAGTGGGGGGAACCACAAACACAGAAAATCCAAGTGGTAGCTCCAGTGGTAGAAGGAACAGTTAATAGAGGGTTAGATGATGATGATAATAATAATAATAATAATAATAATAATTATTATTATTATTATTATTATTATTATTTCTATACCACCCAATAGCCCGCATGAATCAACTCTCTGGGCAGTTAAAGGAATTCAAAGGGGACATTAGAAAAACTAAGGAGGACCCCTGGCCAAGCAGAATTAATAGCAGAGCAGATAGGACCCCTGAACAAAGATACAGAATTTCTGGGTTAGCAAGAGTCCAACAGTCACATTCTTCTGCAGATGCCATAGATTTAATTTGACTCATCTGTGCAGCCACTGCACATTCTAATTCTGTACATTTGGAGTCAGGAATAAGTATGATAAATTTGCAAACGGCTAATGCAGAAGAATGGATTGAAAATGTAGTATTATTATTATTTTTTGGACAGAAATGGCAAGGACTGTTCTTTTTAGAAAATCAAAACCCTTTAGAAACCCCTGAAGTATTTTTAATCAAGAAGACGTTTTCTAATATCTTGTCTGATATTGTTTCTTTAGTAAACAATCAAGGACATTTTAACCCCCAGAATTTTATGAATGAAATTGATGCAGGGCTGAATGCACAGATTAAATTGGCTATGGGGCACCTTAATTTTCAAGGAATACGTTGGCAAGATTTTTTAACTGTTCTGTGCCAAACAGTTGACTCACTAAGAAAGACTGGAGCCTTACAGAAACCCACTCCCACCAAGCATTCCCAGCTAGAGCTAGCTCAAGCCATTATTTCCTCAAAGGTTTTGCCTAGACAAGAGGCTTCCATCATCCCCGATCTCCTTTTCCCAACAGAAGCTATCAAGGGCACCAAGAAAACAATAAAAATAAAACAGAAAACAGCAGTCACCCCAGTCTTGCACAAGGGTCTGTAGTGGAGCCCTTTGGGAGACTGAGTGTAGATTCCTTAAAGAATTACGTTTGTCAGGAATTGTGTAACATAGGAAAAAAGTGTGCATCAATGTCATTGACAGCCCCCAGATGTACTCCTGAGTGCATTAGCAGAGCTACAGAAGAAACAAGACCTTGAGGGTTCAGCCCTCATAGACGCAATCAGAAATCCTTCTTTAGAGCAAGAATATGAAGAAAAGCTTTATGAGGGATGCCAAGTTTCCCGTGGATTCCCCGCCCCCCCCTAAGAACTGCTAACTTGGGTATTTTGGGGGAATCCAATTTAAGAGCTAAAGTGGGAGAGCTGGCAAACATAGCCCAATTAATGGTAAAAACAAATGCATTAATCAAGACTTTAAGTTCAACTCAAGTTTCCAAAAATCAATCTAGTCAGCAAAACATAAATGTCTCACGCTTTCAGCCACAAGGGGAACGAGGAATTGGAATGAAAACCTACCTATCATTTTAATAGTAATGAAAAATTCAAAAACAATGCATAAGCACTCTTCATTTCAAGTCATGACGGAGGGGCAAATAGGAATACCAGAATCTTGGTGGTTGAGGGTGGAATGGTTCGATATCTGGGAAGGAAAAGCGGGTCTTGAGGTATGGCCACAGTGCAGAGTCTGGTCCACCCAGGGCCGGATTAAGAGCATTATGGGCCTGGTGCTGAGGATTTTGGTGGGCCTTTTTATGGAAATAAATAAAATGAAGACGCAATTTTATATTAAAACAAATTAAATATTTTAATTACCATTAAAGTGCCAAAACTCAAAAACTCCTGCAGCTCATCAGTAAGGGTCTTCCCAATTTCCCCCAAATTTATTTATTACAAAAAGAAAAAGCAGCCACAACAAAAAGCCAGGAAGCTTTGCTTGACCAAGAATAATTGTGTTGTTCTTGTTGCTTTGTTTCGTTTTCGTTTTCGTTTTTTTGTTAAACTAGCATTTGAACAATTGAGCTGCGAATCAGAAAGATCTTTTGCTCGAGGCTGGAGAGAGAGGTCCCTTCTAAATCTGAATATTACAGACCCTAGCAAGCCCCCCATGTGCTTCAAAGAAATGTAGTAACAGTGATTGAAATGCAAAAACCTACCGAAATGCTAATTTGAGAACAACAGTTCTTGCTAGGTCTTGCCTCAAGCCTGTAATGCAGATGTGCTTAGAACACCTTTCTAATCTTGAAAAAATCATTAATTATGCTGAATGATAACGATCAGAGCTAACTCAAATCGTGCCGCGTGTCCCTATATTGTGGGCCTATTGTCTGTTATGGGCCTGGAGCGGCCGCTCCAATCGCCCCTATGTTAATCCGGCCCTGGATGGGCTCATGAAAAGGCAAAGGCAAGCTGCAATCAGAATCAGTCTGGGTCAGTTAAACGAAGGCAACAAAACTGGGGGTGCATGAGTTTTTGAATTTGTGTTAAAGGGCGCACATTGTGCTTTGGGAAAAAGTATATTCAATTTGATTCAAAGGGTTATGATTCCATAATAGATTAAGCAAGTGCAGAGGGACTATTGGGGTTAAGGAGAAGGTAAAATTGTAGAAGAATTAAAATATCCCATAATTGGCTCTCATGTATTAAACTAAATCAGCATCAAGAATGAATTTGGCAACAACAAAAAAGAGAGTTAACAAAAAAAAATATAATAATAATAATAATAATCCCATTACCAAAACAAGCAGAAAATAAGAGTTGGTAGAGTTGAATCATAGACTGGAGTCCAAGCCTTGTGTGGGTATGGGTGATACTCTCCCGTCCAATCACTGTGCTCTTAGTTGGACAAAGTGTTGTTTTCATTACAACTGTGAGAATGTTGGTATGGATTAAAGGACAGGCGTGGAAGTTTCGAGCTCTAGAGCAGAGCATTAATGTCCAGTACCAGAGAAGATGCTAGACTCCATATTTGGGAATATATGTCACTAGCAATGGAGGGACCTGTTTTACGATGGGTATAATAACTGCTCTTTTGGAAAGAGTGACAGGAATCCATACAGGCCCAAAACGTTGGCTAATGGGACACGGGTCAAGAGTATAAACTGGTGTAACCTCTGGACTGAGAGTATGAGAGAATACATGAGAGGGGGATTGTGGAAGGAGGAGTGTTGAAATGGAGATAACATGTAAAGGTAAATACAAATAGGAGGTGTTAGCCTAAAGGGATTGACACACGCCCAGCAGGGAATCGGACTGCAGGCTATGTCAGTATTCAGGGAGGTGATGAGTTTATGGATTAAGGAAAAGTAGGAGGTAGAGAGGAGGAAATATTGCAAAGAATATGGTTAAATTAATATGCATAACAGGCCTGTGGCTCATGCTGGCTCAGCTTGTCAGAGCGTGGAAAGCTAAGCAGGGTCAGGCCTGGTTGTTACTTGGATGGGAGACCCCTCCTCTAGTTTCCTGCATTGAGTAGGGGGTTGGACTCCAAGGCCTTGTAGGCTCCTTCCAGCTCTGTGATCTATGAAATCTATATGGTCAGGAGGAAATGTCTAACTAAGGGGAAAATACAATAAAACAATAGGGGGATTAGTGTAGGACACGTCAAGTGTTACTTGCTCACTAAAGGGGACCCCTCCCTTCTCCATAGGACAAACAGGTATAAGAACTGAGAGTTTTAGAATGGAAGGCAGCTCACAGCTCACTTTAACACACATGACAACTGCTGTCAGAATTGGCTTCGTTGGACAAACAAAAAGGACAGGTGTATATGCCCTTTGGGTCTCTGAACTTCTTTCTCTCTTTGTAGCATGGAGCTCTAGTACAGGCCTGTGGCTTATGCTGGCTCAGCTTGTCTGAGCGTAGAAAGCTAAGCAGGGTCAAGCCTGGTTATTACTTGGATGGGAGACCCCTCCTCTAGTTTCCTGCATTGAGCAGGAGGTTGGACTCGATAGGCTTATAGGCTCCTTCCAACTCTATGATCTATGAAATCTATGAAATCTTATTGCTATACCATAGGCTGTATAGGTTAAGCTCTTCTAGAGTTATAGGGTATGAGCGTGAATGGTGAATGGCTGCCTTGCCATTAATGCTTGTATTTTGACAATAAGAGACTATATTAAGGAATCTGTATCTGTTCCATCTTTCATGTAATAAAGGTATTTTTGTATTTTCCAAGTGTGTCTGTCTGTTTTAGTATAGAGATAAGTAGGGGACCTACACTCACAAGCAACACACGTTAGACTCCAGCAAAAGATCCTAGCACCTCTCAGGGTAGTGTGGGGTTGGAGCAACTAGTAATTGGAGGTACCAACTCCGACACTATCCAGTAGTAACAAGGGTTGGCATTATTGATTGATTGATTGATTGTATTTCTAAATCGCCCATCTAGCCAGTACCCAGCCACTCTGGGCGATGTACAACATACAATGAAACAAAACAGATTGAAAGTGTGGCGTAGTGGTGGTGAGAGTGTTGGACTGGGACTCGGGAGATCCAGGTTCTAGTCCCCGCTCCGCCATGAAACTCACTGGGTGACTTTGGGCCAGTCACTGCCCTTCAGCCTAACCTACCTCACGGGGTTGTTGTGAGGATAAAACAGAGAGGAGGAGGAGGAGGAGGATTATGTAAGCCGCCTTGGGTTCCTTGCAGGAAAAAAGGTGGGGTATACAGTATTTTTCCATGTATAAGACTATACTTTTTCCTAAAATCGCTAGCCTAAAAATTGAGGGTCGTCTTATACACGGAAGTAAGCCAAGGAGAGAACCGCATGGGGGGGAGGAGCCTGCGCTGGCTATGGAGCAGTAGCTTTTCTGCCGAGCTCCCGGAATGATTTGAAAACATCTGCAAATACACAGGAGAGACAAAGCGTGAGTTTAAATTCCTTTGCTGTTTGCTTTCTGGAAAGTATGCAGATATAGAGCTAACAAAGAAATAACAAGAATAGCTTTCTTTTGATGTGCTTCGCTCTGGATTGTTTATGAGCTCCAGACGGGTGAAAAAGTCCCTACCCCCTCTTTGGAAACGCGATCGGGCGCATCCCTCGGATAACAGTTTGAAAAGGCTAATTAGGATCCTTGACACTAAAGATATTGAATGTTCTTATCAAACTGTGCAACAGGGTCCTGATAAGAAGCCACGAGGTAGTGAAAGTTTCGAGACAGCGAGGGGGAAGGGCGGAAAAATGGCGGATTCAGCTGGCAAATTCCCTGCTGGTGCCAAGCCAAAGTCAATATCTCCAGCCAAGCTTAAAGGGGCAGCACCAGATTGGGAGAAAATTCTATCACAGTTTCAAAGCTCTATGGAAGCAGGCCAGCAGAAACAAATAGAAACAATTGAGAAATTTCAAAATCTGCATCAAGAGGATATGAAGCAAATGCGAAAGTCCATAGATCATTTAGGGGTTCAAGTTAAAGAGCTGCAAGCTAGAGTGGATAAGGTGGAAAAACTCCAGGTGAAGGATGAAAAAAGTTTTGAAAAGTATGAAATGAAATTTAATGAGATGGAAATACAGATGATTAACATGCAAGACAGGCAACGTCGTTCCAACATTCGGATCAGAGGCTTCCCCATGGAGATGGGGGAGACTGGATATAAGTTAAGAGGCAGTATTTTGGAATGGATGAATGAAGCTGTCTCTGGAGAAACAATTTTTTGGGATGATATGGACATTGAGATTGTGCATAGAGTGGGAGCATTAAGGCGTGGTATGACATCCAGAGATGTTGTACTGAAATTTGCAAATTTATACAAGAAGGATGTCTTCATGAAAGAGATTAGAAAGAAAGGTCAAGTAGCTTTCAAGGGGGCTACTTTGCAAATCTACAATGATCTTTGTCAGCAAACAATAAAGTGGAGGCGAAGTGTTAAACCGTGTACAGCAGTCTTGATCAGAAAGGGATTACAATACAATTGGGGTTACCCAGTTTTTCTTACTTTGTGTGGAACAGTAAGAGATACAAGATCTCATCATGTGATCAAGGCATGGGCCTGCTGGGAGAGTTGGGGCTTCATGATGATGCGGAGGGTCCAGAATCGATGGGTCAACTGGAAGAAGAAGGAGCCAGTGGAGGAATTGTATAAGAGGTCGTTTCAACACGAGAAGAAAAAAGAAATAGAAAATGTTTTATAAAGAAGTTATCCGGGAGGGAATGAGGAGCTGCTGTTCGGGCTGGTGATGGGTCCTTCCCCCCCCCCCTGGGATAGGTGGGTAGGTTTAGGGTGGGGCAAGTTGCCCTGGCTAAGCAGGGGGGATAGTTTAGATGAATGTGGGGGGTGGGTTAAGGGGTATGTTATTGTGTATTATTTTCACTTTTGGGGACCAAAAAAGAAAAAATGTTGTTAATAGATGGATTATAAGTTAAGAATTTCAACTTTAAATGTTAAGGGGCTAGGGTCAGTTACTAAGAGAAGGCGAATAGAAGCACTTCTTAAAAAGGATAAGGCAGATATTATATTCTTGCAAGAAACGCACCAGGCAAGGAAAGGAGTCAATGAATTGAAATTGAGGTGGTCTAGAATATATGAGATAGCATGTGGATCATCTAAATCGCGAGGAGTAGCAATTATAATTTCAAAGAATTGTGGTTTTAATGTTCTAAAGGTGAAAAAGGATGATACAGGTAGATATATTATAATGTATGGGACCTTGGGAGGGGAAGAATATGTTATTGTTAATGTTTATGCTCCCAATCAAAATCAAGGAGAATTTTATCAACATGTGTTTAAAGAAATGGGTAATTTTCAAAATCAAAGGGTTATTATGGCTGGGGACTTTAACATGGTATTGGATAGAAGAAAAGACAAATCCAATCCGACGAGAGAAGATCAGAGAAATAATCTAACGATCTTGAATAAGTTAATTAGTAAGGAAGGGTTGCTAGATGTTTGGAGAGGGGTCAAGGGGAATGAGGAAAGATATACATTTTACTCATCAGCAAATAAGAATTATTCTAGGATAGATTTTATTTTTGTGTCCAGGACACTGTTTTCAAGGGTCCTGGGCACAGAGATAGGAGTGATAAAAGTTACAGATCATGCTTTGGTTAACATGGATTTGAAGATACATAAGGATTATAGAGAAGCGAAAAGATGGAGATTGAATTGTAATATTTTTTGTTATAAACATTTAACAGAGAAAATAGAGAAGGAATTGAGGGAAATTTGGGAATTTAATCAAACAGAAGAATGTACTGAAGCGATAATATGGGATACAATGAAGAGTGTAATGAGAGGAATAGGATTGAGAGAGGCAATAAATTTGAGGAAACAACAAGAAGTTTTTTATCAAAAGCTAGAGGGGGAGATTAGGGATTTGGAAAAGAAGTATTTAGAGAAGAGGGATAAAAAGATTTTTGCAGAATTACAGGGTAAAAGGAAAGAATTGGAGAATAAAGAACTGGACAGGGTACAAAGGAATTTGATTTACACAAAAAGGGAGTATTTTGAGAATAGTAATAAAAACTCTAAAATGTTGGCTAGATTAGCACAAAAAAAAAAAGAAAAAAGCTTAGTGGGGATGATTAAAGATAAGAGGGGTAAAGAATATAATCTAGTAAAGGATAAATTGAAAATTTTTCATGAATATTACACGGAGTTATATAAGGCAGGAAAATGGTCGGAAGCTGAGAGTAGAAGATATATCGAGAAAAATTTAAAAATAAAAATCCAGGATGAAGATAGAGAGAAAATGGAGCAACCATTCACAGAAATTGAAATAGAAAGTGCTATAAATAAATTAAAACAGGGGAAAACGCCAGGACTGGATGGTCTGGGGGCGGAATATTATAAAGTCTTTAAAAAAATGTTAATTCCGAAGTTAAAACGGTTGTTTAATGATATTTTACAGGGGGGAGAGATCCCCCCGTCATGGAAACAGTCCTTGACCATTTTAATCCCGAAACCAAGGAAGGATTTAGCAGAACCAGGTTCTTATAGACCAATATCATTAATTAATCAAGATGCCAAACTATTGACAGCAATTTTAGCTAGAAGAATGAATAGTTTTTTAAATAAGTATATAGGGATAGATCAATGTGGGTTATTCAAGGAAGACAAATGGCAGATTTAACAAGAAGGGTTCTGAATATAATTTATTTAATAAAGAAAAATAATTTGAAAGCGGGGGTTCTTGCATTGGATATTTTAAAGCCTTTGATTGTGTGGAATGGCCTGCATTAAAGATGTTAATAAAAACTATGGGGTTTGGAGAAAAATTTATAGGTATTACTAACCAATTATATACTCATAATGTCACGTCGGTAATTGTAAACGATGGAATAACAGAAACTATTAGCCTAGGCCGGGGAACTAGACAGGGTTGTCCCCTTTCCCCAGTATTATTTGTGTTAGTTATGGAATTGTTAGCGAATTCGATAAGACAGGAGAAGAAATTATTGGGGATAGGAATAGAGACCAAATGTAAGATAAACCTTTTTGCAGATGATATCTTGTTAACATTAGAACGGCCTATAGAAAATTGGGATTGGATAGAGAAACATTTAGATGAATTTAGAGAAGTAACAGGGTTAAAAGTTAATTGGGATAAATCGGAGATAATGACATTTAATTATAGTAAACTGGAGGAAAGGGGATTTAAACAAAGGGGAGTGGATATAAAGATAAAAAATATAATTAAATATTTAGGTATTGATATATTAAAAGATTTGGATAAAATAGGGGAATGTAATTTTAAAAATCTAAAAGATGAAGTTAAAAATCAAATAGAGGATTATAAAAAATTGGGGTTATCGTGGTTTGGTAGGATAGCTTTGATTAAAATGAAGATTTTACCGAAGTTTAATTTTTTATTTAGAATGATACCATATAAGATATCAGAGAAAGAAATTAAAGAGTGGCAAGTAATGTTAAATAGCTATTGTAATGGGGGGAAGAAATCAAGGATTATTTATTTATTTATTACATTTATCAATCGCCCATCTGGCCGGTCACCCGGCCACCCTTATTCATTACTAAGAATAGATGGTATAAAGCTCAAAAAATAGGGGGACTTGGTCTCCCTAATTTAAAATGGTATTATATAGCTAATCAACTTAGATATATCATGGATATTATTGTTAGAAAAGATTTTATGTGGTGGGAAATAGAAGCATTTGAATTGGGTAATAGGGTGGATAAATTCTTATTTACAAAACAAGGACATATTATGACAAAAAGATTAGAAAATCCCTTTTTAAAAAATATGTTAGAAATTTGGGGTAGAAATAAGGAAATATTTTTACCAGGTATATCCCCGCTTACTCCAGTGGTGGTTATGGAAGATTTTCCCGAGAATGTTAGACATTTAGAACGAATTTTTAGAGAGAAAAAGGTGATAACTTTAATGGATTGGCTGGAAAAAATGGAGACAAGACAGCAAATAATTGATAGGGTTGGGGCAGGAAGAATTTCTTGGTTAAATTTAATTCAATTAGTACAATGGGGTAAGAAATGGAAGAGGAGACATGAGCATGAAAGGGATTTCACTGCATTTGAGCAGGTGGTTATGTCTAGAGAACTTGTAGAAGGAAATGCATCAGCTAGGGGTCTTACAAAGATGTTATATAAAATGTTGCAGAAATCAGAAGAGCAAGCAGAAAATCTTAAAATAGTTTGGGATACAGAGTTTGAAGAGGAAATATCAAAGGATGAGTGGAATAAGATTTGGGATAGGCGAATATTGAAAAATATGTCTATAAGAATTAAAGAGAATTTTATAAGCTAATTTGGAGATGGTATTTGACCCCAGTGAGATTAAATAGAATAGATAATAAATGTTCTCCAATGTGTTGGCGAGGATGTCAGGAATTGGGTACATATGCTCATATGTGGTGGAGTTGTAAAAATGTAATGGATTTTTGGAAAATGATTTTTGAGGAAATATCAGAAATTGTTGGAGTTGATTTAGAGGTATGCCCTAAACTAGCTTTGCTAACAATAACGGAAAAGGTGATCGGTTCACAAAATGTTAAAGAATTAATCATAAATTTGTTAACGGCAGGTAGACTAATGATAGCAAGGAAATGGAAAATCCAGCAAGTTTTCACTATTACTGAATGGTATAAGGAAGTATGGGATATGGCTTTGAATGATATGTTGACTTGTAATATTAAATGCAAAAGGGGTCAATTAAAGAAAAAATAATTTTAAGGATATTTGGGGTTTATTTTTGGAATATGTGTTTAAAAGGGGGAAAGGGAGTTTACCCTGTCAAGATATATTGTATTTTTGGAATAATGAACAATTATAGAGTTATTGGATTGTTTGGTCCCATGGTGATGGGAGCACAATATTAGTTATGTGTGTATGTTATTTTCTTTGTATTGTTTTAAAATTTAATAAAATATTTAAAAAAAAAAAAAAAAAAAAAGAACCGCATGGTTGCAAAACTGCCCAGTGGGGGGCGTCTTATACATGGGGGCGTCTTATAGATGGAAAAATACGGTAAATATAATAAATAAATAAATACGTACATACATACATACATAAAACAGTATAAAATGTTGAAATCCTAACCCACCCCATTAGGCACCTGTCTGAGCCCATAGCCCAGCAAAGGGGGCAGTGCTAGCCGCTGCGCCGCCTCCTCCTCCTTGCTGTTGCTGCTGCCTGTTCGGCCGTCCATCCTCTCTCAGCAAGTGAGAAGCAGCCGGAGCCAGGTGAAGCAGTCGCAGCCGCAGCTCACCTTGCCCCCTCCCTGTGGGTGGTCATGCGCAGAGGACCTAAAGGGAGAGGGCATTTCTGTTACTGACTGCTGCCTGCTCAGTTGTCTTCTCCCTCTGGGGCAAATCTGTACACACCACCCAGAGGGAGAGTTCAAGGCAAGTGAAGGATGAATGCTCTGTCGCCCTCACTCTGAACTCTGCTCGTAGGCTTAGCAAAGGCAGGTAAACAGGCCGTGAAAGCGAGGAAGGAGAGGAGCAGGCCAGGAAGGTCCAGGGATGGACAGTGGGGGCCCTGCGAGGATGTAGGCCTCAGCAGGTGCCCATCAATGCCTACCACTGGTGCAAGCTCAAAGCATAGGTCCATCAATACCTATAAGACACCTCCATTTTTAGAGGTAGGATGCTACCACTACTAGAGGTCGTTTGGGTGGCAAATACCGGCGAGGGCTATTGCCTTCACACTCTGTTCATGGGCTCCCCATTTTGGCAAGAAAGCTGCTAGACATTTGGTCAGATCCAGCAGAGCTCTAACATTATTGTGCTATGGGATTTTTATTTTTATTTTTTAAATTTAAAAAAAAAGGAACGGCCAACTGAATACCTCATGTCCAGGGCCGGCGCTACCGCTAGGCAAACTAGGCGGTTGCCTAGGGCACGTGGCTGAAGAGGGCGCAGAAACGCTGCGCTCCTCTTCACTGCCGCCGCCATGCCACCCCCACCGGGCCTCCTCTCCCGCCGCCCCGCCCGCCAAAGCCGCCGCCGCACCTCCCCCGCCCGCTGAAGCCGCCGAAGCGCCTCCCCTGCCCGCCGAAGCCGCCGCCGCGCCTCCCCCGCCCGCCGAAGACGGCAAAGCCGCCGCCCAGCCTCCCCCGCCCGCCGAAGCTGCCATCGCGCCTCCCCCTCCCGCCGAAGCCGCCATCACGCCTCCCCCGCCCGCCGAAGCCGCCGCCGCGTCTCCCCTGCCCGCCGAAGACAGCAAAGCCGCCGCTGCGTCTCCCCCGCCCGCCGAAGCCGCCCCCCTCCCCCGCGCCTCCCCCACGCCTCCCCCCGCTACCTACCTTCTCAGCGTCGCTTCCGGAGCCCCGCCCGCGTTGTTTTGGCGGGAGGAACCAGGGCAACAGGGCTTAAACAGCCCTGTTGCCCTGGTTTCCCCGGCAAAAAACAGAGCGCGGGGGTCCCGTCGCGTCACTTCCTCTTTGGAGGCGGCGGCAGCAACCAGGGCGGGGGAAGGTAGGTAGGTAGGTAGGTGGTGGCGGCGGCGGCGGCGGCGCGGGGGGGTGTTTGCAGAGCAGGGCTGCTTTGCTCCGGAGCCCCCCCCCCACGGCACGAGGGGGGGCGCAAATTTTATTTCGCCTAGGGCGTCAAACTGCCCTGCACCGGTCCTGCTCATGTCATTTAGGAACATAAGAAGAGCCATGCTGGATCAGACCAAGGGCCCATCTAGTCCAGCATTCAGTTCACACACTGGCCAACTAGCTGCCCACGGAAAACCCACAAGCAGGACATGAGTGCAACAAGGCAAGAGTTCAAGGCAAGTGAAGGATGAATGCTCTGTCGCCCTCACTCTGAACCCTCCCACCCATGTTCCACAGCAACTGGTGTACATACGCATACCACCTCCGATACTGGAGGAAGCATAGAGCCATCAGGACTAGTAGCCACCAATGGCCTTCTCCTCCATGAATTTGTCTAATCCCTTTTTAAAGCCAGCCAGATTGGTGGCCAACACTACATCTTCTGGAAGTGAATTCCATAGTTGAATTATGTGCTGTGTGAAGAAATCCTTCTTTTTATCTGTCCTGAATCCCCCACCAATCAGCTTCATAGGATGATCCTGGTTTTTAGTATTATGAGAGAGGGAGAAAAATGTCTCCCTGCCCACTTTCTCCACACCAGGCATAAGTCTGTACACCTCTATCATGTTTCCCGTCACTCGCCTTTTTTCTAAGCTAAACAATCCCAGCTGTTGTAAACTTTCCTCATGGGGGACTTGCCCCAGCCCCTTGATAATTCTAGTTCTCCTTTTCTGCACTTTTTCAAACTCTACAATATGCTTAGGTGTGGTGACCAGAATTGTACACAGTATTCGAAGCGTGGTTGCACCATAGATTTGTATCAGGGCAGTCTGATCTTGGCAGTTTTATTTTCAATTCCTTTCCAAATTATGCCTAACATGGAATTTGCCTTTTTCACAGCAGCCGCACACTGGGTTGACATTTTCATCAAGCGGCCCACCATCACCCCAAGATCTCTTTCTTGGACAGTCACCACCAGGGCCGGCGCTACCGCTAGGCAGACCCAGGCGGCTGCCTAGGGCGCGTGGCGGAAGAGGGCGCAGAAACGCTGCGCTTCTTCCTCGCCGCCGGCGCGCTCCTGCCCCGCCTGCCGCCTCCGCCGCGCCTCCCCGGCCGCTGCCGCCGCTACACCTCCCCCCCCCGCGCGCGCGCGCCCGCCACCTACCTACCTTCACGTCGTTTCCGGAGCCCCGCCGGTGTTGTTTTGGCGGGAGGAACCAGGGCAACAGGGCTTAAACAGCCCTGTTGCCCTGGTTTCCCCGGCAAAAAAAAAAGCGCGGGAGTCCCGTCGCGTCGGAGGAGGAGGAGGCGGTGGCGGCAGCAGCAGGAGTGCCAGCAGTCAGCATGGGGGGGGGAGGTAGGTGGTGGTGGTGGTGGTGGTGGTGGCAGCGGCGGCGGCGCGGAGGGGGGGTTGCAGAGCAGGGCTGCTTTGCTCCGGAGCCCCCCCCCACGGCACGAGAGGGGGGCGCTAAATATAATTTGGCCTAGGGCGCCAAACAGCCCTGCACCGTTCCTGGTCACCACTAGCTCAGATGTCGGATCCCATCAGATTATACTTGAAGTTGGGATTTTTTGCCCCAATATGCATCACTTTACACTTGCTTACACTAAACCACATTTGCCATTTTGTTGCCCATTCTCCCAGTTTGGAGAGATCCTTTTGGAGGATAATTTGGTGTTGTCAGATAACTTGCACACTTCACTGCTCACTCCTTAATCCAGATCAAATATGACTAAGTTGAAAAGCATTGGACCAAAACATCTGGACTTCAGCTGTAGAAGAAAGATGGAAAAGGTTCCTTTCTGCAAGAGATCAAGGGACCGTCTAAGCCAGGGTGGCGCAGTGGTGAGAGTGTTGGACTGGGACCCGGGAGATCCGGGTTCTAGTCCCCGCTCGGCCATGAAACTCACTGGGTGACTTTGGGCCAGTCACTGACTCTCAGCCTAACCTACCTCACAGGGTTGTTGTGAGGATCAAATGGAGAGGAGGAGGAGGATTATGTAAGCCGCCTTGGGTTCCTTGCAGGAAAAAAGGCGGGGTATAAATGTAATAAATAAATAAATGAAGCGCAAGAAGGGAGAAAAGGAATGCAAAGGATGGGGAAGCAGGAACATACTGGAAAGATATCAAGACAAGAGTAAGATCCTTGACAGAATCAGGGGCAACTGCCCTTGGGAAAATGGGAAGTGCCCCAGCAGTTCATCACCTGTCACCGTGAGGTTGGCTTTGTTGCTTTCTGTGACGGCATTATTTAAGGAAAGGGCTAGGAGCATGCAGTAATAGATCCCACTGTCGTTCTTCTCTACATTCAGAATTTTCATCTCAGATGTCCTGAAATTCAGTTGGGTTATTATGCTGTACTTCTTGGGTTTGTGATCTCTGTCCAGTCTTTCCGGCTGGCCATTACGGTCGAACTTGTACCAGTCCAGGCCATAGTCAGAAACAAATAGGTTGGAGATATTGCAGGTGAACACGGCCGTTGCTCCGATGGGTAGACTTAACTGGAGTGGCCAAAGCCTTGCTGCCGAAAAAAACCGGGAAAAGTAAGATGTTTAACCATCGCAGGGAGCTTCTAGTGCCACAAAAAACTGAGATTTTTCCAGAGTCCAGGCTAACGTTTTTTGTATACTGGATTATGCTGTCTCCCAGAGGCAATCAAGCCAACAACAAAATTCCTCTCTTCCTCCTCCTCCATGTACCTCACACATATGCCTTAAGGAGGTGGGGGGTTCCACACAGAGAGAGGCATAATTACACTACATCCTCTTCCCATAATTAACTGGAACCCTATTGCTATTCACACTATAGTATAGTCCAGTGTTCTCCAACCTTGGGTCCCCAGATGTTTTTGGCCTACAACTCCCAGCATGCCCCAGCCAGCGTAGCTGGGAGTTGTAGGCCAAAAACATCTGGGGACCCAAGGTTGGAGAACACTGGTATAGTCGATAAGAACATATGAAGGGCCCTACAGCTGGATCAGACCAATGGCCCATCTAATCCAGCATCCCTGTTTCCCAGAGTGGCCAATCATATGCTCCAATGGGAAGCGCACCAGCAGGACATGAGGACAATAGCCTTTGGCTGCTGTTGCACCCTCCCCAGGGGCAATTTCATGCTGCCACAGAAAGTGGAGGTTCCATTATAGTAGAGACAGACAAATCCGCCAATTTCGGTTTCTTGTTTTTCCAATCTTAAATTCAGTTCATCCCAAACTTTGAGAATATTTCCAACCTTATGTTCAGTTCATTGCAAAGATAGATAGATAGATAGATAGATAGATTCAATTTTCATGAACATTCGTATGCATTTTTGTGCACCTTTCTCCAAATGCATGTGCATTTGTACACTTTTGAAAAATTTATTATTTCATTTAACATATTTCTAGACCGCCTTTCATGGCAGGAGTCCCCCTGCACCTTTTTTGCAAGCAATTTCCCTAATATAATGCACTCGGAATGTTATTTGCACCAATATGCACAATTTTTAAACTGGAAAACTCAATTTCCAAATTTGGAGACGTGCAAATGTTGAAGGATAGCTAAGTTTTGGTTTGAAAGCGAGGCATTAGGTAAGCGCACATTAAAATGGAGACTGAACTAATTTCTTTTCCATTCCCACATTATAGCCATCACGACTAATACCATTGGCAGAGTACATTATGTGGCTGATTCACCCCAATTCAGGATTTTCTCTTCCAACAATAGCCAGCCAGAAGCTACAGAAAAGTTCACAAACACAGCAAGAACACCCTAGTTATTCCTTTTTGTTAGCCACTGGTGACCGACAGAATTCTTTAACACAGTAAAGATTTCCTTAGAATTAGCCGTGTTAAGTCTGTTGCAGCAAAAACAACATTGGATGTTTCCTGACAGAGAGCTCCTAGTGCTATAAATCAAAGGTCATTGTGCACCTATTCTGCCTTTTCCTCCCTAACAAAAAGTTTTCTGGTAAGAAAAAGAGATGGGAAAAGCAATGGGGAAACACAGGAGGTTACAAATGGGAAGACAATGTCATCTGCCCATCCCCAACACCCGTAAAGTAAAATTCCAGGTTTGGGGCAGGCTAATTGCAGGATAAGCACCTCGTCTGGAAGCAAGCACCAATAGGGTCTTGTGGCACCTTATAACAAATGTATTATGGCATAGGTTTTCATGAACTGAAGTCACCTTTAGCAGATGCTTTAGCAGATGGATATCCCCAGCTTGGCAGGTCTATAATTGAGAACATCAGAAGAGCCCTGCTGGATCAGGCCAAAAGTCCATCTCGTCCAGCATTCTGTTCACACAGCGGCCAAACAGCTGCCCACAGGAAGCCCACAAGCAGGACGTGAGTGCAACAGCACCCTCCCGCCCATGTTCCCCGGCAACTGGTGTACACAGGCATACTGCCTCTGATACTGGAGATAGCATGTAGCCAGTCAGGACTAGTAGCATTGATAGCCTTCTCCTCCATGAATTTGTCCGATCCCCTTTTAAAGCCATCCACATCTTGTGGAAGTGATTATGGTATATGCACATGGGTGTAGTGGGAGACACCACAATGCAAACAAATACAGACTGTGATAACTACATTAAAGCTTAAACGTATGTCAAGTGGTTACTGTGTTACCGTCTACATTCACAAAGCAGTGTTGATGATAAGAGAAACATCCGGGCGTTGGTAGAAACCCCATTATCTTGAGTCTGTGTAGGCCAGTAACAAAGTGTCCTGGAAGGTTGAAATGTAGCCATTCTTGAACAAACGAACATCAGTGCAAGGATGATGAACGATCATCAGAGGGAGACCACTGACGTGAAACTTCTGAATTGCAACTTACCATGGTTCAATTCTATCACTATGGCCTGAATCAAGATCATGGGTTTTTATCCCACTACAAGTATCAATTAGCTTACCAATGCCAAGATGTCGGCGTTATCCTCAACAACACTGCTTTGTGAATGATGGCTACCAACGTGGAATTGCTTTAAAGGAGGATTAGACCAATTTATGGAGGATAAGGCTACCGATGGCTACAGTCACAATGGCTATATGCTACCTCCCGTATTGGAAGCAGCATGCCTCAGCAGTATACCAGTTGCTGGAGAACACAAGTGGGAAGATGATGCTGTTGCACTCACATCCTACTTGTACGCTTCCCACAGGCAGCTAGTTGGCCACTGTGTGAACAGAACGCTGGGCGAGACAGGCCTTTGGTCTGATTCAGTAGGGTTCCCCTTATATTCTTATTTATTTATTTCATTTATTTCTTTCCCAAAATATCTATACCACTTTTCATTTTTTTAAAAAATCTCAAAGTGGTTTACAATATGAGATCATGATAAAATACAATAAAACCAATCACTGAGACAGTAAAAAATAATAAAAAAAACAATCACATCTCAATTAAAATAACTAAGAGTAGCTGACAATACCAGCACTCAGGGAAGTGCCTAGGCAAACAAGTGTGTCCTCAGTTGTTGCTGTAAACAGTCCATACCGGGAGCCCACCTGATCTCAGTGGGGAGATCCTTCCACATGGTGGAGGCCACAGTTGAGAAGGCCCTTCTCCACACCATGGCCAAATGAGTTTCAGAAGGCTGCAGTATGGCCAGCGTTATGAATGGTCACTGTCATTATCTTACATTAAACTATAACGTAACGATCACAGTCTATATTTTTTGCATTTCATTTCCCTCTGACTTCACTGCCCACATTTTTCGCTCTACACCCATGGGTATATATACAGTCATGCCTTGGATTGAGAGCATCATTCGTTCCGGAAATGTGCTTGTAATCCAAAACACTCTTATATCAAAACGAAATCCCCCCCAAAAAAAAATTAGTACAGAGATTTTTAATTTAAGCCGTACTACAGTACTTGTATTGCAAGACGTCGCTTGTATATCAAGTAAAAAAAAAATTAAATAAATATTTTAAAACAAAACGCTCTCAAACCAAGTTACTTGCAATCCAAGGTATTACTGTACCCGCCAACCTAGCATGACACTTCATGCAGCCAAAGAAGAAGTACACCCTGTTCAACAAAAGCTTATGCCATAACGCGCATGCTGGTCTTTAAGGTGCCACAAGACTCTGTTGTTTTTCTTTCACACAGGCTCTCCAACTGAATAGTGTAGCAGTTCACCTCTGACAAACAACTCCACTATGTATTTATTTAATCCTTAAAAAAAAAGAAGAAGAAAAGCTTCATGCTAGTGGCAATAGCAACATCATATGGCAGAGTTCCACGGGATACTCAGTAGTGATAACAAACTACTGTCCACCTACAGTTCATGTATTTTTTACAGTGTTTTTTTCTGCTGGAGCAGACCGAAGGCCCATCTACTCCGGCATCCTGCGGACCAACCAGACAACCCTGAGAAGCCCACAAAGAGGACGTGTGTGAAGACACCGTCCCTCTCCTGCTCCAGCCCCCGTGGCAACTTCTGTCCAGTGATACTTCCTCTGAAATCCATCATGGGATCGATAGATCTCTCCCACTTTCATTCATTGGCCTCATGCCCACTCCCAGGGAGTAAGCAACAGAACTGTTACTCCAACAAGCACACCCGATACGTACCAGACGGCTTGACCAGCAGAGCAGACCGGCAGGAAAGTAGCAACAAACAAGCTCCCACCAACGCCACCTGATGCAGGTTCTCCATTGCTAGCCCTGAGAAGCTAGGAATCGCTCCGGGTGTCTCCTCCTGGGTCACACACGCCAATCCCAGGATTCAAGCCAGTCTGAGGGAAGGCCGCCCGCAGGCCGGTTTGCAGCCCACCATATCAGTAGGGATGACGACCTTTGTGCCACCCTTACTCCAGTAGCTGCCTGACAGCAGCAACAGCAGCACTGAACTGTCCCCATTTCTGCCTGCCAGGGACCCCCTCCCCCCCCCCCGCAACCTCCCGCCCCCTTCTTTCTCTGCCTCCTACCCTGCCGAGTTTCGCATGTTCACAGTGTTTGAAGGAAACGTCGGCAGCATCCCAGAAGAAAGGGTTAGAGACGCATGAGACCACAAGCAAAAGGGGAGGTGGCATCCACGGCACGCCTGCACACTGCAAACCCCACACAGTTTGTTTGCAGACTGCTCCGTTGACACACATCGCAAAGCCACGAAGGAGGAAGCCCACCGTGGAACGTAATGCTCAGAGTCGTACAGGAAAGAAACAATGAGGAAGACAAGTCACAGATTTCCTTCTTGTTGTTCCCTAGAAGACCAGAACCCCCCCCCCCCAAAGCAGTGGAGAACTGTGACAAAGTTTTACAGTTTACGAACAACATGGAGAGAATGACTTGATAGAAATTATTCTTGTTTTTTTTTCTGAAACACTGGAACCTGGGGGGACTACCAACGCAATCGACTGGGCTGAAATTGTGACTGCTCGAGACCAACCTATGGATGGGCACAACTGAGATTGAGTAAATAAATAAGAACATAAGAAGAGCCATTCAGGATCAGACAAAGGTCCATCTAGTCCAGCATCCTGTTCACACAGTTGCCAACCACCTGCCCATGGGATATCCTCAAGCATGACTTTAAAAAATAAAAATAAAAAATTATTGTAAATTTCAACCAAACAAAACTATTTAAAAGGAAAAAAATAAAAACAAACAAATATAACTACATAAATTTGAATATATCAATTTCGATTGATACATGTCAATATATATATGTATATATATATATATATATATATATGAAAATGCAACTTTCTTTAAAAATGTACATAAACTTCAACAAAGGCAGACAAAATATCCATATATGTATCCATTTGCATTCAAATGTTGAAAGCATTGTTAGGTCCTCGATCCATTGCAATTATAGGAGGCAAGCATTTATCCTTCCAATGTTGTAATATTAGTCTTTTAGCTGTCAAAAGGGTGCACAGAATTCATTTATGTTGACCATGCATTAACTTCCAGGAAGACGGTAGATAATTTCAGAGGATGTGTGCATTGGTAAATATTAAAGAATGTTCCAGTACAAAGTTTACCCATGTTATAACCTCTTCCCAAAGAGAGGCAGCTACTGGACATTGCCAAAACATATGATTAAAAGAAGCATTAGCAGTATTACACCTCCAGCAGTTTAGCTCACTTAG
Source organism: Shinisaurus crocodilurus (assembly GCA_021292165.1). Taxonomy (NCBI): domain Eukaryota; kingdom Metazoa; phylum Chordata; class Lepidosauria; order Squamata; family Shinisauridae; genus Shinisaurus; species Shinisaurus crocodilurus. The sequence continues at coordinate 7,223,541 of CM037878.1, forward strand.
ACAAACCCTTATTAAAAAGACGTTATGGTGTCCAATAGACATGGAAGAGGAGTTTTTGCTGAATAAGTTGTAACCTAAGATCCACTGATGCTTCAGATAGAGACGCCAAAGTGGCAATCCATTGATTAAGCAAAACAGGACAGTCCAGTTCCTTATACCATTCCTGCTTAAGAACCTGTATGCCATATTTATTCACCAATAATAAGTATTTATAAGCATGGATCATGGCTCGACATATAAGTACGGTACTTTCAATAGCGAAGGAGATTTTGAAGCTGTGAAAGCAGCAAGGCCAAACCTAGATTCTAACAAATCTTGCAATTGCAAGTATTGCCAAGCCAACCATTCAGCCATAGCAGGCAAATCGTATCTGGTGGTTCTTCCTATGATTATTCCTCTCCTACTGGAGGGTGGACAGCATCATGGCTAGACTGACTTTAGATATGGTCTTTCTAAACAATGATATTGTATTGCCCCTGACCCATTCTCTAAGGTTTTTCAGCCAAGAAGTTCTTCTTCCTGCACTTCTTTTCCCATTTGTTTTGTTTGTTTGTTTCATTATTGTTTGTTTCATTATTTTGTATTGCATTTTCCAAAGGGGGGTGGAATACATATAAAGAACAAAACAAATCACATTAGTATTAATACACAATCCCGCCCGAATCCCTCATCCAGTGCGCGCTGACGGGAAGTAAAGTCAGGGGGGGAGATGAGGATCTTGCTGAAAATGGGGTGTGAATCCCCCCCCTTGACATGTGCCATCCGATGTTTCAAATTCTGGCAGTCGTGCTACTGCGAAAGATTGAAGTAGTGCAACTGTGCTAAAAAAAATAATACAAATACAAATAAATGTTTGTGCCCTATTTTGTGCGTAATTTAAAAAAAAAAATTGCTGGGCAGCCCCTCAAAGGAGCCACTGAGGTACTTTGAAAGGACTGCTCATAGCTGTCAAGATGGGGATCATGAAAGCTGGCTTGATAGCCGGCCTTTGTGATCTTCCTGCCAAAAATAGTTTAAAAGGGGGAAAAGCCACAGTGAGCCCAAAACAGCTAATGATTCTATGAACAACCAACCCACCATGGGCACCCATAGTGGGCGAGTTCACACATCATGAGAACCTGCCCTGGCCATAAGCCATGGTAGGTTGGTTGTTGTGAGAACAACCCACGATGCGCTGAGCAGATAATCAGGATCACCATGGGTTGTTTGCCCCCTGCCTCCCGCTCCTTCCCCCTCAGTCCTCCCATGGGTATCCCAGGGGAATCTGAAGCAGGACTGGCTTTTTTTGCCCCTTTAACCTTCGAGGGGGGCAAGAGAGATCGCGAACTCTGGCTTGACAGCCGCTGTTCACAATCTCCATTTTTGACAGCCACTGACAGCCCCTTCAAAGTGCCCAAGTGGCAAACCACTTTTAATTTTTTTTTTTAATAATTTGCACACACAATGTGTGTAAAAATTTAATTTTATTTTTTAAAAATAGAATTTACGGTAGCTGAACTTGCACAACTGCACAGGTGCACAATTCTGCGAGTGTGAAAATCAGCAGCCTCAGCAATGTCTGTGTGTGTGTGTGGGTCCCTGCTGTCAAAGTGCCACAGGTACCAATCCTGGACATTAACCTAAAGAGGATCTAAACAGTGTTTTTCTTCACATTGCTTTCTCTTGACAGCTGTCAAAAGGTGAGCTGTCAAGGGAAAGCAAAGGCATGAGGGATCTTTGCTCGCAAAAAGGGGGTGAGGAGATTAACACGCCCTTTATGGTGAGATCATCTTTTTCTTTTTTTTTTGTCTTGACTATCCTCAGGCTACAGCACATTTTGCACTTTTTCCCAAGACACTACCTGCTCGGGAAAGTGCAAGCGTGCACCCCACCCCCTTTTCCGGGGTTTAAAAGGGGGTTTTGACAGGGCAATGGGTGTTTTTTGACAGGGACATATGGCCATCTCCGGGGGGGGATTAAAGGGGCAAAAATGCTACGGCGAGCTGAAAGGGCTCACAATCATGGCGAAGGAAATCAAGCCAGTGCCCATCGCCCCAAGGTGCCACTTGGGCACTTGTGGGGTGCTGGCAGTGGCAGTGATCTGGGCAAGCTAGGAAAGAGCAGCAAGGGGTTTTTTGCCGCTCTTGCCAAGAGAGTCGCTGGCTGGTTCCCAGTACCTACGATGGGGTTGGTCACTCAGGTTCAGACGACGCAACAACCCCTACAACAACCCATGGGTTGTCAGGGTGGCTTGTAGCCCACGAACAAGCCGCCCTGCAGGAAACGGTCCGGATTTACACAATACGACAACCCACCGTGACTTGTCACCCATGATGGGTTGTTGTGTCGCTGGCTCAGCTTGTGTGAGCGTGGAAAGCTAAGCAGGGTCAGGCCTGGTTATTACTTGGATGGGAGACCCCCTCCTCTCGTTTCCTGCACTGAGCAGGGGGTTGGACTCGATGGCCTTGTAGGCTCCTTCCAATTCTATGATCTATGAAATCTATGAAATCTCCAATCGGCATCATTTCAGACTTTGACCAGTTAACTGAATAGCCAAGCAAGTATTGATCAACTGCATCAAAGCTGGAACAGATGACTGGAGTTTCAAGATAAGCAATAAGATATCATCAGCATAAAAGAATCATTTTAAATTCTAAACAAGCATGCTCAAAGCCATGACTATTACTGTTCAGTCTAATAGCACATGCCAGGGGTTCCAGACATAAATCAAATATGAATGGAGAAAGTGGACATCCTTGTCTGATATTTCTCCCAAGTAAAAAGAAATCCAAGAGAAGACCGTTGGTCGTAACTCTAGCTCAGTTTTCTCCAACCCAGATGTTTTTGGCCTACAACTCCCAGCATGCCCCAGCCAGCATAGCTGGCTGGGGCATGCTGGGAGTTGTAGGCCAAAAACATCTGGGGACCCAAGGTTGGAGAACACTGCTCTAGCTCTTGGGGTTACATATATAAAATTTTAACCCATTTCAAAAATTCTACAGGAAAGCCAAAATTACACAACTGAGTAAAAATAAAATTCCAATGAATTTTGTCACCTATTGGCCAGAATCGAGTTAACATCTTAATATCTACATTAATTAATGAAGTAGGCCATACACGATAAGTGTGATCCTTTCCAGGCTTAGGAATCACTGTAATATAAGCATCATTTAATGATGAAGAAAGGAAGCCCAATTCAAAAATATGATTGTACAGAAAAGCTTTGGAACTAAGAGGCCGTGGTAAATATTTTATGCCACTCAACTGGAAACCCATCTGGACTACATGATTTCCCAGTAGTCCTATTCATAATAGCTTTCATAATTTCCTAGAAGCAGTAAATGAGCACAACAGAACCCTCCCACCCAATGTTCCCCAGCATCTGGTGCACATAGGCATACTGCCTCTGATACTAGAGGTAGCATATAGCCATCAGGAATAGAGATGTGAAGGTCTGGGGAAAAAACCTGGAAAAATACAGGGGGGAAAAACGTTGGGTGGCCTCCAGCACCTGTCTGTCTCTCTCTTTAAAATGAAACGTGCTCCTTCAGCAAGAAAAGGCTGATGGTGCGGTTTGCAAGAAATGATTCATAGCCTTCACAGTATGCATTTAATATTTTTCTCAGAATAACTTGCATAATGCTCCATTATTAGTAGTACTAGTATCAAGACACATTTACACTATACACCGTCAGAACTGTTCAGTTTTGCTTTGTTCAAAACCGCACACACACACACACACACACACACACAATCATTTTCAGAAAGCATTTTCAGATTCTTTTTCAGATATCCGCTTCAGAATTATTTCTTCTTCTTTTTCTTCTTCTTCAATTATCAGTACACCAGTTAAGAAGCTATGTGTGCTGAGCATGGCTTGTTAAAGGCAAATCATGCTAAAGCAATGTGGTTTCCATCTCTGGTTGTGCCCATGGGGAAGTACCGCCAATACGGTACATCAGAGATCAGCAGATGACCAGCGCTGACTTGTGGATGACTCCTGCAGTGGCTCACCTAAGCCGAAACCTCCCACACGCCACACATCTCCCACAAGGGCAGCAAGATCTGTTCGAACTGGGTTTTGATGTCTGGGGTAAGATGAAACAGAGGGGAGTGTTTTAACATTTGCTGGGGTTTGGCTATTGCAAATTATCTAGGACACCCTTCTCCAACCTGGTGCCCTCCAGATGTGTTGTACTACAACTCCCATAATCCCCAGTCAGCTCCCATAGTCCCCAGGCACATGGTTGAAGAAGGCTGTTCTAAGACTTTAGCCAGTAGGTTCATCCACTAAAGCTTCAATGGCAGATTAAAGTTTGCCCCCTCAGTTAATCTGTGAGGTGAAACTGATGTGATGGGCAAATTGGAGTTCAGTCCACATAAGACATGGGGACCCTTTTCTAATTGCACCAAACGTGATGGGGAAAAAACATAAAAGACACCTCCTCCCCACCCTTCCCATCTTACACAAAAAGAACATATATTTCAGATTTCAGAGTGGAAATATTATAGCTTTCTTCTAGCCATAGAACAGTGTTCTCCAACCTTGGGTCCCCAGATGTTTTTGGCCTACAACTCCCAGCATGCCCCAGCCAGCTATGCTATGCTATGCTGGCTGGGGCATGCTGGGAGTTGTAGGCCAAAAACATCTGGGGACCCAAGGTTGGAGAACACTGCCATAGAAGATGGAACAGAAGGTGGTAGGGCTCTCAGCTAACATAATTGTCCAGATGCCTTTTTAATCTGATCTTCCACAATACTGATACAATTTGAACTTCCTGTTTTTTAAGAAGCCGTTCAGCTCTTGTGTATAAGTCGTACTCTGTATGCCCAGATTTCGAAATAGATTATGATGAATCTCTGTCTTTGTTAAAATTTAAGTTATACTGAGGCTCCAGTCCTATACACACTTGCCTGGGAGTAAGTCCCATTGGACTCACTGAGATCGACTTCTGAGTAGACATGTTTTATAGGGTTGTTCTGTGAACTGCTCTTCTTTCGGTATTCTTACCAAGGGACTTAGTGACATTGCAATTTTGAGAATTATCAAACACATTTAAGTTTAATTGGTTGACACACCCCTAGAACTGGCTTTTACACTTGTTTTTATGCATTCTTACCAACCCCAAACCTTAGGATGGGGCAAGTTAAACATTTAAATCAAGAGCAGAGTGATCCTATGCCCCCTAGACAGTGGCTAAAGGGCCGTAAGATTTTTCGGAGTCCCAGTTCCGATGTCAGGAAATGGCTAAAGGATATAATTATAAGTATTCATCTTGCTTGGATTATTGTTCTTGTGTCACTACTGCATGTGCTTACATTGTTGTTGGAATTTAATATACCATATTTTAAAAGAAAGGTACCAACAACCGGTTTTTCCCTAGAGTTCATGGTGAGATGCATTTGCCAGTAATTGACACCTCTCTTTCCCCTCCTTTTTGAAGCAGTTTGATGATGAAGTTGTTTGTGCAGCAAAGCAAAAACCGCAAAGGAACAATATAAACAAGGAAAAAATGAAACCATTTCCAGGAAGGGCAGGTTGTCTGTGTCTAGGTGTTTTGTGTGCAGTTCTGGAGGCTGTTTGGAGGAAAGGTGAGAAGAAGCTGCTGCCTGCTGAAAAACCCAGATGCTGCCTTGATGTCTTCATTAGGACAGATAATTCTGGGCATTAGACTCTCTTAAAGAAGGGAGGCTAACGCCACACTCATGCAAAAGGTTTGGGAACTTTTGCTGGGGTAAAGGCGTGCGCAGCTGGGTGAAGTACACCCTTTACCCTTTAACACTAAACACGTTTGTTTGTTTGTTTGTTTGTTTGTTTGTTATATTTTTGAATCGCCCATCTGGCCAGTCATCCGGTCACTCTGAGCGATGTACAGTCCAATAAAATTCAAGAAAAAACAGAGTGTAAAAAATTTAGTGATGTAACCGATCGCCTCGCACGAGCGTAGCAGGCCGAAATCGGGCCCACAAACACTCGCGCAAGGCTCGCGCGGACCCACCTTTTTCTGGCGGCGGCTCACTGTGGAGAGGCGAGCCGCCCGCACCGCCCGCGCCACGACCAGCGAACCCATCGCCGGCAGCTCGAGCGGCACGGAGAACGCTCCGCGCCGCTCAGAAGAACGAGGCGGGGGGGCACCGCCGCGGAGAATCGTGGCGGCTGAGAGGCAAGGCCCCCCCACAGGTACGTGAACACCGCTGCTGCAGCCTATGTCAGTATTCAGGGAGATGATGAGCTTATGGATTAAGGAAAAGCAGGAGGTCAACAGGAGGAAATATTGCAAAGAATATGGTTAATATACATATGGACAGGAAGAAATGTCTAACTAAGGAGAAGACACAATAGAAGGATTAGTGTAGGACACATCAGGAGTTACTTGCTCACTAGAGGGGACCCCTCCCCTCTCCATAGGACAAACAGGGAAGAAAAGGGTATAAGAATTGAGGGTTTTGGAATGGAAGGTAGCTCTCAGCTCACCTTAACCCACACGACAACTGCTGTCAGAATTGCCTTCCCTAGAACGAACAATAAGGACAGGTGTATACGCCTTTGGGGGTCTCTGAACTTTCTTTCTCTCTTTGTAGCATGGAGCTGTAGTCTCCAATCTTTTTGCTATCCCATAGGCTATTAGGTTAAGGTCTTCCATCCCTGAGAATTATAGGGTATGAGCATGAATGGTAAATTGCTGCCTTGCTATTAATGCTTGTATTTGAATCTAAGAGACTATACTAAGGAATCTGTATCCGTTCTATCTTTCATGGAATAAAGGTATTCTTGTATTTTCTAAGTATGACTGTCTGTTTTAGTGTAGAGATGAGTAGGGGCCCTACACTCAAAAGCAACGCACGTTAAGACTCCAGCAAAAAAAAACCTAGCACCTCTCGGGGTAGCATGGGCTTGGTGCAACTGGTAACTAGGAGTGCCAACTTCGACTCTATCCAATTGTAACACTACCTTGAAGGCTTTGGTAGAAAGGCAAGTATATACAGGACCGGTGCAAGGCAGTTTGGCGCCCTAGTATTTAGCGGCCCCCTCTCGTGCCGGTGGGGGGGGCCTCCGGAGCAAAGCAGCCAGGAAACGCCTGCTCACCCACCCCACCCCGCTGCCCTGGCCCCGCCACCGGGGCCAGCAGCCCTCCGTGGGTCTGGAGGCGGTGGCGCCTCCGGGACCCGTTTCCAGGCAGCCGCTTTCCCCGCTGCCAAACCGGCCTCACTGTTCCCACCACGCGGAGGCTCCGCACAGCATCTCCGGTCACCTCCTGGCCCGGCCTAGCTTGGGAAGAGGCACCCCCCGCCGAGGAAAGCCGAGCGCGACCCCGAGCCTGCCCGCAATCTCCCCCGCACTGACCTGGTGGTGCCTTTGTCGCCCATGGCCGGTGGCGTCTCCGCGGCTGCCCCGCCCGGTCGCCTCGCCGACAGATCCGGGCTCCGCGAGTGGCAGCCGGGCAGCGCGTCGCCCAGCAGTCCCGGCGGCGGCGAGGAAGAATCGGCCGGCAAGAGCGGAGTGTTTCGGTGCCTCCTTTAGCCACGTGCCCTAGGCAGCCGCCTAGTTCGCCTAGTGGTAGCGCCGGCCCTGAGTATACAGATGAGGTAAGTAAATAAATCAACTAGCACCAACAAAGAGACATGCATGTGTTTTGTACAGGCAAATGACTGCCCAACAAAATGCTGATGTATCAGCAGGTATTATTTATTTATTTGTTTATTTTACACATTTTTATACTGCCCAATAGCCAAAGCTCTCTGGGAGGTTTACAACTGTTAAAACCATAAAATACAATACAATATAAATATAAAATGTAAAACCACAAATTAAAAACAAACAGCAGAGCTACGTACGATTAAAAACAAACAGAAACAAGGAGGAGCGCCTTCTCGGTGGTAGCCCCCCAATTCTGGAATAAGCTCCCCACTGAGACCCGCCTGGCGCCAACCTTACTATCTTTTCGGCGCCAGGTTAAGACCTCCCTCTATGCCAAGGCATTTAGTTAGCTTGGAATAGCATGGGGGCGGGGGGGTTGTCACCTGTAGGCTCAGTTTTATTAGCTTTTGGATTGTTATTTTAAACTGTTTTTAAATTTGGTTTTTAAAATTTTAAACTATTTTGTATGTTTTTATTGTTGTTTTTATGTATAAACTATTGTGAACTGCCCAGAGAGCTTCGGCTGTGGGGCGGTATAGAAATGAAATAAATGAAATGAAATGTATACGTACACACACATCAGTTTTAAACCAGCTTAATCGTCACTCACAGCTATCCCCCCCCCCCCAAATAATAATCCTGGGTGCTCTTGTTTTGGAATAGCTGCTGAGAATTTTCTTCCCAGAAGGCCTGTGGGAGAGCAAATCGTTATTAAGGTGCAATCCTATGCATGTTTACTTAAGATATATATACCATTGAACACCGTGGCCTGATTTGCACGTAACACTAACCCATGGTTCACCCATATCAGCCTGCCCTCACTTTAAGATCTGCAAGAGAGGCCCTCCTCATGTGCCCACCTGTGAGAGCAGTTAGGTGGGTGACCACATGTGAGACAGCCTTCTCTGCAGTGTCCCCACACTTCCAGAATAAGTTGCCATTGGGGATCCACCATATTTATTTATTATATTTATACCCCGCCTTTTTTCCTGCAAGGAACCCAAGACGGCTTATATAATCCTCCTCCTCCTCTCCATTTGATCCTCACAACAACCCTGTGAGGTAGGTTAGTCTGAGAGTCAGTGACTGGCCCAAAGTCACCCAGTGAGTTTCATGGCCGAGCGGGGACTAGAACCCGGATCTCCCGAGCCCCAGTCCAACACTCTCACCACTATGTCACCATGCTCCATCACTGCAGGCTTTTAAGAAGGCTTTGAAAACATATTATTTTACTCTGGCCTTCCTCTGATATAATTGCTGTTGTTGCTGTTTCCATTGCTGTTTTTACTGTGTCCTTACTGTTTTGTTGTGCTTTTATCACTCTTAATATGTTTTATTTTATTTATTTCTTATATTTATTAATCGCCCATCTGGCCGGTCACCCAGCCACCCTGATATTATATCAGTTCTATGTGCTTTATTGTTGTATGTCACCTTAGGAGGGCTTCTGCCCTGAAAGGTGGCCAAGAAATATTTTACATAAAATATGCATTTATGTAAACCATGGTTTGTTGCCACGTCTGGCAGAAAATCAAACAAACCATGGTTTGTTTTCTCAGTGCCTGGGTTGTTTGTTTCCCTCCTCCTTCGCCTGCTCTCCCCCTGTATCCCAACTGCCTTTGCGGCACTGCAGTACTGACATGTAAAGAAGCTAGGGGTTTTTTTTTATCACTCTTGCCTGCTGCCTCTGTAGCCTGGCAAAACAAGCCATGTTTTGAACCCATGATCCTGGGTTCACATATAACGACAACCCATGGTTTGAACAATTCACAGTTCACAACCCAACAACAAACCATGGGTTCTCTTCACAGGTTGTTTGTGGTGACCGGCCAGATGGGTGATTAATAAATATAAGAAATAAAATAAAAATAAATAAATAAACAACCCATAGTTATCCCATAGTTCCAGGTTTGCAAGTAATGACAACCCACAATTTAACAAACCATGGTTAATTAAGTCATGGTTTGTTGTTATGTGCCAATCAGGTCAGTGTGTTGGATCAAGATTTAGGAGTATGCAACTGGGCTGGCAGAAGTGGACTTCTCCACACGCTTCTCCCCACAGCAACCCCTCTAGCCCCCTGATACTACTACACAGCGGGTCAGGGGACCTTGCTGAATAGGATGAACTGTGGTGTAGGGGGATCCCGCAAAATTGTGTAGTAGGGGCACCTTCCATGAGCAGGCCTGTCAACGGAAGGCAGATCCTGGATCGAACCCAGTGGGAAGTACTTCCAAATAAACATGCAAAGGATTGCATGGCACACCGCTTCACACCTGTGATGCAGACAGACATGTCTTTCTTGTTACTTTAGAGATGACTTTTTTTCTAACAGAAAGACATTAATTTAACATACCCAGGCGGAAACAGATGCTGTCATTTCCATTTGTGGTTTCACAAAAAACAAAACAGAAAAAGAACAGAAAGAGATAACAGGTAGCTCTTCTTCCTGAGTTCATACCTGATAGCATCTATCAACTCAGCAGGATTGCTCACCGTGGGTGATCGAAGCCGGTCCCTCCCGCTCCCCCTGCTGAGAGGTGCTACAGAACTAACTGTAAACTAAGTTGAGGTTTCTGCCTGATAAGATTCTTTCCACCTGATTCTTTCCATAGAACCTGGAAGAGTGGGCGTCGAAACACACTAAGAAGCTTGCCACGGCACTGAAGTGTAAGCTGTATGCTGCTGCAACGCAAGGCCGCAAGAGCTTCCCAGAATATTTTCGACGGACAAGGACATGCAGGCTCTCTCATGAGCCCCCAAACTCCCAAAAAGGAGTCTCAGTTATCTGAACGACTGGATCTCATGTCATTTTTAATTGTTCTTGTGTGTTGTTGTGAGCCGCTCTGAGTGGTGCTTTTGCACCAGAAAGGTGGGACATAAATATTTTAATGAAGATAAATAAAATGTTGCCAACCTTTCTACCTGCGCCAACAGCAGCTTGGATTGCAGACATTAATTAGCAGCCTTGAAAATTGAGACTTGATTTCTGTACATCAAGCGGCTGTTAAAAGGTATCAAAACAAACCAGGCTGGGATTTTATTTTATTTTGTCTAGGCCAGTGTTCTCCAACCTTGGGTCCCCAGATGTTTTTGGCCTACAACTCCCAGCATGCCCCAGCCAGCTATGCTGGCTGGGGCATGCTGAGAGTTGTAGGCCAAAAACATCTGGGGACCCAAGGTTGAGAAACACTGCTCTAAAGTCTGTGTGTGTGTGTCTTTAAAGGACCCTGTCTCCTAAGGATACCCCTATTTGTAAAAAGCAATGTATGAAAAGGGGAGAGGAGAGCATTTGATTTCTGGAAAAGAAAACCTCAGGCAGAAAGATTCAACAGGGGGCGGCAGCAGGAGGCGAAGCACATGTCAGCAGGGATGTTGAAGAGTCCTTGGTCTCGAGTCACGAGTCGAGTCACGAGTCTTTGGACCCGAGTCTCAAGTCCAAGTCCGAGTCCTTGGCCCAAAATGGTGACTCACGAGTCCCGAGTCCTGAGTCACTCCCAAAACTGACTCCACGAGTCCCTATTAAAATCAATGGGGTTTCCCCCCAACAAAATAAGGCTACTTCAGATGTGTGGCTTAAATAAATTCTAGGCACAAGTGTGCCTTTTTATTTCATAACTCTGCAACTTATTTTGGCAAGAACAGACCAGGCGGACAAACCCAAAATAACCAGGCAGGCAGAGGAGGCAGGGAACCCCAAACAGGCAGGCAGAGGCCTTTGTCTTGGACAATTCAAACTGTGGAACTGGTTAAGAAGAGACCAGGCAGGCAGAGGAGGCAGGGAACCCCAAACAGGCAGGCAGAGGCAGCCAAAATGTCTGACCCTAACCCTAACCCCCCACAACAACACATCAATCAAAATAAATCTCAACACATCGTTGGGGCTGCGCTCCTGGTAGCTGTCCATAGTGGCCGAGCAGCGGCGCGCCTCGCTTCCATGCGCTCTTCTTCACTGGTGATCGCGCTCCTTCTGGCACAGCCACAAGACTCGTCAACAGCCCAGGGATGTTGACGAGTCCTTGGTCTCGAGTCCCGAGTCGAGTCTCGAGTCCCATTAAAAATATTGGGACTCGAGTCAGACTCAAGTCAGAGGGGGGACTCAGTCCGACTCACGAGTCGAGTCCTCGAGTCCGAGTCCCCATCCCTCCATGTCAGCAGAAAGCCAGCTCATCCAAGGGGATCTGATGCAACAGAGATCGTCAGGGCCCCTGTAGTTTTATTTCAGCAAGTGCCCCTGGACAGCAGGGTGGTGGGGCAGAGGGCCTCCCAGAGATTTGGGGCTCCAAATGAAAGATTCGGGGCTCCAGCCATAGTGGGCCAACACCAGCTCTGGTGATTCATAAGTAGCCACCCTACTCCTGCTTGCGCTCCCCGGCAACTGGTATTCAGAGACATACTGCCTCTGGTACTGGAGATAATATAGAACTACCATGACCATTGATTGCCTTCTCTTCCATGAGCCGTCTCATATTTCACTGATCTTAAAGTAGTTGCATCTTCTGCCAATTTCCTTCAGATCCCAATTCAAAGTGCTTGGGGGGCGCAGGGGTGGGGGTTACCAAGCAGCTTGGCTCCTGATTATCCCAGGGAACCTCTCCTCCAATATGAGCTTCCTGACTATTAGAGCAATATGACAATGGGACCAACTACCTAGGGAGGTGGTGGGCTCTCCCACTCAGGGATGCTTTGACTTGAATCCCTGCATTGAGCAGGGGGTTGGACTCGATGGCCTTGTAGGCCCCTTCCAACTCTACTATTCTATGATTCCAACACACCCACATTTAAGACCTTCTGAGGCAGCCCTGCTCCAGGTTCCATTTCATCTAGAGCAGGGCTCTCCAACCTTGGGTCCCCAGATGTTGCTGGACTACAGCTCCCAGAATCCCTTGCCATTAGCCATGCTGGCTGGGTATGCTGGGAGCTGTAGGCCAGCAACATCTGGGGACCCAAGGTTGGAGAGTCCTGATTTAGGGACTAGATGACCCTCTACAACAGGGGAGAGCAACTTTGGTCCAGGGGCCATTTAGCGACTATAGCAATACAACGGTCAAATTTAGCTTCAGTACAAGCTACATTTGACACTTTTAGAGCTCTGTGGTGCTAAAAGCACCACTTTTTTTCTTCTTCTTTTTTGGATTTAAAAAAAATGCCGCCACCAAATTTGGCCGGGGCGGTGAGGGCCATATGAGGCCTACAGGCTAAGTGTTGGCCACCCCTGCTCTACAAGGAGGAGCAGGGCCTTTTCTTGATTTGATTTGTCTGCTTTTCTGGATGCTGTTTGCACTGTTTTATTTGGTAAGCCACTATAAAATTGTATGAATATTGGTGTAAAAGTCTATTTTTTTATTGTTGTTGTTATAACATAATAATACTTGACTGCCTCTTCATTTCACAGCCTTTCATTTTAGGATTTCCATCTGGTTTTAAACCTCTGCTTTTGCAGTATGGCTGACTTGTCAGAAAAGACTTGTTGTCATACCGGAAAGCTCACTGAGAGAATGTCAATTCAGTATCCTGCAAGAGTGAAAACGTGAAACTGGACTGAAACTAAAATAGCAAGCAGTGCATCATAATGTGATCACACATATTTATAATGGAAGCTCAAATGGGAATGTGAGCTCATTCTAGTAGAGCTAGAAAAGGGGCAGGAAGGAAAGAGCGATCAAAGTGATCCAGAGGCTAAAGCATCTGATCTACAAGGCAAGACAAGTAAAGCAGTCGGGGCATTTTAGATCAGAAAAAAGATGACAGGTGTTGTGGGAGCGGGGGATGAACATGATACGGATTTAAAAATCACAAATGACACGGACAAAGTGGACAGAGAAACATTTTCCTCTTCTCTCTTATTATACTAGAACTCAGGGTCACCACTGCAACCCAGTGGGTAACAGATTCAGGGCATGCAAAAGAAAGTACTTCGCAGACAGGGAAGGAATAAACTTATGGAATTTGCTGCCACAGTATGTGGGGATGGCTACTGGCTTAGGAAGGGTTTGCAAAAGGATATTACCTGGTGCCCTCTAGATGTGTTGGACTACAACTCCCATCACCCCCAGCTAACATCGGGGGGGCACCAGGTTGGAGAAGGCTTAAGAGTTAGACAAATTAATGAAAGTTAGGCCTGTTGACAGCCATCAGCTACAATATTATCTCTACTCCTGCTACCCCTGCTAAATAATCATAGCCTGTTCTGTCCAATTAACAAAAACAAAACCCTTTTGGTTTAACATGTTGCATTGAGGGTTTTCCTGTGGGAAGACCAACAACCGGGTCTTTGGTGGAGTTCGGCACTTAACGGGTTAACCGGCACTGAGATATTGCCCTTCAAAGGGATATCAAGCGATTTAAACCCAACCGCGACCTAAATATCACACGTAACCGTATTTAGACTAAAGAATAGACTTTTATTTACTACAAAGTTAATGGAGCGGAACTAATAAGACTTCCAGCAATGTTACACCATAAACAAAACCAGGTCGTGACCTGAATAGATGGAAGACTTCAATCTAGAGGCATAGCGTATTGCAGTAAGAGAGTCACCTCGCATCAAAGACTCTGAACTTATGGACTTTGCGTAGTGGTCTGCAAAGCCTGACTCCGAGCCCGTCTGCGCTCGGGGGAAGAAGCTGCTTGGTTTAGCCGGAGCTAGGGTAGGAATCTGACAGCTCGTCCCGTGTTCCCGACAACCTCATGGGGACTGGCAGAGGGGTTTTCTACCCTATACACCCCCCTCCCCACCCCTTGGTGATCAGGTGGGCTTATTCCTGCCTGGGAAATGGTGGCGCCTTGAGTTTACCGGTGCCCTTTGGGGATACTTGGCAGCTCTTTGAGACTGCCTCTCACCTCAGGATGGTCCATGCTTCTTCTTGTGGATTGGGGCAGATGTGCCCCATTGATGGTATGCAGATGCAGTCACAGTATCTCCTGCCCCCCTGGTGGGGATTATGCAAAGGAGGGTTGCTAAGGTACAAGGGAAAACTATGTCAGGGTTCATGTCACTGTGTGTGTGCGCTCAGGCTTTCTCCACATTTCCATATTTATTCAAGCTTCAGAACGCTGTGAAATTACAGTTAAGGGCCACACTTTTAACAACTGCTTTATTTAGGCAATATGGTTGTGGAGAAAGCCCAAACACAAGTCTGCACTCACACACACACAATCTTTCCCTAAGGGAGGGGGTGAGGGAGGGGGGATGAGATCACCGGAGAAGCAACCAGACAGGTCGTCATCCCCAACAAAGGAGGGTCGGAGATCCACAAAAGTCCAGGAAGGACCATCAAGGACCATCAAACTATCAGGGCAGTCTCAAAGAGCTGCAAAGTACCAGTACGTCACCTTCTTCCCGGGCAGGAATAAGCCCACCTGAAACGAAGGGGCAGGAATAAGCCCCCACCTGACCTGGAGGGCGGGGAGAGCGGGAACTCCGGGGGTAGAAAACCCCTCTCCCTTCCGGCAGAGGGTTGTTGGGAACCACGGGTACTTCGGGGCCAGATCCACCTTCAAAACAAGCAGTCCGAGTACGCCATTCTCATCCACGGATCGCCGACCCAGAGCCAGGCTGACACTGACTAGGCGTATGGTCTTTGGTCTGAGGTAATTGGCTAGATTTCAGTCCGCTAGTCTGGGAGCCACCTCATTGGCTAAGACGGGAGTCAACTAAGGTTGTGTTGACAGTATAGTATTCCTGGAGAGCTGTTAGTTCCGTTCTGTGTTATTGTATAAACAATTAAAAGCCTTATTTGGTCATTTAAAGGGCTGCGGTTTCCTTTTGTGTGCGAAAGTCTCGAAGGTGGTCGCTAGCGCTCGGGCGGGTTGTAACTCAGTGCCGGTTAACCCGTTCAGCGCCGAACTCACGCAAAGGATCCTGTTGGTGATCCTTCACAATGGTATGGCCTCCTTTGTTGTGGCTAGTCCCACCTTGTTGGAGCTGGATGGCTGTCAGTGGACCCAAGTCCCAGATTTGTCTGTTAGTTGGAATAAACACATGGAAGTCTATGCCACTGAAGCTATCATAGCTATGGAATTCATTTCCACAAGATGTAGTGATGTAGCGATGGCCTCCACTTTGGAGGGCTTTAAAAGGGGGGATTGGACAAATTAACGGAGAAGGCTTTCAAAGGCTACTGGTCCTGATTGGCTATGTGCTTCCTCCAGTATCAGAGGCAGTATGCCTATGTACACCAGTTGCTGGGGAACATGGGCAGGAGGGTGCTGTTGCACTCACGTCCGGCTTGTGGGTTTCCCATGGGCAGCTGTTTGGCCCACACATTGCACAGCAAGTAGGGCAGTGTTCTCCAACCTTGGGTCCGCAGATGTTTTTGGCCTACAACTCCCAGCATGCCCCAGCCAGCATAGCTGGCTGAGGCATGCTGGGAGTTGTAGGCTAAAAACATCTGGGGGAACACTGAAGTAGGGGAAGCTGGATGCAACTGCAGTTTTTATTTTGTTTTTATTTATTATATTTATACCCCGCCTTTTTTCCTGCAAGGAACCCAAGGCGGCTTACACAATCCTCCTCCTCCTCTCCATTTTATCCTCACAACAACCCTGTGAGGTAGGTTAGGCTGAGAGTCCAGTGACTGGCCCAAAGTCACCCAGTGAGTTTCATGGCCGAGGTGGGGGGACTCGAACCCGGATCCTCCCGAGTCCCAGTCCAACACTCTCACCACCACTACGCCACACTGTTGTTGAATGTTATCAAGCTAGGAAGCTCCTGCTTCTACCTCTGTTATCTGATGGTGCTTCACCGCTGAACTTTACATTTTTATTATCTGAGAGGGCAACTGCGGCATTTTCCAAATTAATAAATGATCTTCGCAAGCGGGAAGAGGAGCCAGCCCCCCCCCCCACTGCACACCGGCACCCGAGGCCAGCCTTCCCCCAACCTGGCGCCCTCCAGAGGGGGGCTGGACTACAACTCCCACCGCCCCCAGCCAAGCTGGCTGGGGGTGATGGGGGTTGTAGTCTAACCCCTCTAGAGGGCGCCAGGTTGCGGGAAGGCTGCTTCACCAACTCTAATAACACAGTGTTCTCCAACCTTGGGTCCCCAGATGTTTTTGTCCTACAACTCCCAGCATGCCCCAGCCAGCGTTGGAGAACATTGCTCTAACAGAAATATTGCGGAGGTCCCAAATCGTACCAGAAACCAAGATGACGTGTCTTCCGGCGATCTTCCCCCCCTCTGGGGGGGCGGCCGCCCCTTGTCACGTGCTGACGGTGGCTTCCGGCTTTGAGCTGTATGGCCCTCATAGAGATAGTAAAGTAGAGAGCGACTGGCAGGCTGAAGTATCCGGTAGTAATTGAAAGCCTCCATGGCAACGATTATTCTCCGAGGGCGCCATAGACTTGTAATCGCATTCCCCCCCCGCCCCCCCAATTGTACCACACAGCAGAGCGGCACCTCTCTACCCCGTGCTACCTTTGAGACGAGCCCCGCTCCATCGGAAATTGGTCGTTCAAATAGCGTCAGGAAGGGTGGTGGCTCTACCCCTTTCCTATCTCTACAATGCAAAGTGTGGGGGAGCTTCAACCGTTGAGAGGCCGGTTTCCAGAGCGACGCCGCTGTAGCAAAGGATGCCCATGACTTTTTGACGTCCTCGTCACTTCCCCCGGAAATTGGGCCTTCGCCGGCCGCTCTAGCCGTGGTATCTCTACGGTGGGGCGGAAGCGGCCGGTCGCCATGGCAGCGGCGGCGCTGGTCCCCGGAGGCGCCGGAAGAAGCGGCTATGGCGGAGCCCTCACCCGCCCGGAGCGCCGCGGGCCACTCGGCCCACTCGGCCCGGCCGCTCAGCGGCTCCTGCCCGTCCCGCACCTACAGCCTCCGGCCGGCCTTCCAGCACAAGTCAGTGGCCGGGGTGGGGGCGCCCCCGAGGCGGGGTGGGGGCGCCCCCGAAGCTGGGCGGTGGCCGCCGTCGCCCGCCAGCCTGAGCCTTCCCCGACCTGGCGCCCCGCAGAGCTGGCGGACAACGACTCCCATCATTCCCCAGCCAGGCGCCGTTGCCCGACACATCTGGGAGACGCCAGGTTGGGGGGCGGGGGAGGCTGGGGGGGATAATGGGAGTTGTAGTCCAAGACATCTGGGGAGTTGTAGTGCAAGACATCTGGAGGGGCTTCAGATGGGGGGAGGCTGGAGGATAATGGGAGTTGTAGTCCCAGCACATCTGGAGGGGCTTCAGGTTGGGGGGAGGCTGGAGGATAATGGGAGTTGTAGTCCCAACACATCTGGAGGGGCTTCAGGTTGGGGGAGGCTGGAGGATAATGGGAGTTGTAGTCCCAGCACATCTGGAGGGGCTTCAGGTTGGGGGAGGCTGGAGGATGATGGGAGTTGTAGTCCAAGACATCCGGGGGGGGGGTGCACTAGGCTGGGGAAGGCTGCTGTGGCACTTCTTATTTGCACAAATCCCAAAGCAGTTTATAACATTGCTGTATATATAATTGGGTCCTGGGGCTTCGCACACTTAATCTCCCCCACCATGCACAAATAAGTCATTAACTGAATGACACAAGCTATTAGGGTACTAGTAAATATCTGGAAAGCGATAATCAATGTCTTCGGTACGATCCAGTCCAAATTAAGCCAGTTCGAGAGAACAAATGAGAAATTCCTGCTGTTTTCAGTGAGAGAGAGCAACTCCGCCTGTCTGCATGCCCCACTGAAATGTATGGGACTTAAAAGGAACTTTGGCATGCCTGGGCTGATTGCAAATATATTGATATAAAGTTTTTATCCCTAATTCATTCATAGTACACAGCACAGAGTGCTGCAGCAACTCACTTGATCCCTCCCTCCAGGTAAATGCAGAGCCATTAGTAGGCACTCACTTAGTACAGTTGCTCAACCAGCTGCCTTCCTTCCATCAAACTGAAGGTGGCACATACATTTGGTTCCAAGGAGGTCTCCTTTCCAGGCGCAAGACAGACCCAGCTTCGGCACAACTGCTGCACTGTACAGGCATGCCCTGCGACAGATGGGGTTTGTGCATGCAAGGTGTTCTGTAGAAAAGCATTCAGTTAAAACATCTCCCACTCTCATGCTCAAGTGGTATGGTCCCTGGAGGCATATACGATGTGCTGCTTCTGAAGGTGTAGATTTGAGACATGTTTTGGAGTTGTCGTCCTAGCCTTTAGTGTAGCTCACAAATCAGATGTCCCACACCCCAGTTACTTGCTATACTGATGAAGAGGAAATAGAAATCCAGGCAATCCTGTGCCCTTCTCTTTCCTATTAGATTCCGCTCTTCTAGAGTGAAAGACTGCATCCATGAGGTGTTAAAGGAGGAGCTGGCCAATGTACAGTACACTCCTGAAGAAACCCCACTACTCACCAAATCCTTATCAGAGACAATCAGAGACAAGCTGAAAGGTAGTAAGATGCAGTTGGAGAAACTGCCTTTTCCTCACTACATTTCTTTCTTTCCCTCTCCCTCACTCTTTTGCCCACAGACAGACCCACACATCCCACTGATGATCTTTTTGCAATGGGCAGAACATCTGCTCTTGCCATGATAGGTGTGCAAAATCTTATCAGTTCTTCCTAATCATCTTTCTTTCTTCCCCTCTTCCTTTTTAGAGAAAGGATTTCAGCGGTATAAAATAGTCGTGCAGGTGGTGATCGGAGAACAGAGAGGCGAGGGTGTTAAGTAAGTCTGGCTTTTTCACCGCTACAGAATTGTCCACGTTTTAAATACTTTTGCAATATTATATTATGTTCATGGTGAAGTTTTTTTATTTATTTATTTTATAAACTGCAGAACTAAACATTGCTTTGCATTTATCCTGAACATTCTACAAATGATAAATTATCACATTTCTTCTAGAAACTTAAAACAATGATTTGTTCTCATTCGCATTATGCACCTACAATATCCAGAAGGAATCAGGCAGCTTGGCAGCAGCAGTAACATGTTTGATGTAACTAACACTCCCATCTCTGGATTTGTCTGGAGTGAATTCATACAGATCCTCATTCTTTTATCCCCAGATAATTATCATTCTGATTTTCTCCAGCACATAGGACAGTTCCCAATTTGAAGGTGGGGGCGTTATCACTAATTGTGTTTGGTCCGTCTACGATCCCCTTTCTACCAATATTGGCTCCCGAGGTAGCTTATGGAGAAGCATCCCAGCTTTTCAGATGGAACGAACAATATTCAGATGTTAATTATTGTCACCGACCTTGTTAATGGATTGCTCCCTGTTTATTTCTTCAGCATGGCTGCCCGATGTTTCTGGGATGCCGATACCGACAACTATGCTCAGGATGTTTTCATGAATGTAAGTGCTTTGCCGTTTTTGCCAAGTGCCGTCCGCAGGAAGCTGTTCAGAAAATGTGTGCCCTGAATCCTCCCACAGACATAACTGAATTAGCCTTGCTAGATGGAAGACAGTTTGCAGGATGCTCCCAGGACTACTGGGACAAAGAAGCAATAATATAGCTGTTCCCCCATTAATATGACTAGAGATATATAATCTAGTCATCACTCCAGGTCTGTCTATGGCCAGAATCAAAACATACAGTCCAGTATGAGGCTAAGAGGTTTTTAGAGCAGCAAAACTAGAGATTAATTTTCAGTGGTTCACCAAGTACAAAGTGAATAGATGCCAAATTGGGTAGCATTACCTACTGACTGGAGAGCATGTAGCACCTCAAAAGTTACGTTCCATCTTTTTAAAAAAGAAAACCATTTCCCCCCCCCCTTTCCTTTTTATGGTTTTGTTCTTTTCGTTTTGTTGAAATTCACACACACACACACACACACACACAAGTTCCATCTTTTAAAAAAAGATATTTTCCTCCAGTATGCAGATCCCTCTTCTGGACAGCTAAATGTGATATTGTCCAACTTGCAGAAAAGTTGTAGGTAGGTGACCCCAGTACATGGGCAGGTTGGCATGGGGGCAGGTGTTTCTTTAGGAGCCCAGGTCCCAAGCACAGGCATTTCTCCGCTCCCACCAGGCTTTTGAAATCTCACCAGGCAAAGTTCATATGATTTTAAGCTGATCTTCTCACTCATAAAACCTAGAAACTTGTTTCGTTTCCTTTTTTAAAAAGAAAAATTGCAGCAGAAACCCTCATCATAGTTATTATTGCACCAGATGCCAAAATTCATGATTTTGTTCCACCTGAGGGCGTTTTCGCTCACACATCTGTTCTTCTGTCATTTCCCCAGGACAGCCTCTTCTGCGTGGTGGTTGCCTTTGGCTGTTTCTTCTACTGACACTGATGGAGAGTTCAAAGAAGAAAGGCCATTGTTTCTGAGACATTGAGGAAGCGATATACAACGCATAATTTTTTAAAAAATATGGATGCTCTCTTTAACAAATACATTTTCTCTACATGACACTTAGAAGATATCACAGACTACAGCTGGTACTGCTTTTGTATATAAGTGGAGCTTTCTGCACAAGCTCCGTTGAAATGAATGGGGTAGTGTTTTTGAACAGCTCCTCTTCATTTCGTTGGGGTTTGCATAGGAGAGCATCCTGCCAAATTCAGTCCTACTTTTACTTGTAACTTGGTGCAAAATGGGACCCGTCTGGATACAGCCATTACCAACAATTGAACATTCTGGTTGCAAATCCACTATGTGTGTTGCAGAGGCTAAACTCATATCCTGAATATCAATCCATTTGAATGAAGATAATTGAAATCTCAGTGACAACTTCAATATAATACACTGTGTAATCTTTAATCAGTGTGTACTCCCATATGAGTTCTCCTAATCCAGTCCTGAAAATTCTTTTTTTCTCCTACTACATATATTTCCACTCTCCTTCCACATTCTGTCTCCTTCTCCAAGGAACAAAATTTAAGGAAGAGCTGTAACAGTTACACTCTGTTCTCTTGGATAAGGTTTGTCAGATTTTGTTGTAGCCTTCCTAACTCATCACAACTGCTTAACTCAATAAACCTATTAGAGGAGGCAGTTTCTTATATCAGTTGTAATATTATCTCTTTGCCAAGTGCTTGTAAATAATAATACTTAGAATTAGGATTGTCACCTGAATAAAGAAATCTTATACAGTAATACCTTGGATTGCAAGCATAATTCATCCCGGAACCGTGCTTGTAATCCAAAACACTCTTATATCAAAGCGAGTCTCTGGCAGGCGTGAGCGGGGCCGATTTCGGCCCGCTTGAGGCGAGCGGTTACATCCCTATGCTTGTCTTGCAAGACCTTGCTCATTTATCTAGTCAAAAAATTTTAACAAAATTTGCTTGTCTTGCAAAACGCTCTCAGACCAAGTTACTTGCAATCCAAGGTATTATTGTAATTGATTCGTTAAAATTTGTATATGAGTTAAAAAAAAAAAAAAAAGATGTTGAAGCAAGAATCATTCTTTTGTTTTTAACTGATGCACTCATGTATTGTAACAAGCACCCTTAGAAGAGACAAATGGAGGGATTATCTGCTGCCCAATTGGAGTACTTTTTGTCGCTGATCAAAAGTCTTTTTTAATTGAGTAGCCGAATTGATTAATCAAATGTTGCAGCCCGACTTAGCATTTATATTGTGCTTTCTGAGTGTTCAAAGAGTTTAGTATACATTCTTTGCAATCCCTACAACACTCCCTGCAAAGTAGGATTGCCAACTTTCTTTACCCGTAACAGCAACAGGAGCTTGGCCTGCAGACGTTTGCAGCTTGTATTTGCTTCTCAGATATTAGTGTGGCTAAAGCAGTGTTCTCCAACCTTGGGTCCCGTTGGCTGGGGCATGCCGGGAGTTGTAGGCCAAAAACATCTGGGGACCCAAGGTTAGAGAACACTATGCTAAAGCCTCCTCCCCATCCCAGTGCCTCCAGTCGGGATTGCTGTTTCCGCTTCACCGTTAGCAGTGAACCTGATTAGCGGCGAGGGGGTGGGATTAGCAGGTGACCGCAGGGGGAACATGGGGGCCACACAAAAGGCCTTGGAGGGCCGCATGCAGGACATGGGTTGTGCACACCTGGCTTATGTCCGTGCAGTGAAAAGCTACTGTTAAAGACATAGGGCCAGGCCAGGCCAGTTATTTCTGACCAGGTGGCAACTCTAGTGTAACATAGTCCAGTTTCATTATCTTCATATTCGGATCTGAGGCTGAGTCGTAATGGAGGTCACCTAGCAAGCTGATACATGTGGTTAGCGTGAACTGTGAACCAAGGGCGTCCCAAGTTCTCCTGCTGCGAGTGTATTGTTAACGTGTGATGTGGTTGCGAGCATCTTCTTATCTATTAAATCATTTAGCATCTTTTCACTCCGCCTTTTGCGCAATGGTCCCAACGCAGCTTACATTAAAAACATAAAAATACAAGCATGAAATAAAACCATTAAGGATGGAAGAGAGAAGAAACATGTAGATAAAGCTAGTGGGAAGTGGCTGAAAGTGGAAGCACAAAGCGTCCTGTGGCACCTTAAAAGATTTAACAAATCTATTATTCCATAAACTTTCATGGAGCAGAGTCCCACCTCATCAGATACATGAAGTGTTCCAAGTTGCACTTCATGCATCTGGTTAAGTAGACTGGTCCATGGAAGCTTATGCCAGAATAAATTTTGTAGTGGTTAAGGTGCCCCAGAAAGACACTTGTGTTTGCTGCAACAGACTAACATGGCTACCCCTCTGGAAACTGACTTTTTTCCCGACATAAGAGAAATAGTTAAATGGAAACAAAGCTTCCACAAGATGGTTGGCTGGAGATAATGGGAATTGTAGTCCAAGACATCAGCACCTGACCGGGGAAGGCTGGATTAGATTATTGTCATCATGTGACTATTAAGAGGAATCCTGAATGCTTAAGAGTTAGCTGGCATAAGAGGCCATCCATTCCAGTTCCCTGCTGCATGGTACATTCCACAGATGGAAACTGGGAAGAGATCCCTGCACTTATAACAAAGGTTACTGACCAAGGCATCCATTTCCATTACATGTGGCTGAAAGCTGACTCCCATTTGCTGGATTCACTTGCTCTTGTGACTGAAAAGCCAAACAGGGAAAGCTGTCTGAGTAAAAGGTATTCTAAGTACCCTACAATACATTAGCAATTCAGAATCTCCTGTGGCTGGTATGGTATGGTAGGGAGGCGAAGTGGCAAGGCTGTGCACAGCTTGTTGCCTGTATGGTTCCTGTGCATACATCCGTATGCCTGTGCACTACAAATACATTGTCACCCTACCTGGAGATTTAGCTGCTAGAAGGAGGGAGTGGAACCCTAAGGAATGAGCATCTTACAGCAAGATTTTTAATAGGCTTTTTTAATGGCCGCTTCCTATATAACAGGGCTCTCCAACCTGGGGTCCCCAGAGGTTGCTGGCCTACAGCTCCCAGCATGCCCAGCCTGCATGGCTAATGGCAAGGGATTCTGGGAGCTGTAGTCCAGCAACATCTCTGGAGACCCAAGGTGGGAGAGCCCTGCTATAGAAGAAGGAGCTACTTAGACAATCTCAGCGACTGTTGGTCCATTCTTGACCAATACTATCAGGGAGCAGTGGCTCTCCAAAGTTTCAGTCAGGATTTATTCCTAGCCTTGCAGCCTTGATGACTGTTTTAATCAGCGATGCCAAGATGGAATCTAGGACCTTTTACGTGCAAATTATTATATTTATATCTTGCCTTTTCCCCAATACTGGGACTCAAGGCCGCATTGCAACATTAAAACGTGTACAATTAAAACATATAAATAGGAATATACAAAAGTTAAAAATACAATTACATTAGCTATAATATTAAAATTATATAAAAATATCAGAGTTAAAACAACAGTAACAATGTAAACAGTGGAATCCATCGCATACTCACAGGTCCAGGCTATTCCCGAAGGCCTGCTGGAACAAAAAGGGTTTTGCCTGCCTCCGGAAGCATACCAAGGAGGGCGCCATTCTAGCCTCCCTGGGAAGGGAATTCCAGAGTGCCGGGGCAACCACCGAGAAGGCCCTCTGCCGGGTTCCTGCCAGGCGTGCCTGAGATGGTGGCGGAACCAAGAGACGGGCCTCCCCTGAGGATCTCAGGGTACGGGCAGGCTCCTAAGGGAGAACACGGCCTTTCAGATCACCTGGACCCGAGCTGCATAGAGAAAGTGCCTGCTCTAGCACTAACCTATCCACTTTTCTTAAAAAGACCCTCCCACCCCAAAAAAATACCCTCTTCCTTCGTGCTCTGCTTCTAGCTAGAAGTGGCACCACAGCCTACGAGCTGTGCGATAGGCCTCCTACCCAGCAGGGGGTGTTGATGAGGGGCCCTGAAGTTGCCACGAAAGCAGCTCGCTCGCATATCGTGCAGGAGCGGCCGGGCCGGGCCGGGCCGGGGGCGGCAGCTCCAGTTGGGGCTCCCCTGCTCCCGCCGAGAGCGCTGCCGCCCCCTCGTGGGCCCCGGGGGGAGCGCGGCACCGGAGAGAGGTCGCCGCCCGGCTGACCCGCGGTTCTCCCCTTGGCCGGAGCCGCTCATCGGCGACCCCCGGCACCTCCTCCGTGAACCGAGAGCTCCCCGTGACCCCCCGCTCCTGCTGCCTTCGGCCCCCCGGGTCCCCGTCTGCTCCCACGGGGCCGGCCTGCTTGCCCCCCCAGCTCCGCCCCCCCCCCGGCAACCGCCATGGCCGACAAGCCGCTCAAGCACACCACGAAGTCCAAGCGGTGCCTGCTGTGCGAGGCGCCCTTCCCGGGGGCGGCGGAGGGGGACCTGTGCCCCACGTGCTCCCTGCTGCCCCCCGGCCCGCTCCGCGCTGCCGGGACGGGCGTGGAGTCCGGGTGGCGTGACACCAGGGCCCCTTCTCCCGCGGCCAGCGGCGGTTCGGGGGACGAGCCGAAGGATCAGGAAGCCGAGGAGGAGAAGGACGACTTGGGGCTGCTGCAGCAGGCCCAGTGGGTAAGTGCTGCCCGTTCCCCAGTTAGGGACGCGGCTTTGACCCAGGGCCTTTCTCCGGGGAACACTTTTTTTGTTTGTTTTTGCATCAGGTTGACCAGGGCTTGGCCTCTCTAACCCCCGTTTCAAAGGCCCGGGTGGTGGCGTAGTATTAAAAGAAAAGGAGACTGCCTCTGAGCATGTACAGAGTGCCTTTCCCTCCCCCCCCCCCACCAAGTAGCCACCACGAGCAGCGCTTGAATGACAGGGGTCATGATTTGGCGTGTTACGGGTCAGAGGAGGGGGCTCACGGGATTTATTAAAGGCCTCCTTACGTCCCTCCCCACCATCATTCAAGCAGTGACAATTGGCCCATTTTGTGAGCAAGTATTTGGTGTTAGGCCCAGAACCTCTCTAAAGGCCGGCGTCAGCCACCGACAGGATCCAAATCCCCCTTTTTTCGCGTGTTAACTGGGGCTACTCAGCTGAATCCATGTATTATTATCTGGGGAGGCGCCCGAGCTCCATATTAGGTTATACGTGTGGCAGGTTCCCTCACTCATTCGCTCGCTATACGTGATCCCAGGTTCACTGGCCGGCAACTCCCGTTTTTATTCATTATTACATTTATATCCCACCATTCTTCCCCATTGCAAAGAGCCCAAGGCAGCTTACGTGATCCTCCTCTCCATTTTTTTTATCCTCACAACAACCCTGTGAGGAAGGTGAGGCTGAGAGTCAGCGACTGGCCCATGGTCACCAAAGTGAGCTTTGTTGCCGAGCTGGGACTCGAACCTGGATCTCCCAAGTCCCAGCCCAACACTCTCTCCACCACACCACACACTGGCTCTCTTAAAAGGAATCAGGTAGCCAGTGATGTGAAAGAAGACCCCTTCTCTACCCAAGACCTGAGACCTAGAGAACTCTAGGTCAGTCAGAGCTGACAATACTGGATGACCTGACCTGCTATTAGAAAGTTTCCTGTGTTCCTCCTCCTCCTTCATACGATGATGATGATGATGATGATGATGATGATGATGATGACACTCAACTGGATCCAAATTTACGCTTTTATGCCTTAACTGGGGTGAACTGGTAGAGCTATTTAGCCAGATGTTGCTGCCATTAGCATGATTACCTAAGCTTAAGTAGAGAGTGGTGCGTTACATTCTTCTGGATCCAGGCGTGTATCAACATTGAGGCTAACTGTTGGCTATTCATCATAGCTGCCTTGAGTGCCATGTTTTGGTGGAAAGGCAGGGTACAAATAAAATAAGAGCATAAAAAATTGCCTCGCCACGCAGAAACGGTGATCTTAGTGAGCTCAAGCTCACAGAAGGGTGACCTCAGTTGCCAATAACATTATTTAAGGTGCAATCCTATGCACGTTTAGATGGGGGGCAGGGAAGCCCTACAACTCCCAGCAGCCTCAACCGGCCAGCATGCTGGGAGTTGTAGGACATTTTTCTATCTAAACATCATAGGATTGCGTCCTTATGCGCAGTTCTCTATATGCTTAACTGAGAGGAAGTCCCATTAAACTCAGTGGGAAATGGGACTTAGATCTGAGTAGACATGCAAAGAATTCTGCTGTAAAAACAACAACAATTTTAAAGATGGAACTGGCCAGGAAAAAAAAGAAAAGTTGAGGGATCGCATTTCAAAGCAAGAGGAACAGAGAGCACCTTTCAAATCACAGGGAGGGAGGCAAGCCTGAAGGGCGGTGATTGGGGAAAGTGCTGACAAGGTCTGTTCTGTAGCTTTCCCTTTCCTTCTGTCCTGCATCTTTTTGGGATCGTAAACCTGCAAGCAGGGCCCTGGTTTATTATTAAATGTTGCATGGAATCACAGACATTCTGTGCCAGCCTTCACTGATCTGGTGCCCTCGAAATGTGTTGGATTACACCTCCCAGGCAGCACCTAGGAGTTCTAGGCCCTCTTAGAAATATTAAATGATGCCGATTTGGTACAGCATAGTGGCTAAGAGGCTGGCCATACAATCCTATGTATGCCTACTCAGAAGTAAGCCAGTAAGCCCCCATTGAGTTCAACAGGACTTACTCCAAAAGTAAGCATGGCATGCATAGAATTGCAGCCTGAGCTACAAATTAGATGTTCCTGGTTTGAATTTTACCTCTCCCATGAACTCACCAGGTGGCCTTACAGGGCAAGCCTATGTATGTTTACTCAGAAGTAAGCCCCATTAAGTTCAGTTGGGCTGACTCCCAGGTAAAAGGGTATAGAATTGCAGGCTTTGGCCATTTTAGTGAAATGTACAGCCCGCTTCATCCATAGAACTCAGAGGAGGAGGCAACATCACATTTTAAAAAAAAACATCTAAATGACTGCAGTGGAAAACAATATTTATTTATTTATTTATTTATTTGCAACATGTATATACCAATCCACATCTAAACAGATTCTGGAGCGGTGAACAATAAGAAGATAAAATAATAAAACAATATGTTAAAAACAATGTTTATCCCGACTTGCCACCAAAAATGGCGCTCAAGGTGGTTAACAGTAGATTGAAAACAGAATCTCAATTTTAAAAAATAACATTAAAAAAAACAATTAAAAATTATTATAGCAATGAAGGAAACAGCACCCAGTTAAAAATTGCTTCAGCAACAAACCAAATGATTTAGTACATGCCAAAGTCTTTCCTGAATATATTATATACTAATTATATAATAAAACTGGACAATGCCATGCAGTGTTATTACGGCACAATAAAATACTACTATTGTATGGTATTATAAAACAACACGATATCTTAATATTATGCAGCTATTTTTAAGTGCACTTTTCATAATTACAGTGGCACAATGCAATACTGTT
The DNA here is from genome assembly GCA_021292165.1 of Shinisaurus crocodilurus. Lineage (NCBI taxonomy): Eukaryota > Metazoa > Chordata > Lepidosauria > Squamata > Shinisauridae > Shinisaurus > Shinisaurus crocodilurus. The sequence continues at coordinate 7,251,813 of CM037878.1, forward strand.
TGGCAAGAATGTTTTATTATGTGTTACTGTACTGCTATGGTTTTATGTTCAAAGATAAAAAAAAACAAAGTTATACTTGACTAAAATTACCTTAGTTGCATTCTAAAATTTACATTGGATAAAAATGCCATAGTCCTTCACACATAGATAGAATATTTTTTTAAAAAGCAGATAAACTTATGCTCAGTCAAACTTATGTGAGAAATTAGGACTCTGATAAAATGATAGATCTTATTTTCATAGCACTTGCTAAAAAAAATTGCAATTTTTGCTGTGACCTGTTTATTTTGATCTGCAAGAAGAAAAGACACGGAAGCAATAACTGAGCACCCTGGAATAGATAACAGTAGTGGAGTAATCGCCTCTTTCCTTAGATCTTTATAAAAAGTACAAAATAATAATACATGAGCTACTGATTCAATTCTGCCATCATTGCGTGGGCATAAGCGGTTCTCCAATGGAATTCTTTTGAATCGGCCCTCAAGTACGGCTGATGGAAGTATATTCAATCTTGCATAAGTGAAAGCTCGGCTGTACTTTAAAACCGTTAAATTTTTCAAATAAGATGCCAATGTGTCGAAAAGCCTAGATGGAAAATAGTCATACCATGGACAGAATTTTCTTATAGTGGTGGGCAAATTATTCTGTCGTTCAATATCATGTAGGTGCTGTCTAAGTCTTTTGCTTTGGTGAATCCCAACATTAATAGATGCTGTGATGATAAACCAGAGGAATGAAGCTTTGAGCTAGTGCTTTTCATCCAAGCACTCTCATGGGAGTCCTGCAGGACCAAGGGGAGTAAACCAGACAGTAGGAGTTAAGTTCAACCCAAGCCAATAATTAAGTGTCCTGCCCCAGGCCTGTAGATTAATAGGGGGAAGATTAGTCTCCAAACACAAGGAGGAATTTGGAACACAACGAGACAGAGAAAATTTGTCTTAAAAACTTAGATTGAACAGCTTCCACAGGTCTAGAATAAGCTTCAAGTGCTGAGGGTATATTTATTTATTTATTTATTTATTTATTATATTTATGCCCCGCCTTTTTTCCTGCAAGGAACCCAAGGCAGCTTACATAGTCCTCCTCTCCATTTTATCCTCACAACAACCCTGTGAGGTAGGTTAGGCTGAGAGTCAGTGACTGGCCCAAAGTCACCCAGTGAGTTTCATGGCTGAGCAGGGACTAGAACCGGGATCTCCTGAGTCCCAGTCCAGCACTATGGTTGCCCCCTTTTGTGTAGAAAAAGCGTGTTAAAATTTTTCTACTCTGGGACACCTTTTCCACCACATATTTCTGGTGGGCTAACCAAGACCCTGTTGATTGAAAACCCACACCCAGGTATTTAAAGACTTTGACTTGTTCAATTAAATGTTTATCCATATACCATCTACGGATCCTGTATTTTCTAGAGAACACCATCACTAATTAGTGTTGTTATAGTTCACAGCTAGGTGTTCTTTTCCACAATATTCAGAAAATGCCCTCAACAATCTTTTTAGGCCCACTTTTGTTTGAAAAAGAAGTACAGCATCATCTGCATACAAAAGAATGGAAACAGGTTTTGTCGCCAAATTAGGGGCGTGAAACGTTGGAGATGTCAAATTCTCAACAATATCATTTATATGCAGATTGAACAATACAGGGGCCAAAATACAGCCTTGCTTAACTCCCTTTGTGGCTAGCAGAAACCCTGTAAGCTGTCCATCTATAGAGCATCGCACCTTCAGCCAAGTATTGGTATATAAACATTTTTTTTTCCCCCCAAAGGAGTCTTTTATCTATAGTTGAGGAATTTAATTTATCCCAGAGTCTTGTACGGGAGATTGAGTCAAATGCAGCCTTCACGCTGTGGCTCACGCTGGCTCAGCTTGTCTGAGCGTGGAAAGCTAAGCAGGGTTAGGCCTGGTGATTACTACTTGGATGGGAGACCCCCTCCTCTAGTTTCCTGCATTGAGCAGGGGGTTGGACTCGATGGCCTTGTAGGCCCCTTCCAACTCTATGATCTATGAAAGCTGCATATAACACACCACTTGGTTTTCATAGATTATAGAGTCGGAAGGGGGTAGTTGTAGGAAACTAGAGGAGGGATCTCCCTTCCAAGTAATAACCAGGCCTAACCCTGCTTAGCTTTCCACGCTCAGACAAGCTGAGCCAGCATGGAATATTTATCAATTGAATGGGTTAGTACCAAGCAATGATCTATCTTGTCTAAACCCTGCTTGCTCGCAGCCAAGATGGCTTCATCAGTTATCCAGTCAATTGGGGCTGCTGGGAGTTGTAGTCCAACCCAGCCGGAGGGCATCTGGTTGGGGAAGGGTGGAATAAGGAAAGAGCAGAGGAAGGGGAAAGAATCCAATCCAATAGTACATATTACAGCATATTTGCAGGAGAGGTATGTACAAATATATAAAAGGTACATATAGCGTATGTACAGGAGAAGTGGGGGAGACGAGCAAGCCCTCCTGCACACAAAGCACAGCCCTCCCCACATTTTCTCCCCCGGCGGGTATGGGGCGGGGAGAGGAGGGATGTCCCGGAACCTGGGATGGCGGGTCTCGGTTTCCAGGAGGGACGCGCGAGAGGGGCGGACTATTTCGACCGGTCCGTTCCGGCGGATCCGGCGGGAAGCGCTTCCTGTCCAGCCCAACCCTGTTGGCGCTGCGCGAGGGTGAGGCGGGGAGGAAGAGGCGAGGCGCAGAGCGGGCGGGGGTAGGTCGACTCCCAGCTGATGGGGGGTGCGGGGTTGTTGTTGTTGTTATTGTTGTGGGGCCGGGCTCTTGGGGTGGGGTCGTTGTGGGGCCAGGCTCTTTTGGGGGCGTGATGTGGGGCCAGGCTCTTTGAGGGGGGATTCTTGTGGGGCCAGGCTCTTTTGGGGGCGTGATGTGGGGCCAGGCTCTTTGAGGGGGGATTCTTGTGGGGCCAGGCACTTGGAGGGAGGGGTTTGTGTTTTTTTTTGTGGGGCCAGGCTCTTTGCGGAGGGGTGACGTGAGGCGAGGCTTTTTGGGGGGGACCCTTCTAACTTTGGGGGTCTCACCCTGGGGAAAAAGAAGCTATGAGATGAGCCCCTTCCCCCAAGGCCCACAGACAATGCTTAATAGCAGGAGACATTACACACACACACAGACACGCGGAAAAAACCCCACGTGTATTTTGAGGAAGCCCCTCGTCACTCCAGATCCAGCCCAATGCTTCTCCCTCGGGGGCTCCCGTGCCCTGCGAATGCAGATCATCATAATGCCTCCCCAATACACACACGCACCTCTGCATTCAATGTTATAGGGGTGGGTGGGCTTTGCGAGGGATCGGCGCTGATGGGAACATTAGGAGGGTATTGGTAAATAAGAGCCTTTGGTGCATATGAGAAACCATCCTCTTCTCTCCCCCTCCCCCAGCATTTAATGGGTTGCCGTGGTTGTAGTGGGTGGGGGTTATGATGGACATTGACAGGGCTTGGGAGCTTGTCTCGTGGTGGTGGTGGTGGAGGAGGAGATGGGCTGTGCACTTGGGAAGGGAACTGGGGAGATGGTGTTCATGGATTGGACTACTGCAAAGAAAGGGCGTTTGGGTCCAAATTTTATTTATTTATTTATTTATTTGAAGGATTTCTTTTTCCTGCTCTTGAGCCAAAAAGGCTCCAGGAACTGCTTACATGCAATCAGTAAAAGTAAGACAGTCCCCGCCTCCAGGCTTAAAATCTAGGAACACGTGACACAAAAGGAATGGGGAGGGAAGAGGGGGAAAATATTTCAGCAGGGCTGATGGAATGGCTGCTGGTGGTACCGTTGGGTGGGGAGAAGTCTTCATGAGAAAGGCCTTCAGCAGGGCTGGTGGAATGGGCCTTCTCTCCTTCCCATCTCCCCCATTTCAGCCTGATGGAATTTTTTATTTTATTTATTTATTTATTTATTACATTTATACCCCGCCTTTTTTTCTTGCAAGGAACCCAAGGCGGCTTACATAATCATCATCCTCTTCTCCATTTTTATCTTCACAACAACCCTGTGAGGTAGGTTAGGCTGAGAGTCAGTGACTGGCCCCAAAGTCACCCAGTGAGTTTCATGGCCGAGCGGGGACTAGAACCTGGATCTCCCGAGTCCGAGTCCAACACTCTCACCACTACGCCACACTGGCTCAGAATGGCAGCTGCTGGGGACAGTTGAGGGAGGGGAAGCCTTCATGGGGGTGGGTTTCAGCATGGCTGCTGGAATGGCTCTGCTTCCCTCTCTTGTCTCCCTCTGTACTGCTTGCTGGAATCCCCCTTTAAAGCCACCTGTGAGCCAAACTAGTTTGGCTTGGTGTGAGTGATACTTTCATCAACAAATAGTGGGCATGAGGGTCTGATTGTGTGGCGGGCGGGGGGGGCTTTAACCCTTTGCCCCTCAGGGTCAGGCCTGGTTATTACTTGGATGGGAGACCCCCTCCTCTAGTTTCCTGCATTGAGCAGGGGGTTGGACCTGATGGCCTTGTAGGCTCCTTCCAACTCTATGATCTATGAAATCTATGAAATGTGTGATCATGGGATCCAGCGCCTGAGCTGGAAAGGGAGACAGGTCTGGGGGTTATGAGGTTGTTGGCCTTGGCTTATTTATAAGCAGCAACGACAACGACATTGTTTGTGCAGCTTGTGGGGAGGGCTGGGTGAGAATGCAATGGAAATGCAGAAAGGAGATGGTGAGTGATGGTGGCCCCGTTTAATCTAGGGAAATCTCCCAGAGGCAGTGGAAAGAGATGTGTGTGAGCAATGAATTCAGTGGGAACAGGGGTAAATTTAGTGGAAAACTAAACCATATCACAAGGGATGGTTTGAAGGAGATGGGCATTTGGGGATATATGACAGAGGTGTAAAAAGGGGCTGCTTGGAGCAGGGATGGGGACTCGGACTCCAGGACTCGACTCGTGAGTCGGACTGAGTCCCCCCTCTGACTCGAGTCAGACTCGAGTCCCAATATTTTTAATGGGACTCAAGACTCGACTCGGGACTTGTGTTCCTCAAATGCAACATGGATAAGTTTTAGGAAGTACAGCAAGTTTATTTTTTAAAATCATTTTCCTAAAATGCAACCTTTCAGACATTTTGGGTTTGGCTGCCTCTGCCTGCCTGTCTGGGGTTCCCTGCCTCCTCTGCCTGCCTGGTCTCTTCTTAACTAGTTCCACAGTTTGAATTGTCCAAGACAAAGGCCTCTGCCTGCCTGCTTTGGGGTTCCCTGCCTCCTCTGCCTGCCTGGTTATTTTGGGTTTGTCTCCTGCCTGGTCTGTTCTTGCCAAAATCAGTTGCAGAGTTTTGAAAGAAAAAGGCACACTTATGCCTAGAATTTATTTAAGCCACACATCTGAAATAGCCTTATTTGGTTGGGGAAAAAACCCATTGATTTTAATAGGAACTCGTGGAGTCAGCTTTGGGAGTGACTCGTGACTCATGATCCATTTTGGACCAAGGACTCGGATTCGAGACTTGGATCCAAAGACTCGTAACTCGACTCGTGACTCGAAACCAAGGACTCTTCAACATCCCTGGAGGCTGGCAGTGTTGTAGCATTGCAACTGGCAGTGTTGCAGTGCTATTGGAGGCAGTGTCTGGGCTGCGTGGGACGGCTCTTGGCTTGGGTGGCTGGGGAGAGGGGCGATGGGATTCCAGTGAATTCTATCATCCCTACTCCCACCACAGTAGTTCCAGGCTTCTTGTTCTTGGTCTGCTTTGCTGTTCTAAGTGAAGTTGTATTAAGTGTTTTTTCTGTGTTTATCATCAACATCGTTATAGTTATCTTTAGAGAAAACTTTTATTTGTTTTATATCTCACCTTTCTACCAAATAAATGGTGCTCAATTGTCCCCATTTGAAGGGTGGGGGGAGACTATAGTATCATTAGATCATATAGCACTTGTAGACTTCTTTGTGGTTCTGTAACTGTTGGCTTTGTGAATTTTGAACCCCATGGGGAAGCAGAGCCTGTTGGATAAATGATTAGGTATCATATGCTGTAAATGCATGCGGCAGCTATACTCAAACTTAACTGCAATGGGTGAACAAATGTGTAATTGCAGCCTTGGGAGCCACTTCCCCTTGCAGCTCCAGAGAGGCATCTGCCTTCTCTAGTTTTGAAGGAGGAGAGTGACGCTAAGTCCACTGTCTTCCTGCTGCCTGCGCTCCCCACACCCTGTCTCCTTCCAGTGTTTCATTTTGAGAGACCGCTATGGAATCATTCATTCAGTCTTCATCGGCTAATTTAGTTTTGCCTGCTTCCCCTTTGATCATTCTCATCACCTCCCGCTGTAATGCATAATAAAGCATTAGAACACACCTTCCCCGTTTCATCATTGCACAGTCATTGCTGTTTTGCTTCCTGAGAATAAAGGTAGATCTCCATGGGCACAAATTGTCAACCCCTTTCGTCCCATGGAACTGTTTCTGAAATGGCTTGGGCAGGGGGATAGAGAGATGTGAGCATTCTAGCAAGTAAAGAAAGGAGCCTATTGCTCTCTCGCTCTCCCGCATCTGAGCTGTTTTGGCGATTGTAGAGTGCTGTATCACAGGGGGAGCGGTGACTGGACTGATTAAGACCACTTTGTGACTGGGACTGGTACCACCCCACTCATAGTGACTTGCTGGCAAAATCAGTTTCTGACCTCAGGCTTTTAGAAGGATAGTTTCTTTCACAAATCTATGCTGGGTCAGAACTGTAGTCATGGAGGGAACAGCCATCCGCTCCCTAAGAGAAAGTTCTGTGTTCCTGCAGAGGAGTTTCCATGTTGTTATGTAATAGCAAAAGACAAGAGAAAGTAAAAGGTGGGACTTGAACTCGGATCGAAGTATGTTTCTTTTGTTGTTGTTGTTGGACCATACTGGCCCTAAACCATCTGCTATTTGGAGCATGCGGGCTATCAAATTATACCACTCTTGCAGACAATTATTTAGGGGTCATCATACAACCAGGTGGTTACACCATTCACTTGTTGATGTTGTTGTTTTACCTTTGAAAGGCTACAAACTCTTTAAGGCTGGCAGAAATTGAGGCTGTGGGCATAGCTCTCTTCCTCCCCATTGCTTTTAGCCTGAAAGAAGTGTTATCCAGGTGAAAAAGCAGACAGGTAGTGAAATTGGCTACAGATACAAGTTATATGCCGAAACTCCAGAGAGGAAGATGCAATTGCTGTAGAACACAGTTGGGTTTATATTTTAATTTACAACTGTGGGAAGTTTATTTTTGGAGTTCAGTGGCCAAAATGAGCATTCTCTTTAGACTTCAAAACGAGACAGCAAAACCTCACCTCCCTCAAATTGTACACATGCAGTTAAAGAATACACCAATTGTTTGTTTTTGTGGCATAGATATTATACTAAGCATTGCATATAGCCAGGCTGGGATTAATGCCAAGGAAATGCAAGGGTGTGGGGCTTGTAATCATCAAGAGGGCTGACATTTCACTAAGCGCCGGAGCAAAATGCCTGTTTGCTTAGTCTTAACTGTACTGACATAAAGAACACTTCGTTGGTGTAACAGAGGGAGGATTTGGATTGCTTTTGCTTTGGACTCGATGACCTTGTAGGCCCCTTCCAACTCTACTTTTCTATGATTCTTAATTTTTTTGTTCTGTTTAATAGGATGGCAAAGAACTCCTAGGGACTAGTTTTAAGGAACTAGCCCATTTAAGCTACCACGAGGTGCGCCGACCGCCGAAACATGTAGGTTTGTGTGTACTTTAGAGGCTGCCTCTTCCTATGCAAGAATTTTCAAGAGTCAGAAAGGTGCAGGCAAGCTGTCCTGTGAACTAGCTCGAAATCTTAGAGAAATCCTGCTGGGCTTTTCAGCACTGCTAATTAACATGGATCTCACCCAGAATTACTACATTGTCTTGGGACTCCTAGTGAGGCCTGTGCACAAATGCCAGCTAAACTCTGCCTCGCTGCTGTTCCTGTTCCGCATCTGATCCTGCGTTTGGCGAGGGCCAATTTGCACGTGCCCAAAATGGCTGCAGGTGAGGAGCAGTGAGAGGGCTCATGGGAAGAGCCGATGCCTCATTTCCTTGAGGAAGTTCAAACAAACATGGTGGGGCGGGTGGAGTTGACATTAAGTGAGGGCTTGGTGTCAGGGTGGGGAGATGTAAAATGTTGGAATTTGCCTGCACTAGTCTTAAACGTATCCAGTTCTCTGCATCCCACTGGTCCTTTCCTTCAGAGTGACCCTAGTTCAGTTGTGGAACAGGATGTCCTCGGAGGCGCTTGCATTTACAGGGTAGGCATGTTTGCGGGCTGACTCCCCCCCCATCTGCAGCTGGTTCTTTGGATAGAGCTCATGTCTGCTGCTGAAATGGTCCTTCAGACTCCATAGGGACACAAGAAGCAGCCTGATACTAAGTCAAATGCTGTGTCTGTCTAGCCCAGTATTGTCAACACTGACTGGCAGTGGCTCTCCAGGGTTTCAGGTAGGAATTTTTCCCAGCCCTACCTGGAGAAGCCAGGGATCAAACCCTGGACTTTCTGCCTGCAGAGCAGGTGCTCTACCATTGAGCAATGGCCCCTTGTAGACATGTGCAGAGGGATGGTTTCCTTTATAAATAAGTAGCAAGATTTCCCCACTGTGTACCCTCTGTTTCCCTTATCTGAACCAGATTCTTCTCAACCCATTTTGCAGCAAAGGACATTGCTGTGTTGATACTTTGCTCAGAGTACTTGGGTCATCATGCACAACTGAAAGTGTGTGCGTGTAATCTTTCTGTATTTACTCACAAACAGAGACTAGCAGCGTTTTACGGCTCCATCTTGCAGTTTGGATCTCTCTTCTGAAACTGTCGTTGCCAACATACTTTTGCAATAAATGAGAACATTGCTTTGATTCCAGAGCTGTGTTCCTCGGTGTAAAAGGCCAGGACCAGTTCTGTTTTTGAAGTCTTACTCTGGTCTGGAACCATTCTCTCTCTTTCTTTCCTGCTGTTTCAGTTAAAACCAGTGCAGTTTCTTCATCTGTTCTTAAATGTGCAGAGTTTTGTGGCATGAGCCTTCACCGCAGAACGTTTTTTGATTAAATTGGCAGTGTCTCCTGGCACAAATTGATTAATGACTGACAGTGTTATTGTGGCAGAAGCTTTTGTGGGCCAGAACTCACTTAATCAGATATATGAAGCGTTCTTCATGGTTAGCAGTCATTTATATACATATGGGTGTGGAAGAAAATGTCCTTGTAAATTGAGGCCAGAAGGTAGTGGTGGCACGTTGCTATGCGGAGCACAAATGAAAACAAGATCCAGTCCAAAGGGTAAAAGATGTATTGGCAAAACAAGATAAAGGGTATATACCCGTCTTCCGCAACCTGCTGCCCTTCAGATGGCTGGCTGTGGCTGATAGTGATGGAGTTTCACTCCGACACATCTGGAGGGCACCAAGCTGGGGAAGACGGGTGTACATAAACACCTAGTGAGGAGCAATCAGTTTCTGTTGAGCCCAACTCTGATCCTATCAAGTTTGACGCAAGTGAAGGCCAGAAGCTCCCTCTGGAACTTCCTTGTTGTTGGAGTATTGCAGTTTTCGGGTCTGTGTTTTGTTGTCCAAAGATATTGAAATGGTCTCTAGCGTCTGCTTCCTGGGTGATTCCGTTTTCAGCATCTGATCTGCGCCCATTGGGTATCAGTCAGTCAGTCAGTCAGGCGATCACTCGTGACCGAGTAAGATTGTCTTCCAGGATAATAAAAAAAAGAAAAGAAAAGAAAATTTACAAAAAGGAGATTTTAAAAGGAGGAAAATTCTAAAGAAAATTGTGTAGACTCTAGCAATGGGTCCGTAAGTGACTGTGGAGGCCAATTCTAGATCCACACAGCTTTCCACAGTGAGGACACAGGTTACCAGATGGAAGATGGTCTTGTAAAGGATTCATTTGACGTGCTTTTCGCTTAGCACGTTTCTCCCTTTCACCTTGCACTCGAGCTTCTTCAAAGTCCATAGAACCTTTGTGAAAGGCCAACCTCCACTTAGATCGTTCATGGGCCAGAGCTTCCCAGTTTTTGATGTTTATATTGCATTTTTTTAGATTAGCCTTAAGAACATCTTTAAACCTCTTATATTGACCACCGGTATTCCGCTTTCCATCCTTGAGTTGGGAATAAAGTAATTGCTTTGGGAGACGGCGGAGACCCCGATGTCAATGGCAGGAAGGCATTGCTGGCCCACAATGACCTAGATTGCATGGAAAGGCGTGTCTGTGAACGAGCCCTTCCCAGCCCGGCTGAGGCTGGTATGTTGCTTGAGTAGATAAGAGGACAGGGCTGGTTCATTGCGTGGGCTATGCCTCGGGTTTCAGTTCCTGTCAGAGCTGTTGCTGGTGAGTGGTTGCTTCAGGTTATAAGCAAGGATAAAATGGGGCAGGGGAGATACTGCGACTGCCGCCTTGAGCTTCTTGGAGGAAAGCTGGGTTATAAATCTCATAAGTGAGGCTTGTGAGAGAGAGAAGGACCATCTTCCTGGATAGGCTGTAGATTAGGGGTGCACAACGTTTTCGGCCTTGAGGGGCTGGCTCAGGGGCCACACACATGAGTGCGCACACACCCCAGCAATCCTGATACGGGTCGCTTTTTCCTTTCTGATCAGGGCAGCAGGGGGGAAAGTGATCTCCGTGGGGATCTCTGAGGGAGGAAGTGGAGAGCCGTCCCCCCGCCCTGTCCCCCCATCAATCCTGATAGAGATCACTCCAGGTGACCCAGTGGGGAACCCACAAGCAGGGCATAACTGGTCACGTGAGCGAACCCAACCAGCCAGGGGTGGTGTAGTGAACATGGTGGTGCCAATGTGGGCAAGTGTGACCTACTCAGGGCAATTCCTGAATAGGTGAATAAAAAGACAGAAAGGATGGTACCTTTTGATCCTGACATATATCCCGTTTTTCCATTTTTTACCGTCTGCCAGCATGCCATGGCCACTGAGGGTGCTCAGTCCTCCTCACTGGGCTGTTTTTGGTATTTGCCCTTTTTTTATTAAAGTTTTTTTTTTTATACTTCCGTAACCTTGGGGTTCCCCCAAGCCTGCTGATAACCTCCCATCTTGTGGCCTGTTTTGGCTACATAAGGATCCATACTTGGAGAATGAGTATATAGGATGATAGTGCTTAACTTTCTTATTGGTTCTAAATGTAGGTTTAATCAGACCCCTAGCACCTTGCCCTCCACCTTGCCCTAATGCAGCAGGCAGCCGGGCCGTGGTCCCTGACTGCAGCGGGGATACCTCTCGGGGAGCGAGGCGGAGTCTGCTCCTGTTACCAGTGCGGCTGCGATCGCGGCTGTCAAAGAGAGGAGCCTCATTCCTCCCCGCGGTGTACCATGGGATATCGCCGGGAGGGTACAAAGCAACAGCGATGAGCCCGATCGTCCGTCGGGCTCATCGTTGTTGCTTCGCGCGATCCAGGAAACAATCGTGGTAACGTGCCACGATTGTTGCCTGGTCGTGAGAACCCGCCCTAATGTCATGTAAGCAATTGCATCGCAGTCCCGTTTTCTTTTCTTTTTTCGCCTCTTCCCAGCAGCTTCTTAAAATACGTTGCACAGGTGTAGTATTTATGCCGAATGAGGAATTTCATAACTTGTAGTTGTGGGGGGGGGGGGGAGGACAGATTCCGCCGGCAGAATCCAGGAGGAGGAAGAGAACCGCCACTTCATTTTGAAAGTGCTTTTCAGGAGATGCCGTGAGTGCGAGCCGTGTTTCCGAGGCTTCCTGTAAGCCTTGCGGGGCGCTGGCCTTCGTTTTAGAAAAGGGAGGGGTCCTCCTGCTCTCCATCCAGTCCCTAGGTAACATCTGCCGATGATTCTGAAGAAATTTTTAAAGCAATGGCCGTTTTGGTTCATGAGAAATGCCACCAAGGAAAGAGCCTGCAAGGGGCGGGGGGGGGGGGGGGCTTAGAAAACCCTGCAACGGTAGAGAAAGTTGTAAAAGTTCAGCTTTCTGGGTAAGGGAGCTCCTCATCTGTTCCTGCTCATTTTGGTTGAGGGTTCTGCTTTGGGCCCCCGGGCAGAGATTGGGCAGGGTGGGGAAGGGGGAGTTCCGGAGAGTGTGTCGGTGCCTTTTTCCTCCTATCAAAAGCCCCGCTCATGTTCTCGGTGTGCCAGCTGATTGCAGAAATGCGGCAGCCTTCCGGTCTCATTCAGCTTGGGGCGCTGCAGGCATTCACAATCTTTGGCCTGTTGCTTTACCGACGTGCTAAAATAAGCACGATTGCCACTTGCGGTTCCAGCATTCCTGCTGGGTCATGGGCGAAGAAGGACCTTCCTGGCAGCCACCTGGTTTTATTACCCTCTTGTCACTGCAGTGGATAAGAGCAGCTCTGCTCGAGAGGGCGACAGGCGGACGTCCCCACCTTGGGCCCGTTTGATAACTGCTCCTAAAGAGCTGCTCCTCTGATCTTCACGTTGGCCCGCTCTCCACGCAGAGCCCTTTTCTAGCTGGTCTCTTAGCCCCCTGGATTTTAAAAAAGGGGCCGGCTTTGTCCCAGCAGGTCTTTCCAGCCGATCTGCCCGACGCGATTCGTGGGATGGAACCCCAGGGCTCGGCCAGACTGAATTCCAGGAAAAGAAGGAAAGAAGGGCTCGGTCCCAACGGGGCCACTGAGACGGATGGCATCCCGCCCAAAATGTCGCGGAACTGTTTCGTGAGTAAAGGTCCTGGCCGGGAGGAAGTGCGTGTGGAGTTAATGATCAGTGTTTAACTACCTAGTAAACTTGAATGACGTGTGTTGAGCTCCAGCACTCTCGGTTTGAGCCAAAGAACTGAAATGATGGCGTGGGGGGATTATAAAGAGGGGCTGAAGGAACGAAATCGGACACGTCGGCACCAGTCAGGGCCGGTTTACCTTTCCCTTGACGAGCCAGGGTCTGAGTGCTGGGTTCGAAAGGGCTGCCGCCGCCACCCCACTTTTTCGGCAGCCGTTGGGTCCGTGCAGAACTCAGGATGACACCCTTGGCCAACGTGAACGTGTAATCCTGCCCCTTGCTTTAAGTCCATAATATGGTCGCTCCCTGCCGCCCCCTCCCAGGCAAGGCTCACATATTACTGCAGTCATTCTCTCCAGCTGACAACCGAGATCACGTGCTACAGTAATCTCAACCCAGATGCCCTGCAAGCTTCCCTCCTTACATCGGATGCCACTGCTTTGCCCTTTTCAGCCGTCTCTAACCTGCTTACCAACTATTTCACGCCGGAATTTGAAACCCTGCAACTGGAATATCCCAGTCCTGCAATCAGCATTATCCTTAACGAGTGGAAACTGCAACAAAAGGTTGCAGTGTATCCTCTGCCCCCAACAGGAGTGGGGGCCTGTTCAGTATTCCACCCAGCTAGCCATGCCCTCCTCTGGGATACAATAAGCTGTTCCAGAGTAGGAGTGGGCAACACACCGGCCACATGTGGCTCCTTCTGCCCCCACCACCATACTGCTGCATTTGAGGGGGCGGGGGAACAATTTAATGGAAAATAAATGGCTGTCCATAGCTGTACAGAGCGCCAGAAGGGTCAAATTTAGCTACATTTGACCCTTTTGGTGCTATAAACGCCTTTTTGCCCCCCCAGTGCCCCGCAGAGTATGGCCTGCAGGGAGGGTGTGGGTGGGCAAAAATAGCCCCCAGACCTCCCGCAGTTAGGGGCTCAAGCAAGCCCACTCTCTGTTCGCCACCCCTTGGTTTTCTGCTTTTCTTTTCCAACTTACACTCACACTCCGTGGCTCTTGGTGAGAAGTGAACATGCTCAGGATGGTACTTGTGTAATAAACCTCCAGACTTCCTGGGCTTTACTCGGAATTAATTCCACAGTAAGAGAAGCTGAGTCACGAGCATGCAGAGCTGCTTTATACCAGGTCAGACCATCTCATCCAATATTTGTCCACTCAGGTGGGCAGTGGCTCTCCTAGGTCTCGGGCAGATGTCTTTCCTTTTACCTGAGACCTTTTTTAAAGTGGAGATGGCATCTAAGCAGGGTCAGGCCTGGTTGTTACTTGGATGGGAGACCCCCCTCCTCTAGTTTCCTGCATTGAGCAGGGGGTTGGACTCGATGGCCTTGTAGGCTCCTTCCAACTCTATCTATGAAATCTATGAAATGTATTGACCCTCACGTGCTCCGCCACTGATCTGTCGCCCCTTCAGACAAGCACGTGGTCCAGTTCTCCCATAATATTGGGCCAGGTGGCCTCTTGGTCCCTGTGCAGGCCTGATTTGGTGCTGAATAAAGGTTTAGTGGTGTTTTTTCTCTCTCTAGTTGAAGCTGCCCTACTTTCTTGATGACTTTTTAAACTTAGGGGCTCAGAGATCCAGCTCCGTTTTCCGATGAGCTTGAAGTGGACTACAGCAAGCCGTACCTCCGAGTGACGTTTGAAGAAGCCACAAGAGGGACCCCCCGTAAGTAATTCGTGCACTTTATTTTTACAGCGCCAACCCAGCCCAACCCATCCTCCTTCGGGTGTGGCTAGAACAGTCTGAGGTACTGAGGTTTCCGGATGGGGTGGGGGCATTAACATTAAAACCTCGCGATCCCCTCTGAGTTAGAATCGCCTTCTGTTCCATTGCAGTTGTCCAAATAAGGTTTGAAGGGGTGCTTGCTCACCCAGGTTGGACTGCCACAAGTCCCATCATCCCCAGCCAGCAGGACCATTGGTGACGCTGGCTGAGGATGATGGGCGTTGCAGCCCAGCACGTCTGGAGGGCACCTGCTGTGCGCCGGGGGTGGGCAGAAAGCAGATCTCCCGATGTTTTGGCCCTCAACTCCCAGCATTCCTGAGTCTCAGCCATGCTGGCAGGGGCTTCTGGGAGTTGAAGTCCCAGACGTCTGGGGATCTCCCTTCCGCCCACCCTTGCTATAGTACGCTGTGTCCTAGAAGACTTCAACTTCATGTTTTAAAAAGCTTTTGCCGCTGCTACTCTCTCTCTCTCTCACGAAACTGGACCAGACTTTTAAAACTCGACTCTGCGCCACCCCGTTTCTCCCAGAGCTGTGAAAGGAAAGCACATGGATACTTCTATCGTCTCCCCCCACTCCCATTACATGTCCGTGAAGATTTGCCCTTCTGATCCTTAGTCAGAGTTCAGAAGTGCAAGAATGGCTTTGCCAGGGCTTCCTTATGCTGACCGGGCGTAAAGCTCACCTTAGCTTCCCTCAGCCCCGCTTTCACAATGAACCAGTGGAATCCCTTTAATCTCTCTGTCAATAGCAATGAGGTCATTATCAGAGGTGAGGCTCAGCCCTGAGACTCAGCATACCAGATAAGACTCGCTTGTGGTGGGTGGTGCCTGGCTGCTCTGCCCTGGAGGGCAAGGGAAAGGAGGCCAAACATCCTTTTAATTTCGCTAGAGCAGGTCCCCATATCTCTCAGAGCAGCAGGCATGCTTTCAGAGGGATCAAGGAGCATAAACTCACTTGCTCGGGCCTGTTTTTGGAAGGTGACTTCCTCGGCTGGTTTCCCTGCCAAGAGCTGGGTGGTGGCACACAGGCTAAATCCCAGCCTGGGATCCCTCAGCTCGCCAGTTCAAGATCAACTGCAAGCTCCAATCCCGACAGAAACATTCCTGATTTAGCTTCAAATTGTGGAGGGTGTGTGTGTTGTGGGTCCGGGTGTGTCCATTTGGGTGTGTCCACGAGCCACATGGCACCCTTGCACAACATACGTGGAAATCCTACCTGTCTACGTAGCTGTCACATGAAGCCTAAGTTCGTGGCGTAGATGTCTGGTGATGTTTAGATGCGGGGAGTGGGTGGGAATTCTGCTGGTTCACAAAATTCCCATGCCTCGTTGGGTCTGTTTCTCCAGATGTGCTTTGTACGTTACAGTTGCTCTGTACGGAAAGGATTTCTTTGTAGAAAGATGTAGGGAGATCTCGTGTGACAAACAGAAATGCAACTCGTGTGGGAAGATGGTAGTGCGAGAAGAAAGGCCCTTCTTGTTTACTCACAGAAGAGGGAAATGTGAGACATCTCCTCACCTGCATGAGACCATAACAAGGCCCACTGAAGCGTAGCAGAGCAGCCCTCCCCACTTTGTGCCCTCCAGATGTGTTGGAGTACAGTTCCCAGCATCCCCCAGCCAGCTGGGGGTTGTAGTCCAATACATCTGGAGGGATGTATTGGATGATCTTGGATATTTGGGCCTGCGACGGGTGCTTTGGATGGACTTGGAGCAGGCCTTTGTGGAGACCTTCCAGCAACTTGTTCACAGGCCTGGTTTGGCTTTTCTTGTTCCTCTTTTCAGTGGACAGACCAGTCAGGGTTTATGCTGATGGCATTTTTGACCTGTTCCACTCTGGACACGCCCGGGCCCTGATGCAGGCAAAAAACCTCTTCCCAAACACGTACCTCATTGTCGGAGGTAAGGAAGCGTTCCTTTGACTTTGTCAACGGGGGCGGGGTGGAGGTGGAGAAAGGATTTGCTTGGCTGGGGGAACGATGCATGATGTGAAGGAAGTGGACAGAGAGGGAGAAAGAGAGGGAACTTTCTCCCTCTCTCATAATGCTAGAACAGCCTTCCCCAGCTCTGGGAATGGTGGGAGTTGCAGTCCAACCCATCTGGAGGGTGCCAGGGTGGGCGAGGGCTGTGCTGGATCTTGGGGGTTCAGCCACTGAACCTGACGGGCAACAGATTCAGATCAGACCCACAGTCCTGTTTCACACAACAGGTAACGTGTGGCCTTTGGCGCCACGGAGCGTGGCTTTAAATGGGGGATTCAACAAATTCATGGAGAAGGAGAGCTCTGCTGATGGTCGTGATGGCAATAGTGTGGCTGGCCACACTTGGGAACAGGATGCTGGAGTATCTGCATAGGAAGCTGCCGTATACTGAGCCAGTCCATCGATCCATCTAGGCCAGTGTTCTCCAACCTTGGGTCCCCAGATGTTTTTGGGGCTGTGCCAACTGAGCCGCAGCTCCACCTTCTTGCTCTCAGCCAGTAGGGTTCTTACACTCTCCTTAATGCAGTTCAGTTCTGCGGTATTGTTCTGTACTCTTTTTGGTTTACAGCTAGTGCTGATTCCTACAGTGGTTTTCTTCCTCATACTATACCTGTGGAGGAATATTTTATTTATTTATTTATTTATTTATTTTATTACATTTGTTAATCACCCATCTGGCCGGTCACCCTGGGCGATGTACAATTAAAACAATGCAATAAAACATGACAATTAAAACAGTATAAAAAATTCTTTTAAAATCCTAACCCACCCCAATCCGTGTAAGAAGCATTCCATCGGAATCCACGTGGGTTTTTCAGAGGTGATCCCCGATCCAAGAGGCCAGATTCCCACCGGCTCCCGCTTGCCCGTCTTACCTGCAAAATCCTGCTTGGATATTTACACACTGGGAGAACGTTGCTTGCACGGATTCTTCTGCAGGTAGCGTTCTGTGGAGGAAAAACATTGCATAGGAGACAGCTTTTAATGGCTTGTCTAAAGTATGACCCCAGCCGGTGCTGTGTTGAAATTGATTTAACCGACAGCTGGGTGTGAATCTTCATTTTACTGCGTGAGGCACTCATCATGTGTCCTGTTGCAAGTTTAACGTAGCTCAGGTTTTTATTGAGCAAGATAGGCAAATATTCCCATGCAATCACGACAAGGGCAAAGGCGGGCATCTCTCCAAGTTGGCCATCCTGGCAGTGGTGTGTTGGCCAGAACTCTCACGGCAGAGGTGGGTTCTGAAGAGAAATGTGAAGGATGAGGGAGGTGCAACACCATGTAGGTGTTCTAGGCAGGAGCTCCAGGGATGTGGGGCACAGGTGAGAACCAGCAGTTCTTGCCCAAGAACAGGAGCCCTTTGGGCAGCTTGAGTTCTGTCCTGTCATTTCCATGCCCGCAGTCTGCAGCGACGAGCTGACGCACAACCTCAAAGGCTTCACGGTGATGAACGAGGCCGAGCGCTACGATGCCGTCCAGCACTGCCGCTACGTGGACGAGGTGGTGAGGAATGCACCGTGGACTCTCACGCCGGAGTTCTTGGCTGAGCACAGGGTAAAAGAGGGCACGCAGAGAGCACCTCTGAAACCTGCTGGGGGGCGGGGGAGGGATTGGATCTCTTGCAGCTCTTCCCGTTCTTTGACTCTCGCCTGAAGGGGGAGGATCTGTGGAATCTGAGAAGCTGCCGTAGGAAGCAAGTTGGTCTGTGTTCCTCCTTACACTGCCCTGTGATGAGGGCCGGCAAAGAGGTCTGGCCGGTGCAGTGGGCCGAGAGACCTTCCCTTACACGGCGCCCTCTTGCCAATTCCTGCTCCCGGCATCGCAGCGCCCTCTTACTCTAGGTCAGTGATGGCGAACCTTTTTGAGCCCGAGTGCCCAAACTGCAACAGAAAACCAACTTATTTATTTCAAAGTGCCAACATTTGCAATTAAACCTGAATACCGAGGTTTTAGTTTTAGAAAAACAACTCATACAGTTGTCCGGACTAATTAACATCTTTTGTCTTAAAAGAAAAACACAATAACAGAGCTTTCAATGATACAAACAGTTTTTTGTTGGGGAAAAAAAATCCTGAAGGGAATTTATACAAACTTTTAAAATAATTAGGCACATGTATTTTTGGATAAGGAATTCTCAACTTGTAATATGATTATATGTCAGACTGAAATTGTATGGGGCAAGCTTTACCCCAGGTCCTTTCCCTGCTTCTACAGGTGTCGGATTAGTAAAAGTCAACCTGTACTAGGATGAGCAAGATAAACAAGAAAACTAAACGTGCTTAACACATTTTAAACACTTTATGTCTTGGACTGCAAACACTGCATTAGGTAAAAGTTTGCATTGGGCATGCTCTTGCACAATTAATGTGATTTTTGCTATTGCATGCATGCTGATAATTTGTCAAGCCTTGGCTCATACTCCGTTAGTTTGAGAGCAACACATTCAGCACTCAGGTCAACTGTTAGGGCTTTACATCCAAGCCATGCTCTGTGCATCATTCTTCAAAATCTTTTAAATGTGATAACAATGTAGAAAAGAATTCTGTAACAGGAATTCTAGAATAAAATCATTCTGTTCCACACTGTGAGAAAGAACAAGATCATTAGTGTTTTGCAGAAGGGGACGGTCTTTTCGCGATCTGGCGACCAATGGCTCGAGTGCCCACAGAGAGGTCCCTGCGTGCCAGCTGTGGCACCCGTGCCATAGGTTCGCCATCACTGCTCTAGGTCCTTTTGGCCTCTGTTATGCCTTCGCTGGCACCGCTCTCTCTTTTGCCGATGGCTTTTGTTGCCCATCCTGCAGATTGACTTTGTGGCCCATGACGACATCCCATATTCCTCTGCTGGCAGCGACGATGTCTATAAGCACATAAAAGAAGCGGGTGAGTTGGTGGCTGTGGTTGAAACGGCAAACTCCATCCCTTTGATACCATTTAGTAGGCCTTGGACTGGCTCCTTTTTGGCCAGCGTCGTCCAGATCTCTTCAGTTTCTCTGCGTAGACTGCAGCAGTGCCCTATTATGAAAAGCACAGGGCCCGGGCCAGGGCCTTGGTAGCCTGTTCGATAATCCAGTCCTGGTCAGAACGGCCTCGAAGTCCTTTGCCATAAAAATAAATAAGCCAAGCGTGGGCCAACTACGGATATTCTCGACTATCTGCAGTCTCTCCACAGACCTCCTGAATGGAGCTTGCGGACCACCAGTTGAGAACCTCCCATCTTGTTAGTTAGCTTTTTCATTCCTGCCTTTTCATAAGTGCTCGGGCAGATTACTGTATGAGCGTGCGCGCTCCTCACGACAACGCTCTGAAAGTCGGAGATAGGGGGGTTCTAAGCCGAATCCCCCAAGCTGAGGTAGGCTAGATTGGAGAGCAGAAGATTGCAAGGTCAGCTCAGTGGGTTTTCGTACATTAGGGTCATGTTTCCTGTCTTTTCCCTTGTCCCTCCGCCCTTCTCTTTTGCCCCTCGATCCTTTGCATGATGTTTATCGCAAGCCTCCAGGAAGGGAATGGTGTCTTTGCATATTGTATAATGCCATCTGCACTTGAGCCTTTTTGGATAGACTAAGTTCTAGGTGAATGCCCATTGCAACCTTTATCCGGCCACCACAGGAATGTTTGCGCCAACTCAGAGGACGGAAGGGATTTCCACATCCGACATCATCACCCGCATCGTCCGGGACTACGATGTCTACGCGCGGCGGAACCTGCAAAGAGGATACACAGCCAAAGAGCTCAATGTCAGCTTCATCAACGTGAGTCCAGCAGATTTGGATCGCCGCCTTGTTTTCCATCATGCCGCCTTGTTTTCCGTTGCTTCTGCAGGCCCCACGGCTGCAAGGGGGGGGGGAGTTGATCCAGGTTCAATCCCCGGCATCCCGGATTGAAAGGATCATGGAGCAGATGGTGAGAAAGCCCCTCTCCCTCTTCCTGACACCCTGGAGAACTGCCATGAGGCCGAGTAGACAGCACTGGGCTCGATGGACCCAATGCTCAAAGCTGGATTCTTTGAGAGGGTCCAGCACATGATGGATTCCTGCATGAGGTCACCTCCCCTTCCATGGTGGTTACGCTGATTTAGCTTATTACTGAGTTACTTAGTTTATAATTATTGTGTTTATTCACATACTGAGCTATGGATACACTGTGCTAAAGAGGTCTGTGTTCTGCTCCCAAATTCTATGACTTGGTTATATCAGGCAGAAATCATTTGTTGGCATGTGGGTGCTAATTTTCCATAATTTTGGCTGCTTCAGCTAGCCACGGGAAAGGGTAAAGAGCTCTTTGGAGACCAGAGACTCCCATCACTCGACCGCTTGTCCTCCGTGGCCTGGTGGGTTTCTTCGGGGGGGCGGGGGGGTGCCTGCATGTTTTCAGGCTCATCATTTCTTCCATAAACATACGGGGCCGGGGGTTCCCCCGCTGCACTAAGGCCACGGTACTAGACATGGTGTAGTCCGGGGGGGGGGGGGGGAAGAGAGCCAAGGAGGTGAGGGACCAGCGTGGCTGAACCTCAGGAAGGACAGCGGCTCAGCCAGGGAGGCACTCCCTGCGTTACACCCAAAGCACTCCCCGGCTGGTGCTCTCCAGTTGTGTAAGACTACAACCCCTATCATCCACAGCCATTGGCCATGCTGGATGGGAACGGTGGGAGTTACAGTCCTACACCTCTGTAGAGCACCGGGTTGGGGAAGGCTGGTTTAAGTCTTGGAAAACGGCGGGGCGGGGAGGGGGTTGCAGGGAAGATTTCTCAGTAGCCAGAAACTGCGCCAGGGGCTGCTGCCCCCAGATGCTGCTCTCTTCCCCACTTCCTTCTTGCCCCCTTCCACCCCACATCTTCCAGAAGATCCCAAGCATTGTGAAATCCAAATTTTGCCATCCAAATGCACACGTTTCCTTTGTCCGGTCTGTTCCAGTGGTGGAGCTGAGCATGTCCGCACGCAGAGCGTGGGGCTTCCGAGTGGCAATGCACCGGCCCTCTTGTTCGGGGTGGGGTGGGGGGGTGGATGCTGCCATCATAACCTGCCCAATCACTGACTTTTTTCAGGAGAAGAAATACCATTTGCAAGAGCGTGTGGACAAGGTGAAGAAGAGGGTGAAGGACGTGGAAGAAAAGTCCAAGGAGTTTGTCCAGAAAGTGGAGGAAAAAAGCATTGACCTCATCCAGAAATGGGAAGAGAAATCCCGCGAGTTCATCGGCAACTTCTTAGAGATGTTTGGCCCCGAAGGAGCTCTGGTAAGGAGGTTGCCAGGCTGCGTGCCTCCCGCTCCTCTCCCTGGTCTTGGGACAGGGGCGTCCGGCCTCTTCCAACCGGAGGGCGGAATTTCCATCTCGGAGAAATGCTCGGCCGCTGCGTTTCAGTGTTAGGCGGGGCCTAAGGCAAAAGGGGTACCAAAAATACCCGCCTATTTCAGCACAAAAACAGCCCGATGAGGGCGGAGCGTGCTCGGTGGCGTATCGGAGGGGGATGGCGTATTCTGGAGGAGGGCTTGGCTTGCCCGGACACGGAAGAGGCACACTCTGCATTGCGAGGCTTTCTTGCAGATCCCGCCTCTGTATTCGTGCATATAACAAGCCCGCGAGGTGGGCTAGTCCGATAGAAAGCAACTTGTTCCCCGGGCCCGGCCGGTGCCGCTCCCTCCCTCAGCCAGGAAATCCGAGAGCTTCCGCCAGCCTGGCACCCTCCAGGGGCATTAGACTGCCACTCCCGTCGTTTATTCACGAGAGCTGTAGTCCCAACACGTCTGGAGGGTGCTAGCTGGGAGGCTGCAGTCAGAGGTCTTGGGATCGGGATTGCGAAACCAAGAAGCTTCTTGGTAATGCAGGGATCTGCTTAGGAAGATATTTTGACCCTTAATTCGTCACACTGAAGATACCGGGAAATGGCTTTCAGATTTGAGTGGATTTCTTGGCTTTGCCCCGCCCCGCCCTCTCCTCTTTTCTCCAGAAGCACATGCTGAAGGAGGGCAAGGGGCGCATGCTCCAAGCCATCAGCCCCAAGCAGAGCCCGAGCAGTAGCCCCACGCACGACCGCTCGCCCTCCCCGTCCTTCCGCTGGCCCTTCACCGCCAGGACGCCCCCCTCGTCGCCAGCCAACCTCTCCAGGAGCAAGTCCACAGTCACCTACGACATCAGCGAGGACGAGGAGGACTAAGCCCCCGCCCCCCCCCCCCCCCCCTGGGAAGAGAAGGGGATACTTCACACGCTTGATCGACCAGCCCCGCCTCCAGGCACGAAGAGAACCGCTGCCGAGCTCCAGAAGGCGAGCGCCGGGAGGCTGGATCTGTTGCGGCCGCCCATCCGAGAGGCGTCTCTCCCCCACGCCAAGGGCTCTTGCCTGGGGGAGCGGGGCACACTGTAACATTCTCCCCTTCCCCACTCTCCCATCCCCTCTTAGTGGCTTTTTCTTCTTGGGGAAGAGGGAGAAAAGGCTCTTCTTTTAAATCAAATGTATTCTTTTAAACCTTAGCCGATGGTATTAAATTGAGCGCTCTGGTTGGTGGAGAAATTGGGGGGGGCTGGCAGGGCAGACGGACAGGCCTCTGGACCAGCCCTTTTCCCAGCCCATCCCTCTGACCCACCACTAGGTTCTTGTATTGCACCGAGACGGCCCGCTGCATCCCTGAAGGCTGTCTCCACTCCAGGACCTGCTCGGCCCTTGAGGCCGCATGAAGTTGAGGCAAGGCAGGAAACCGTTACGGTAGGCCAAGCTAGAGAGAGAGAGATACGGACGGCTGCAGACTGTGGAGTTACGAAATTCTGTTTGGGATACCAGAGTAGGGGTGGCCATCTTGCATGCCCTCCAATGCCCATGTTGCCAGTCCTCAAGATGGAAAAGGGGGAGGGGCTGTGCAAAGCGGCGTGTGGCTTGGGTTTTTTGTTCTCCTGCTATTCCTGTCAACTGTCAGTGACTGTGCAGTCGTGACTCCAGCCATGCAAGACAAGTCGCTTGCTCCTGTGTTAGAGGAGAGCGCGTCATCTCTCATTGTCTGGTGCTGTTGGTCTCTTGGGTGGAAAATCTGTCACGTTGACGAGCCAGCCCAGGACTGAATTGGGTCACGCTCATTCTGCAGAGCAAGCCGCCTCCAACCTGGTTGCCCTCCAGGTGCGGAAGGAACCTTGTGGAAGGAACCAGGCCGGGGAAGGCTACTGTAGAGTTTGGAGAATTAACCCCATTCTCTCAGTGCTCCTTCAGTCTTCATTCTGTTTGGGACTTGCTGTTGGGCAGCAAAACCACAAGAGCCTGGAAAGTTGTTCCAGTGATCTTTCAGCCCTCGTGGGTTGCCCTTTTAGCAAAAGCTGGTGTCTGGCATTTGGTCTTTGTTACCACGAGGCTGGCTGGGATATTTCTATACCTTCTCGAAATGTTCCCACCCCACACAGCCTATCACCCCTGGCTCCCAGTTTCCAGAGTGCAGAGTGCTCATCACTCTCCCAAGTATCTGTTTGTGGAGAACTGCTCTTGTCTGTCCGCTTCTGTCTGTGTTTTAAACATTGAGCGATCGGGGACCTGTCGCCTGCTCTTCCTGGCAAGGGGGCAAACGGCCCCCCGTGTCAAAATAGCACTTGAACGTGTGTTGGGCCCCCAAGAAGTCCAGCTGGGCAAACCCAGCCAGAGGGCGCAGCACGGCTGTTGTTCCGTCGCCGAGTCTGCTGGGCGTTAAGTGTTCCTCCTGCCATCTGTTAGGTCCACCCCCGGAGGGCTCGGATTAACATCACGCGAAACAGCTACTCTGTCATCTTGGCAAACTGCCTGTTGCACTGGGGTCTCTGTTCCCGTCGGCTTTTGTTATTATTAACTGTGTAATAAATGTTCAGATGTAACTGTCAGCTCTGTCGCTTTCTGTCTGTGGATGGATTTTCCCTGGATTTGGGCCATGCGAGCGCCTGCTTCTGCCGTTTCCCCCGTTAAAGGTCTATGTCAGTATCACTTGAGTATTGCTAGGATCTAGATACGTGTTAGGGTTGTTTCATGAGTTACATTTTCCCTACAAGGAGATCATCTCTGTGTGGGGAAGCAGACTTGTGTTGTGGAATGTATGAGGTGTAACGCAGTGTTATTCCCGCTTCAAGTAATAGAGCAGGCAGCTACAGTGTGCTGGGTATTCGTGGCAGAAAAGCAATCAAGACGTTTAGGGGTTAAACAATCCAGAGTTAACCCACCAACAAACCATGGGCGATTGTTGGGTTAACTCTGGGTTGTTTATCCCCTAAACAACCCGGAGTTCCAGTGTGGATGTCACAGTAACAACCCAAGCACAACAACAGAGACGCCGGGTTGTTGATTGATAGTTCCTAGGCCATTTGCTCACTGCAGTGCAGCTACAATTAACTATGGGTTAACCAAACATTCCGAAAGGATATTTGCATGGGTCAGCGCAGTTTTAAAGTAATTTCGGAAGCAGCTGCTGAGGCCAGTTTGTTGGCTGGTTCTTTCAAAAACTTAGCGAGTTGGAGCATTGCAGTGTGTGCCTGCTGCATGTTGCATCGTGGGAAACCTCCCCCTCTCTGGGATGTGGAGCCGCAGGGCCGTTGCAGTGGTGGTGGAACTCTGGCCTTCGCTTGCATGGCCCTGCTTGCTGTTTTTGAGTCTCTCAGGGAGAGATTCCCAGCCGTGTGATCTTACCCGGGCAATGCTTCCCCCGCATTTAAGTGCTGTACAGAAGTGAATTCCAACGCTGGAACGTGCATGAATCTTGCACGTCTGTCGTCATGTGCGGTGAACCCCACGCGGGTGGATTTCAGAGTGCATTACACTCGCCGTGAGCTGCACACACGTCGGACTATCCTGTGACAACCTGCTTGCGGGATTTGTGCACACTAACTTAGTCACGCATGAAGCACAGTTTTCTGGGGTGGTGACCCTCACATGTTTAGGTGGAAAATATTTTTCCCTCCTTCACAACTGAACGGTTCTTAGAAACACAAGTGCACCCACTCACCATACATTCATTCTTCGTATAACTATGTAGAAACCCACTCCTATTCCCCGCTTCACCACACATTTTTTAGGATTATTTAGGAACTCCTGTACAGAGTAAGCTCAGATCATCCCAAATCCCCAGCCAGACCAGCAGTGTTGTACTTCAGCCAATGGCAGTGGTTGTCTGTGAATGTTTGTTTGCCAGTGGGAAACTGAGAAAGTGAAACGGTGGGACAAGCATTGTTGAACCTAATGCTAGACATGGAAAGTCCTCTGTATATAACCAGTCACTTCGTGTCATGACTGTCGAGTTGTCGAAAGGGTTCCGGGAAGGTCTTGATGACCTTGGGTGTGAGCATCGAAATCCATAATGATTTACCTCCTTCAGGCAACCTGGTTCCATGTGGATTACCCCGCGAGGCTGCTGCAATTGCCCCTCTTCCCTTGGGTTGGGGGAGCAGTGTGCCAGATCCACCCCCTTTGTTGTCTGACTTGCAGGAGTGCTGTATTTCTGGAAGCGAGGGTGCAGCCTGCAGTTCGACAAATTGCTAGCAAATGGCACACCGGAGTGTCTGTTGTAGCTGCTCCCAACCCTCAAGTATTCTCAGCGACATTCAAGGGAACAGCCCTTGAATGCCATCTGTTCGTACCAATCCTCCAATAGCATCTACACCAGAGGTGGGCAGCGTGTGGCCCTCTAGAGGTTTTGGCCTAAAACTCCCACCAGCCCTAGCCTGCATAGCCAATGATGAGGCATGATGGGAGTTGTAGACCAAAACATTTGGAGGGCCACAAATTGTCCACGCCTGGTCTACAAAATAAATCCCAGAGTGGTGCCAATGACAGCAAAGTTGCAGCCTGTGTCTTGTGTTGAGCAATTTTTTTGGAGCAACTCTTGGGCGTCCTTTTGTGTATGCCAGTGTTTGACCTTAGCGGGAATTCATGCAGCCATCACGAGGATGCAAACTGAGTTCTTGTAAAGTCTTGGCCATTGTGGATTGTGTCATTCAGGGGCTATCTGCGTATATCTTTAGGCCCAAAAGTGCTTCCCTGTCTGTAAAGTAGGTGCACACCAATCATTAGCTGGTCCCCTTGAACCCTTCCTTGGTTTGAACTTTCCTGTTTGGATTTCCTTGTCTTGGAGTCAATCCTGTATGAATGTTTGACATATTACCGGAGTACCACGGAGGTCTCTTTCATGCCGTTGGGTCTCACAGTAGAGGGATCACACCATTCCCTGAGAACCACGTGGTTCTTCCTCATGAACATTTATGGAGTACCATAGGCTCCAACCACATTGGAGCAGCTCCCATGTAACTCCAGTACAACCTGAATCACCCCTTGCCCACTGCACAACTGCTGTGGGATGTATTAAGGCAGGCTTCCTTAACTGGCTGCGCTTGAGGGGTGTTGGACTGCAACTCTCACCATTCCCAGCTAGTACAGCTGCGCTATCTGGGGTTGATGGGAGCTGTAGTACAACACCTCTGGAGGGTACTAGGTTAAGGAAGGCTGAATTGAGATATCTTCCAACAGCTGGCCATCCAGCACTAACAATCTTGTTCATTTGACCACTTGGAAAACAAGCCTTGTAAACTCCCTTCTTGATTCTGTTGTATGTTCTTATTGTCACACCATTTCTATTCCCCGTCGCTGCTACCGTTTCCCCCTCAAAAAAACAAAAACAAATGTGTGCTGAGACTGTTCTAAGCAATAAATTGCCCCGGCACCTTCAGCTGATCCTTCACGCTCGAGCTTTCTGTGCTGGCCCAATTTAGCTTTGAATTTCTGCCTTTGAAACCAGCTGAATTCCTCAGTTGAGACCCCGCATTATAAAGCTCTATCCAGAATAACTTTCCTTCAGAAAGGAGCGAATGTATCTGTAGTAGAAATCATTTCTGTTTTTTTAGCACTAATAAAAGGAACAATGAAGGGATTTTAATTTTCCCAGTCTATATTTTTATGTAGCTTTTTTTTTGTTCATTTGAAGTATCACATTTACCATAGGCTTAGTGAAGATCTTGGGATCAAGTTTTTAACACTAGAAGCTTTGAGCTACATACTGTGGTGGTCAAGACATCCTGTGCTGGACAAAGGTCTTTTATTATTCTCTCTACAGAGAAGCCAACACAAAGAACACCCCTAACAGAAACCTCATTGGTTGCCTCAGTGGAGCCAACAGGGACTCCATTGGTGATGGACACCTGTCCGTATAGCTGTGCCTCTCTTTTGATCAGTGTTAAATATCTCGGTTTCCTGTCTCTGTGAATTCAATTTCCTGGTTTTGTTGCAAGTTGAGTTTCTGTTTTGTGTGTTTGGTTTTCCTCTTTTTTTTTTTTTTTTCCTTTTGGCTTCCGTGTTTAGCCAAATAAATGTCATTTTACCTGAATGTTTTGAAATCATATTTCATCTCTCTGTTTGACTGACTCTATTGATGTACTTGGTGACACTTTCATTGCACAATCCAGCTGTATTTGCAGAACAGAAATGGCCCGGTGGATTCAGTCGAGAGGACCACAATGTCCCCAAGTCCAAATCTGCAGCAGAAGGCAGAACCATCCGTGCCAGAAGATGAGTGCAAAGAATCTGGAGCGGTTCTAATCACGCTACGTTTTTTTTGAAGTGTGGGAATGGAGGAGGGGATAATCCAGGTAGACATGGGAGAAGCAAGGTAGGATGCGGAAGGATGAAGGGAGAAGGCAATGTGTACGAGGGTGACTTTGCACCAGATGGAAACAGTTGCCATAGCAAGGTCCAAAGAAGATTATTTATCTGTGCCATTTCTATTCCGCCAAATATTAAGAAGAATCCCTAAGTGGTTTCCTTATAAATTAATTATATAAATTAACTCCGTTATAATTAACGGATCAAACGGATCCGTTTGGGGGTACATCTCCACAAGTGTGAGTGCAAACCGTGGAAAGCATCTATCCATACCCATGTGTCATCCAGATCACACTGCCACAATCGGAGACCTGGCATAGGCATGCTATAAGGAGCAGCCGCATATAAAAGCGCCTCCTTGCCCAGTTCCACGTACCCTGACTGAAAGTGGCTGCCCACGGCTCTGGGGCAGAGTCTTTCCCCAGTCCTGCTACCTGAGGAAATGCTAGAGATGGAACCTGGGGCCTACAAGGGATGTGTTCTGCAACTAAGCTATGGCACTGTTCTCAGTAACGGCCACTGGCCTGGTTCACACATGACAACAACCCGTGGGTGGTTGTGGCCGAGCGCAAGTGTGTGCGCTGCCCCCTGTGCACTTGCCACTTTGGCTGCACATCCGCTTTGCTAAAGAACCCAGGAAATGCCCCCTTATGACATCAAAGTCCGGCACTCTGCATTGAGGGTTGAGCAACCTAGAGTTTACACCCATGGTTTGTTTAACCCTCAACAACCCAGAGTGCTGGGTTCAGACGTGACAACTAACAACCCAGGAGTGGTGTGTTTTTGGGTTGTTTGGGAAAGCAGATGAAAAGTGGAAAGGGCGAGCAGGCAAGAGACAATGCACTCATTCCTCTGCAGCCCCACCAATGCATGGGTAGTGTAACCCATTAATTGCCAGTACATTTGAACCAGGTCGATGAAACCAGTTCTGGGGGACAAGAATGGAAGTGGGAGGGCTGCAGCTTAGTGGTAGAGCCCTTGCTTTGCATGCAGAAGGTCCCGGGTTCAATCCCCGACAGCATCTCCAGATAAGGCTGGAAAAATTTCTGCCAGAAACCCTGGAGAACCCAATACAGAGTTTGATAGGCCAACGGTGAGCTGGGCTTAGACAACACGATAACCCAACACTCAAAGGTTGAGTGTGGGTTGTTGAACCATGGGTTGTTGAAATGTGGGTTATCGTGTTATCTGAACCCAGGTGAGATAACAAACCATGGTGAACAACCCACAGTTCACAACCCAGCAACAAACCATTGTTTCTCTTCATGGGTTTGTGGTTAACAAGCCATGGCTTGTTAGGGCAGCTGGGTTCAGACAACGCGATAACCCATGTTTCAACAGCAGCCCACAGTTCAACGACAACCCACACTCAACTAGTGAGTGAGGGTTATTGTGTTATCTGAACCCAGTCAGTCTAAGGCAGCTTCCTATTCTCCTATGGAAAGGGCTCCCGCCTCCCAGTCTTGCTTGTTCGCTTCCTGGAAACATCTGTGTGGCCACTCTAGGGAATCAGGACGGTAGACTAAATGGACCTTTGATCTGATCCAGCAAGGGCTGCTCTTACAAAGATCAGCCAAACCAGCAACTCAACAAAGAACCCTTCTGGTTTTTGCGCATATGCTGACCACCAACTTGCGAATCTTTTCCTAAGCCAGCCTTCCCCAACCTGGTTGCCCTCCAACTGTGTAGGCCTACAACTCCCAGTGTGCCCCAGTCAGCATGAGTACCAGGTTGAGGAAGGCTGTTCTAAACCACAACATATCTTTAAACCGAGGAGCTTAAATTCTCCAGAGGCCAAATATTGTGCCAGAAGCTAGATTTCCCCCTGTGTCTGTTCCAGCTGGCCTGTACCCTGCATGTGGTTGATCTGATCCAGCAAGGGCTGCTCTTACAAAGATCTGCCAAACTAGCAACTCAACAAAGAACCCTTCTGGTTTCTTCATTCCACTCCCTTGACTGAGATTGCTGGGTACCATCATCATAGATCAGGAGACAGCAAGGCATGCTTCCTTCCAAGGAGCACTGCAGCAGTTACATGCCTTCCCAGAAAACGGAATTCTCATTCACCTATATTCTGGTTGGTTGAAGAAAATTTCATCCCTTGGCTTTTACGTAGCTCCTCCTTAAAGAATTGTGGCCTTTGCCATCTTTTTTAAAAATATAGTAAACAGGAAACTTAGCAGTCGTGGAATAAGAAGAGAAGTCCTCTTATGGATCAGTAACTGGTTAAACAACAGGAAGCAGAGAGTAGCAGTAAATGGTAAATTCTCCCAATGGATGTAAACAGCGGGGTCCCACAGGGACCTGTACTGGGACCAACGCTTCTCAACTTATTCATAAATGATCTGGAATCAGGAGTGAGCAGTGAAGTGGGCAAGTTTGCTGATGACACTGAATTATTTCAGGGAATGTGAGGAGCTCCAAAAGGATCTCTCCAAACTGGGAGAATGGGCTTCAAAATGGCAAATGCCGTTCAATGTGAGCAAGTGTAAAGTGATGCACGTTGGGGCGAAAAATCCCAACTTCTAGTATAATCTGATGTGATCTGAACTAGCGGTGACTGACCAAGAAAGAGATCTTGGGGTTGTGGTGGACAGCTCAGTGAAAATGTCAACCCAGTGTGCGGCTGCTGTGAAAAAGGCAAACTCCATGTTATGCATAATTAAGAAAGGAACTGAAAATAAAACTGCCAAGATTATACTGCCCTTAAACAAATCTATGGTGTGACCACACTTAGAATACTGTGTACAGTTCTGGTCACCGCACCTAAAAAAAGGACATTGTAGAGTTGGGGAAAGTGCAGAAAAGGGCACTTAAAATAATCAATGGGCTGGAGCGACTCCCCTATGAGGAAAGGTTACAGCAGCTGGGATTGTTTAGCATAGAGAAAAGGCGAGTAAGGGGAGACATGACAGAGGTTTACAAAATTATGCATGGTGTGGAGAAAGTGGAGAAGGAGACATTTTTTCTCCCTCTCATAATACTAGAACCTGGGGTCATCCCATGAAGCTGATTGGTGGGAGATTCAGGACAGACCAAAGGAAGTACTTCCTCGCACAGCACATAGTTAAATATGGAATTCACTTCCACAGGATGTGGTGATGGCCACCAATTTGGACGGCTTTAAAAGGGGATTGGACAAATTCATGGAGGAGAAGGCCATCAGTGGCTACTGGTCCTGATTGGCTATGTGCTTCCTCCAGTATCAGAGGCAGTGTGCCTATGTAGACCAGTTGCTGGGGAACATGGGCAGGAGGGTGCTGTTGCACTCACGTCCGGCTTGTGGGCTTCCTGTGGGCAGCTGGTTGGCCACTGTGTGAACAGAATGCTGGACTAGATGGACCCTTGGTCTGATCCAGCACATGGCTGCTCTTATGTTATTATGAACATAGGATTTCATCCTGAGGGGGCTGGCTGTATCCTGGATTACACCATCCTAGATGCCTCTGTGGATACAGTGGGCCAGCCTTCCCCAACCAGGTGCCCTCCAGATGTTCTGGACTTCAATTCCCATCAGGTTCAGCTAGCATGGCCAATGGACAGGAATACTGGGAGTTGTAGCCCAAAATATCTGGGGAACCCCAGGTTGGAAAAGGCTTCAGCTGAGCGCTCAGTGTGTTTCTCTGCCATATGTTCAAAATAATCTCTGGCCTACTTTTGAATTTCTGAGCTTGGAAGTTGTAAAATAGAGAGGATTTGTTTCAAAATGGGTTTGCGATTCATCATGTGCAAATAAGGAACTACATGAATGACCTTGAGTACAGCTAGCTCATGGTTGCCGTTACTGACAACACATGAAATTCAAGAGAAGGGCATTGCATCAAAATCCACTCTTCATTACTCTCCCAGGCATCTGGTGTTCAGAGGGGTGACCAGTGACATGCCTGTGCTGTGACTCTGCGGGATTTTGTTTTGGGTTTAGAATTTAGCTACTTGAGAATCTTCAATTTTAAAAAAAATGCACATTTTCAAGTATTCTATGATTCTAAACCTACTTGCCTCTCCCGATGACTAGCAAAACCAGAATAAATAATCCAACGTAGATATATGCATATATTATGCAAATTAAGCCAATGTACATGGGTTCTGCAGGTTGAAGAAGTCCACTTTTGGGGGTCGCAGATGATTGGACTGTGCGGGTGCATGCTTCTTATCTTGTATTTATTTATATAATACGGGCTCTCTCTCAACATGGAAACCAGACATCCAGCCAATTCTGCCTTGTAACTGCTGAGACCTATTGTCCATGTCGTTCTCTCATTCCAATGACACCTACAGCCTAGAAAGCGGGGCTAGGCAACCTGGTGCGGTCCAGATGTTTTGGACTACAACTCCCATCAACGCTAGCCAGCATGGCTAATAGTCAGGAATTTATAGGATGTATAGTCCAAAACATCTGGAGCGCACCAGGTTGCCTACACTTGCTATGAAACAATAGGTGTCCTCGTTCCAGTCCTCTTGAAGCCGTCATACAAAGCCCTGGGCAATTTAGCATTTCCGTGTAACATGCCTGGCATAAATCAACATCAAGCCCTGCTCCTTCCCCACTCCCCAGCAAGCTGGAAATGGCTTCCAGGGAAGAGATGTGGGCTTTTTCAGCTTCAGATTCCAGAGCAAGGGTTCTGTGTTGCTCCTGGTCCCTGGATTCGGAAGGTCTCTCAGTGCCCCTGCTCCATTCAGCTTAGTGATTGACGATCTCTGTTTTGTTCTCTGGAAGTCCATCTGAACAGCAGCCCGCCTTGTCGTCCCGCTTCCTGTAGTACATTCTGGTGATCACGGTCAAGACGAAGGTCTCCAGGATCAGCAGCTGCGCATGCATCTCTTCAAGCAAAACATTAAGGCAGGAATGAGGTGGGCCCTCCTCCAGCAGATCAGTGGTTGCTCCTGTGCGCTGCTTCAGCAGAGGCCTTCCCTAACCTGGTGCCCTCCAGAGGTGTTAGACTGCAGCTTCCAGCATTCCTGGCAACGGCCATGCTGGCTGGGAATGCTGGGAGTTGCAGTCCAACACATCTGCAGGGCACAAGGTTCGGGGAAGGCTGTTCTACGGGCAGTGGTGCAGTGGTAAACGTTGGGGCGCTCACGACAGTCCCCGTCGCCAAGCCCCCAAGGAGAGTCCAAAGATGGAGGCAGCTGTGTTGACCCATGCCAAGAAACCAGTTCTAGGAGTTTTCATGGGCTAGGAGCAGGTCTTTTGTCAAGCGAATGGGTCTTACTTGCCCCTTCAAGACCAAGCCACCCCGAAGTATTTTGCTTTACAACAGGGATAGTTCACAACAATATTTTGTAGCTGGGAAACCCATTCCCGCACCACCACCCCCAGCTACTGTGAGGACTGCAGCTGAGCTCCAGAGGGCACAGTCTGAGGGGCTGGCAGACGATGTCCGTGCCCGTCAGAAAGTTCCCTGGCTTGGACCTCGGGAGCCCTGGCTCCACTGCACCAGTCGATGGGGTCCCTGTCGCCTTTCTGGGGGCAGCTTTTTCAGACAGTGCATTAGAATTTTAATTTCCACTTGAACTATCAGGGGTGGGCAGAAGATAGACCACCATACATTTAGGACTTCAGCTCCCAGAAGCCCCTGCCAGCACGGACAGTGCTCAGGAATGCTGGGAGTTGAAGGCCAAAACACCGGGAGATCTACTTTCTGCCTACCCCTGAACTAGGTTATGCATGGAGCCAATTCAGGCATTGTATGGAACGGCCTTGGCTCCATGCGCCCTCTCCATCCATCCAACCCAGCCCTGCCTTGGACTTAGGGTTGCCAACTGACATGGGGCGGGTTTATTTAATTTATTTTATTTCATTTCTATACCGCCCAATAGCTGAAGCTCTCTGGGCGGTTTACAATAATTATAAAACACAATAAAATACAATATAAAATACAAACAATGAAAACATCATTAAAAATTCACTGGACATTTAAAACAATTTAAAAATTCCTTAAATAGCTTAAGAACAAGGTTATAAAAAGTAGACTGGTTAAGAAGGTGACATCACCACCGTATGTATTCTTTGGAGCTGTTAAATTCCTCAGCATGGCATTAGGAATAAAACAGCCTGTGTCCAGTTTGAGGTTTGTTTTCTTCCTTTTGGGTTACCGGAAAAGCACAGGGTATGGGTCGTTTGTCCCCTCGGCCATTTATGTTTTTTAAAGCTGTATACCAGCCTTCCCTAACCACGTGCCCTCCAGTTGTTTTGGACTTCCCACTCCCATCAACCCCAGCCTGCATGACAACGGTCAGGACTGATGGGGGTTGTAGTCCAACCCATCTGGAGGGCACTAGGTTGGGGAAGCCTAAGCCCCGCCCACTGCTGGCGGAACCCGAAGAGGCTGCGCGGGCCGGACTGGGGTGCCTCACGGGCCGGAGCTTCTGCACTCCTGCTCCATTTCCTCCCTCGAGAGATCTCCATTCTATTTTCTTGGTCCTCCAGATGTTGTTGGACTACAAGTTCCCATCATCGACCCTGACCACGGGCCAGACTGGCTGGGGTTGATGGGAGTTGGAGGCCAGCAACAGCTAGAGGGCCACACCCCTGGTTTCAAGCCCGGGGAGGCCCGACTTGTTATACTCACGCTGGGATCGCGCCCTGGAGGAGAGTGGCGGAGAGCAGGCAATCTGGCCACCGTTGCCCAAGATGCTGAAGATCGACGGCTGCAGCGCTGTCAGGATGAGGAGAGACTGGAACCAGCAGGAGAGAAGAGAGAGAGAGTGAAGCAGTTCCGGGAGGCCCTCCAGATGTGTTGGACTACAGCTCCCAGCCAGCTGGGGGCTGCTGGGAGTTGTAGTCCAACACAGCTGGAGCCCACCAGCTTGAGGAAGGCAGTTCTCTAATCCATCCCTCTTCATAGCCATTAATTTAAGACAGGGTTACCTGGAAGCAAGCAAACTTCCACCCCATGTTCTGTTCTTTCAGGTGTGTTTTGGCTTGCCGGAACAGGACCGCCAGCGCCCACAGGCCAAATATGGTGGACACGCCAAGGAAGGTGTTTATCCAAAGAGCCACACTCGTGCCTGAAATCTACATGTGGAAGAGAAAAGGGACCGGTTTATAATAATTAAATAAAAATGTATTTTAAAAAAGAGAGAGAGAGAGAAAAGGGACCGGGAGCGACAGGCAAGTGGGAGGCAGCTGAACTTTCCGCGGGGCTCCTGGAAGGGCATGCGCGGTCCATGTCTTGAATACGTTAGGCTGGCCTTCCCCAAGCTGGCGCCCTTCAGATGTGTTGGGCTGGAACTTCCAGCATTCCCAGCCATCATGGTCATTGGCCATGCTGGCTGGGAATGATGGGAGTTGCAGTCCAACACATCTGGGGGGGGCAGGTTGGGGCAGGTTGCATTAAGCATACTGCCTACATTGGTGTAATTTTACTTTTAACCACAAGGAGGAGCAGTGGAACTAAATTGCAGAGAGAGAATCTTATTATTGGATTAAACAGCAGGATATTTGAGAAATAAATATTCATGGTAGCTTTTTTTTAAAAAAAAATTCAGTTCCCTGAAAACTGGAATCCCTCCAGGGGGCTTCTGGGAACTGATCAGTCATTGTCCAGACAGTCTGATACCTATCAAATTAGAAGGCCTAGAATCTCCTTTTTTTTTTTTCAAAAGCAAAACTAAAGCTGAGATTGACAGGTAACCCACACATCTGCAGTGCAGTGAAAGACCCCTGGAATACGCATGGCCCTGACTTAACAGAAGCAATACCCCACCCTCACCGCAAAAACAGTGGCCCCAGTACAACATCAGGCCGTTCTATCCGTCTCCTTATGGCCAGTGGAATAAGCAGAATAAGCTGCATAGATGTGGGGGGGGGGGGAGGTGTCTATGTGCATGTGTGCAAAATGTATGAAACATGTGCTTATGCTGACAATTTGCATTTACCCGGTTTGGAGATCCATTTGAGAAGCAAAAGGTTTCTCAGGCATGTTAGAACTAGCTGTTACCACACAGAACCACGTAGAACCAGCTGTTAGCAGCCTGGCGCCCTCCAGATGCATTGGTCTACAACTCCCATCATCCCCAGCCAAGCCCGCCACTGGTCGTGCTGACTAGGGATGGTGGGCGTTGTAGTTCAAGGCCTCCGGTGGCCTCCTAAGCAACTGCGGACAGCCCCTTGCCTTGTTTTGCCTTGGAGAGAGAAAGAACATTCCCCGCCTTGCGTTCATCTCCCATCGATTTCACCGTAATAGGGCACGGCCAGTGCCGTCACTTACGTCTGCTGGGTTATACAGGCCTTCCGTGCTCAAAACCAGCCCAAGAAAGGCGCCGGACACCCTGAGGAAGACATACTGGAAGGTGCCCAACAGCATGAGCTTAAGTTTTTGCCTGTAATGACAGAAAGGTGGAAGGTGTTTGTTCCCAGGGAATCCGTGCGTCCCAGTCAAAGTCCAAGCAACCGTTTTCTGTGCTAGAAGAGACAAGCCGAGCCGAGAGTCGTCTGGCACTCACTGGACCGGGCCTGAGCAAACGGCCCCCTCCCTCTCCCCAGCTCAGGGGTCGGTGCACCTCCTTGACTCTCCCCTCCCATGAAACTCACAACATGAAAAGGTGCATTTCACCGTCTCGGCTAATCAACGATTCCATTCCACATGATGACGACCAGGTTTGCACACGATCACAGCAAGGGGGGGGGGGGAAGCCACGCTGGCTTCGTCCTCCCACCGCCGTGAGCGCAGCTTGTCCTGTCGTGCGAACCCAGCGAGGGCAGTTGTTGGCGTAGTAAACAAACCACCCACAACCCTAAAACAGTCCATGAGTTCTAGGTGGCTTGTCAACCGCGCCAACGATTCGCCCTCGCCGGGTTGCACAACAGGACAAGCTGCGGTTGCCGCTTGGCTATTCAAAATGGCTGCCTGCACCACGCGACAGCCCCCGAGGGGTAAATTAACCCACGGTGGGCTCTCGTGACGTGCAAACAGGCCCGTTGTCTAGTTCAGCCCTGGAGCACAACCCCATTGTCCGGTCCCCACACCCTGATGCAGCCTTCTCCCAACCGAGTGCCCAGAAGATGCCTTGAACTACAACTCCCAACATTCCCTCGTGGTCCCTTCCTGGTCCCTCTCTCCATCCACCTTGACCAACACAGGAGACCCTTAGGCAGAGGTGGGGAACCTCCAGCCCGTAGGTGAAAATTGACCCACTTGGGGTCCCAGTCCAGCCTTCTGGGGGTTCCCAGATGGCCACGCCCCTTCCCATGCCCCACCCCCTTTCCCCTAACAGCCAATCATTTGCTGGTTTCCAGGTTCATGTGTGGGTTTTCCCGCCATTCTAAAAGGCTGAAATGCTTCTCCAAAGACTTTTGTCACTGGCAGTAAGAGCGTTAAGCTAAAATAGGCTGGTATTTTTGGCCCCGCCCCCTTTGCCTTTGGCCTCGCCCACCACCGGAATGTGGCCCCCAACAGCTTCTATGAAATTGAATTTGGCCCTTGGGCTGAAAGAGGTTCGACACCGCTGCTCTGAGGAATGCCGACTAAGGGCCTTGACAGAAGTCTGGCTGCTCTCCTAGCTTACTCGGTGTAGGATTTCTGGTGTAGGATTTGCTTTCCCATTTTATTGTGTCCCCTCTCTATAGGCAGTCCCCAGGTTACAAACAAGTTCCATTCTTAAGAATGTCTTTAAGTCGAATTTGTATGTAAGTCAGAACAGCATAGCGTCCTATACGTTAAAAATCGGCAATTGTGTAAATTACACAAATTGCGCAGTATACTACGCTTTGTACTCTACATAAACGACATAGCGCCGGGGAACCCAGAAGTCCGTTCTTAAGTATGGGTTGTCTGTAAGTCGGACGTTCTTCACTCGGGGGCTGCCTGTACTTTCCTTCCCCGCCCCGATTTCATCTTTAATAAACTTGCTTAATTGGATTGTGTGGGGCTGGATCACTTTCTCTAAGTGCCCCTTCGAGGGCCGGTTGTTTCCCCCATGCTGCCCAGGCCGTTTGGGATACGCTGACCGGGGTGTGCCAAGCAGGACAGTGACCAAAGGGAAGGCGAGCAAAGAACTTACCAATCGACACTGGCGCATTCGCCAGCTGCCTTCCTACTCCTCAGTAGATGCCTAGAGAGCAGAGGGATCCCGCCCGCCTCTGTGTGAACTAGCTAAGGACGGGCAGTGGCAAAAAAGAAAAGAAAAGTGAACTACATGTGTGAAGGGTAGCGTGGTGCGGTGGTCTAGCTCCTCCAGATGTATTGGTCTACAACTCTGGCCACGGCCACGGGGCAATCTGGGCAGCCACCTTTTCGCCTTCTCCCACTCACTTGCTCATTGTGATGGGGGGGCAGCAGGGGCAGCAGCAGCAGCAGGGCCCGGTGTTGATCATCATGGGGGTGTCCTTCAAGGCCTTGATCACGGCCGCCGTCCCCCCAAAGCCTTCCACCATCACCAGCATCAGGAGGTAGAAGCAGACGCTGAAGTACCTGGCGGTGGAACAGGGAAGGCGCAAGGTTCTCCTTTCAGCACATTCCTGGGGACTGGTTCTTCCCGCTCCCCACCTGCCGTCATCCCCAAGGGCTCCACGGACATGGGGTTCGTCACCACCACCACCACCACAACCAACCCCGTCACCCAGCAAGCATTACAAGGGGCAGTTCCTGTGTTTGCCCGGCTCGGTGCGGAGCGAGGGGGTCTCCCTCGAGAGATACTCACGAGGCAATGGCCATCTCCACCACCGACATGGCGCGCGGGACCCAGAGCCCTGTCAGGCAGAACACCGAGACCACCTGGCGGAGAAGAGAAGGCAGCTTAGCCGGAAACGCAGCAGAGCAGAACACAGGATGTGTGCGCAGCACGCAGAGCCCCGGTGGGGGTCGCCACGAAAGGGGCAGCCCAAATGGGGCAGTCGTCTCTTCTCTTCTCTTCTTCCTTGATGACTTCCCACCAGCAGGCCAAACCCTTCAGGCGTTTGGCCTACAGCTGGGGAGCACAAGCCGCAGGCCACCTACAGCCCTGGACTCCAGATCGTGTGGCACCCACCCACTTTTCCCTGCAGCCCAGCTGAGGAGCTGGGCTGTACGGGGGGGGGGGGGAAATACCTCTACTATTAGCAGTGGCGAGACAGCAAAGCAAATTGGGGTCATGGAGGAGGGAAGAGGAGGTTTCCTTCAGCTCTGAGCAGTCCCAAACCCAATGTGGGGAGCAATCCTATAGGCCCCTAGAAATCTTCTTGGGGAGGGTGCATAGGATACTTCAGATTCCCAGATCCGAGGTCAGAAACAGAGCTCCAACCTTGAAGCTGGGAATCCATGCTCCTCCCCTGCTCCTCCCCCCCCCCTGCAGCTGGCTGCCTCTCCGAGGGCGTTCCGGGGGGCGGGGGGGGAGGATGCAACGGCCAAGGCACGATGTATCCTGTGTCCTCTGCATCCTCCTTCCCTCCCACTCCGAAGTGCCCCAGCTAGACA
Organism: Shinisaurus crocodilurus; assembly: GCA_021292165.1. Classification (NCBI taxonomy): domain Eukaryota; kingdom Metazoa; phylum Chordata; class Lepidosauria; order Squamata; family Shinisauridae; genus Shinisaurus; species Shinisaurus crocodilurus. The sequence continues at coordinate 7,291,194 of CM037878.1, forward strand.
GCCGAAAAGGGCCATCTAGCAGAAATGCAGAGCAGGAGGAGGATGGCGAGGCGAAGATCGCCTCTGTGTTCCTCCCGCTCTGCATAGGATTCCCGTAATAACCCTCTGTTTGGAGGCTTATGGGCATCCCCATTGGATTGCGCCCTTGGATTTCTCGATGCCACAACTCCTCTGCAGGGGTGAGGGACCTATTAGGATGGTCCGCCCCAGGCGTCTTATGGATCCGGATGGATTCCTGAACGCGCTTGGGGAATTGGAGCACACAAACGGTAGCTCGGTCGAGACCCTGGTGGACGACTAGAATGCTGCAATCACCAGGGCATTAGACCGAGTTGCCCCGAAGCGCCCTCTTCGCCTAAACAGAGCTCGCACGGCACCATGGTTCACTCCGTCGCTGCGAGCTCTGAAACAAGAGGTGAGAAGGCTAGAGCGCAGATGGCGCGTAATTCCCGCTCCGAAGACGATCGAACACGGCTTAGAGCTGCATCTTCAGCCTACCGGGTGGCGGTGAAGGCAGCAAAAAAGAATTTCTATGCTGCCTCCATTGCGTCTGTGGAGTGCTGCCCCAGGAGGCTGTTCCAAGTGGTCCGGAGTCTGGTCGGTCCAGTCGCTCCGGACCCACTGGAACAGTCTAAAGCCTCCTGTGAGGCTTTAGCGAAGCACTTCGCAGATAAAATCGATCAGATTAGGAGTGGGATATCGTGCATCGTGGACACGGAGTGAGCGGGAGGAGGCAAATGGCAGACCGGTTTTGTGGGATCGGTTTCGGCTTCTTCCTTCTGATGAAGTGGACAAGGTGCTTTCATCTGTGAGGCCGACCACCTGCTTGCTTGACCCTTGCCCGTCCCGGCTCATAATGAGCTGTAGGGAGAGACTGGGTGAGGGGATCAGGGCGGTGGTGAATGCCTCCCTCGAGGAGGCAGTGATGCCATCAGCCCTCAAGGAGGCAGCAATAAGACCGCTTCTGAAAAAGCCCTCCTTGGATCCCCAAGATCTGAACAACTTCCGCCCAGTCTCCCAATTTGCCATTCCTGGGCAAGGTGATCGAGCGGGTGGTGGGTGCTCAGCTGAAGGCACACTTGGATGAAGCTGATTATTTAGATCCATGCTAGTCGGGCTTCAGGCCTGGACATGGGACGGAGACGGCCTTGGTTGCCTTGGTGAATGATATGAGGAGGGCTTTGGATAGGGGCGAATGCTCCTTTCTAGTCCTCCTCGATCTCTCAGCGGCTTTTGATACCGTTGACCACAGTATCCTCCTGGACCGCCTGGAGGGGTTGGGCTTGGGAGGCACTGTATTGCAGTGGTTCCGGTCCTTCCTCTCTGGAAGGTACCAGAGGGTAGTTCTCGGGGAAGAGGCTTTGGACCCTCGGCCGCTCACTTGTGGAGTGCCGCAGGGTTCCATCCTCTCCCCGATGTTATTCAACATCTACCTCAAGCCGCTGGGAGCTATCATCAGGAGGTTTGGGGTGCGGTGTCATCAGTATGCGGATGACACGCAGCTCTACCTCTGTTTCAAGTCCTCACCGAGGTTGGCCGTTGAGACCCTGTCCAAGTGCCTGGAGGCAGTGGCTGGATGGATGGGAAGGAACATGCTGAAACTGAACCCCAACAAGACCGAGGTACTTCTGGTGGGGGACAAGGGAAGGTTAGGGGATGTTGACCTGGTGCTGAATGGGGTACATCTACCCCTGAAGGACCAGGTCCGCAGCTTGGGGGTCATTCTAGACTCCCAGCTGTCCATGGAGGCTCAGGTGGCAGCTGTGAGCCGGGTGGCGCTGTATCAACTCCATCTGATACGGCAGCTGCGCCCCTACCTTCCTAATCACCTGCTCCCATCAGTGGTTCATGCCTTGGTCTCCTCTCGCCTAGACTACTGTAATGCGCTCTATGTGGGGTTACCCTTGAAGACGGTTCGGAAGCTACAGCTGGTACAGAACGCGGCGGCTCGCCTGGTTAAAGGCAGCCGGCGGCGGGATCACATCACGCCAGTGCTGAAGGATTTGCACTGGCTACCAGTTGCTTGCCGAGCCGAATTCAAGGTGATGGTTTTGACCTTTAAAACCCTATACGGCTCCGGTCCAGTCTATCTCAAGGAGCGTCTCCAGCAACACCAATTGGGCCGCTCAACAAGATCTGCCACGGATGGCCTTCTCCTTGTCCCTTCAGCCAGAGCAGCTAGACTGGTGGGGACGAGGAAGAGGGCCTTTTCTGTGGCAGCCCCCGTACTGTGGAACTCTCTCCCGAGTAACCTCCGCCATACCCCCTCTCTGCTGAGCTTCCGTCACTCATTAAAAACCTGGTTATTCAGGCGGGAATATGGGGTGGGTTAAGATTTTAAAATTTTTATATTGTTTTAAGTGTATTTTATTGTTTTTATTCTATGTACATCGCCCAGGGTGGCCGGTTGCCGGCCAGATGGGCGATAAATAAATATAAATATAAATATAAATAAATAAATAAAGGCATTATCATTAAATAGCCTGCTCTTTAAGCTCCTTTAAAGGTGTCTAAAGAGCAAGATATTTAAACTTTAAATGCCCATACTTTTAAATTTTAAAGATATTTAAAGATCAGAGTATTTAAAGTAAAACAACAACCACAACAACAACAAATCATAATTCCTCAGGGGCCTGCCTCTTTTGTTTGTTTATAAATAATAAATTTCTGTATAGCCTTTCAACGTCAGTTCCCGGGGCAGTTTACAGATAAAACAATTTATCATAACCATACAAATCAACAATAAAATACCAGAAGCAGCCAACATAAAAATGAGATCAAGGCTTTAAAATAATTAAAAAAAAAAAAAAAAGCCAGAGAGAATCAGAAGGTCTTCGCTTGGTGCTGAAATCCAAAAAGCAGCAGCCAAGGTTCCCAGAGATGGACACACACGTGGCAAGATGCCTTTCTACCGTCACCCAGTAGCAAGAGATGGGCACTTACGGTGGGTGCTGAGCTACTCCAGATGAGGGTCTTCATCTTGACGAAGCAACGGACCTTCTTGGAGAGATACAGGGCATCCTCCACAAAGATGACGACAGACAGCAGCGTGAGGAGAGTTGCCATGCCAGTGATGACGAGGTCCACAGAACTCTGCTCTGCAAGGAAAGGTGAGCTGACGTTACTGCGAGGGGCTGTCGCTTGCTTTTTTGTTTGTTTGTTTACGGTATTTACAGCATTTGTATACCGCTCCGGTGAACCATAAAAAGATAAAACGGATAAAATAATAAAAACAATGCATTAAAATCAGGATAACATTAAAACTGTGGCTGGTCAGCAAGGAAGGCTTCCCTGAACAAGGTCTTCAGCAGGTGCTGAAAACAACACAGTGTCGGAGCCTGCCTGACCTCCAGAGGAAGGGAGTTCCAAAGGAGTGGAGCCACCACACTGAAGGCCCTGCTCCTGGTGGACTCCAGTCTGGCCATATAGGTCCATGCGGAACCACCAGGAGAATGTCCTTCGATGACCTCAGTGACCGGGGGGCAGGTTGGTAAGGGAGAAGGCACTCGCCCAGGTATCCTGGTCCCAAGTTGTTTTGGGCTTTGTACACAAGTGCCAGAACCTTAAGCATGGCCCAGTGGCGAACAGGCAGCCAGTGCAGTTCCTTCAGCAAAGGAGTTGCATGCTGAAAAGGGGCAGCGCCAGAAAAACAGCCGAGCTGCTGCATTCTGCACTAGCTCCCGCTTCCAGAGCAGCCTGAAGGGCAGCCCCACATAGAGCGTACTGCAGTAACCCAGTCTTGAGGTTACTAGCGCCTGTACCTCTGGGGCCAAGCTATTTCTTAATGTACAAAGACACATGACTCTATGACATGACTCCCCATGCAGAGTGGGCACGTCGAGCAAGCCCTGTCCCCACAAGGAAAGTTTTAAGGCAGGGCCGCTGAACCTCTTTCAGCCCTAGAACCAAATCCCATGTCCAAGAAGCTCTCGGGGGCTGCATTCCAGTGGTGGGTGAAGAAGCCCGAATGCAAGGTGAAAGGGAGAAACGTGCTAAGCGAAAAGCACGTCAAATGAATCCTTTACAGGACCATCTTCTATCTGGTAACCTGTGTCCTCACTGTGGGAAGCTGTGTGGATCTAGAATTGGCCTCCACAGTCACTTACGGACCCATCGCTAGAGTCTACACAATCTTCTTTAGAATTTCCTCCTTTTATCCCGGAAGACAATCTTACTCGGTCACGAGTGATCGCCTGATGATGATGGAGCCAAAGGCCAAAAGGGCGGACCAAAGGCAAAGGGGTGTGGCCACCAATGCCAGCCTATTGTAGCTGAAAGCGCTTACTGCCAATAAGCAAGCCTTAAGAGACATGTGTCAGCCTTTTCGAATGGGGAACCACCAAATGATCCATCCATGATTAGGTGAAAAGGGGTGGGGCCGGGGAAGGGGGCGTGGCCACCTGGGGAACTGGACTGGGACTGCAGGAGGGCCAGATCTGGCACACGGGGCCTGAGGTTCAACACCCCTGTTTTAAAGCATGGGTAGGCTTGTGTGGGAGAAGGTGGTCCTTAGAGCTTTATATCGTATGCCCCAATCTCTCTCTTTAGCTGATCCAGAAATGATCGGGCAGGTTGGTAAGGGAGAAGGCACTCGCCCAGGTATCCTGGCCCCAAGTTGTTTTGGGCTTTGTACACAAGTGCCGGAACCTTAAGCATGGCCCAGTGGCGAACAGGCAGCCAGTGCAGTTCTTTTCACAGCTGGCATACGGACATGGATATAGTTTTACTGTTCTGAAAAATAATTTGCTTTAAGGAGGATCCCCAACGGCAAAACAAAAACAATGCTGCACAACCAGCTCCAAGATAACTGGGAAATAAAGTCCCTTGCACTAGGGAAGTCAATTCAGGGCACAATCCTATCCATGTTTAGACAGAAATAAGTCCTACGACTCCCAGCATTCCCCAGCCAGCAAAGCTGGCTGGGGAATGCTGGGAGTCGTAGGACTTATTTCTGTCTAAACATGCATAGGATTGCTCCCGAGGACATGTAGGGTGATCAAAACAAACAAACAAACAAACAAACAGAATCCTTTATCCCATTCAGCAATGCCTTTCTGCATAAATCTGAGTTCAGAAACGGCAATATTCAAGAACCAGTGGGAGAACATTTCGGCCTCCCCCAGCACACTCTGCCCCTGACCTTAAAGTGGTCATCATGATGGAGGAAAAAAATCTTCAGAGGGCCATTCAAGAGAGACGGCTGAGCTAGAATTCATCAACCAATTCCATCACCGGAGGCTTGAATTGGGAGAAATTTTTTACAGGTGTTCCTCAGCTTACGTAGCGCCAGGATGTTTATGTTATCAGCTGCATGCGCATTGCCACCGTTCATAATGTGATTGTCACTGCCAGAACTTTCTACATTTCATTTACTTCTGACTTTACTGTTTACAATTCTCTACCCACCACTATGAGTAGCATATGTACTATATATAAACCTGAAACTCCCTATAGTACTACATGCATCTGATCTAATAGCGTGGGCTATATGTCCACGAAAGTTTATGTCAGAATACATTCGTTAGCCTTCAGTATGCCCCAAGACTCTTCGTTGTATTTATTGCAGTTCAAGAGTGTCTGCTGGCCTATTATTTATTTATTTTATTATTTATTATCGTTATATCCCGCCTTTCATCCTCTTGCAAGGAACCCAAGGCGGCTTACAGGGTCCTCCTCCTCCTCTCCATTTTATCCTCACAACAACCCTGCGAGGTAGGTCAGGCTGAGAGTCAGTGACTGGCCCAAAGTCACCCAGTGAGCTTCGTGGCCGAGGGGGGACTCGAACCCGGACCTCCCGAGTCCCAGTCCAACACTCTCACCACTACGCCTCACTGACTAGATCCACCAATGGCTTCATAATATAATAGATATCACTGCTAACAGGCAAAGACAAATTGTAATATATTTCTACGGATGTCCTCTGCCTTCTCAGGAAAAGATTCAGCCAGGTAAGAAGAACTGCGTTATTTTGTTACAAATGTTACAAAAGCCTGTAGGGTCACACCACTGGGACCACCACACCAATAAGGCCAGTAGACCTCAGCACTCTGGCAGCTTCTATTCCACACAGAGCCACCTGGGAGGCAGGTGGCTCTCCTGAGGGACTCCGCATCTGCCTGACTACAAAACAAATGTAGGGTTTCTTGCTCCCCTGTGTAGGGCGCGGCCCCCACAGCACCTAGCAAACTTACGGCGCAGCAGCTGCAGTGCGGTTGGCGGCTGGGAGAAGCAGGCAGCCGGGACGCTGAAATTGTAAACCAGCATATGGATCAATTCCGGGGGGAACCTGCGGAAAAGATGAGAGAACGGTCGGCCATCCAAGTGAGACATGGGGGCCATCACAGCTCTGTCTGTTGTTCTGCCACCCGCCACCCACCTCCAGGCACCGCAGCCGGGCTCTGAGCTGACTTCTCCAAGAAATGTCGACAGGCGAGCCAGTGCTGGGTTTCTCAGCCACGCTACTAATTTGTGTGCGAACGCATTTGCAGGCCCTGTTCTAGCTTGTTTGGGGGACGTCTTTTATCAGCGGCAACTGGGAACGTTTGTTTGTTTGTTTCATCCATCCGTCCACTTTGGAAAGCTCAAAGCAGGTAACTAGCTAATAAATGTAATCTATTTGGTGTTGTTTTTGAAATAGGAATTCTTCCAGTTATCAGTGAGTCAATGCTGTTCTCATCTTTTAGAACAGTGTTCCCCAACCTTAGGTCCCCAGATGTTTTTGGCCTACAACTCCCAGCATGCTGGGAGTTGTAGGCCAAAAACATCTGGGGACTCAAGGTTGGAGAACACTGTTTTAGGAGAAGGAATAATTGTGGGCATGATTCTACCTTCCACAGTTCCCACTGAAAGGAATGGGAGTTTGTGCACAGATCTAACTTGTTCATACATGCCCCTCCCGTTCATTATACTTGGACCTGCCCAGCAGTTTACGCTGGATTGAACCCATCGTCTTAGTCTGATTTGTTGCCGTTTGTTACCACTAAAAAAAACAACACCCAGTTTCGTCACGATCGCACAATACCAACTTACAGAGCACGTAAGCTTAGTGAAGAATGAAATAACTGCTGACCATACTGATATTTGCTTCCTTGCAGCTTCGAAACTGGGCTCCATAAAATTAAGGCGTCCGCACTTTTGAAAGCTGTGCTACGTTATAGCTAAGAGGAAACACATGTCTACCGCAGTCATGATTCTCTTACAGGCCACGCCTAAACATATATCTACTCAGATGCAAGTTCCATCGAGGTCAGTGGAGCTTACTCTCAGGTAAATGGATATACAGTAATACCTTGGATTGCAAGTAACTTGGTTTGAGAGCGTTTTGCAAGACAAGCAAATTTTTAAATATTTATTTAATTTTTTTTGACTTGATATACAAGCGACGTCTTGCAATACAAGTACTGTAGTACGGCTTAAATTAAAAATCTCTGTACAAATTTTTTTGGGGGGGATTTCGTTTTGATATAAGAGTGTTTTGGATTACAAGCACGTTTCCGGAACGAATGATGCTCTCAATCCAAGGCATGACTGTACTAGATTGCAACCCAAATGGTGGCAGACTGCCTGCTGTAAGGCTGGTTGGTTGCCAAGAGTCCAGGCAGTCTATGACAGAAACCAACAAGAGAGAGAAAAAGAATCGCAGGTGCCTATAAGAAGCATTTATTTTGTCCAACACATTTCGGGGGGGGCGGGGGATTCTTTCATCAGGTGCCGCTTATCTTTTGTTGGATGTATTCCGGAAAAAAGTCCTTCAGGTGTCTCTTCTGCATGAAAATGTTCAGAAGCAGCCCCTGATGAAGGAAAAAACATTTTCCAAAATGCGTTGGGCAAAATAAACGCTTCTTATAGCGTCCCAGGGTGGCCAGGTGGCCAGCCAGATGGGTGATTAATAAATATAAGAAATAAATAAATAAATAAATAAATAAATAAATGATAGGCAGCTGAGATTCTGTTTTTCTCTCTCGTTGGTTTCCGTCACACACACAAGTGCCTTCCCCTCTCGTTTTCCCATCAAGAGTCCAGTATAGACATAAGAAGAGCCCAGATGCTGGATCAGACCGAGGGTCCACCTAGTCCAGCATTCTGTTCACACAGTGGCCAGCCAGCTGCCCCAATGGGAATCCCACAAGCAGGACATGACTGCAGCAGCACCCTTGCACCCATGTTCCCCAGCACCTGGTGTACATGGGCATACTGCCTCCGATACTGGAAGTAGCATATAGCCATCAGGGCTAATAGCCAGTGATAGCCTTCTGCTCCAAGAATTTCTCCAATCCCCCTTTAAAGCCATCCAAATTAATGGCTATTGGTGTTTGATGATAGCCGATGTTTCATCGATGGCATTTAATGACGGGAAGGTGGTGGTCACCTGATAGCTGGGAATTGTTCTCGAACAAGGTCTCTTTCTCTTTCTCTCTCTCTCTCTCTCTCACACACACACACACACAACACACACACACACACAGGTTCTGGGGGCAAGTCCTGGTGTAGCATAGAATCATAGAAAAGTCATACTTAGGCCTTGCTAAGTCATACTTAGGCCACTCAACTTAGGCCTTGCTTCACGTTCGACCCTGCTTCATGGGTGCCCTCGGTCTAGTTCTCTCCTCCCACACCCCAACTTTCAGGCAGGAGGGACTGCGTACCCGATGCCTGAAATCCTACGGAGGGGAAGCCAAAGCCTCTCGGCCGGATGGCACGGTGCAAAAGAAGCCCCGACCACCACCACCACCGGGGGCCTCCGTCCTTGCTGCTCACCTGGGGTCTTCCACCAGATCTCCCAAGGGGTCCATGGTTCCTCCGTGCTGGGCAGCGTCCCCGGGGGCTGCCATCGATTCCTGATCACCCGAGGAGCAGCGTTCTGCTCACAGCCTCTTCTTCGCCAGCCCGGGCCGTGTTTGCAAAGCAGGGTCAGAGTCCTCCGGCTCGCTGCCGCTTGCTGTTCCTGGGAGGGACTCGGGAGTCTGGCGCTTTCCAGCTGATTCACTTTTAACGAGCCTTCTCTCCCCATCCTTTCCCCTTCGTCCATAGGCTGCTGGCAAGTTCATTGACAGAGAGGCCGTTTCACCTGCACACTTGCATGTGCTGGGTTAATGAACCGGGAAAGGGGCAGAGGGGTGCCGTGAGGGGCAAAGGGCATTGCCAAGGTCACACGGGCAATGTGCCAAGGAAACCAGGGCCGACCATTTGCACTTCTCTCTCTCTCTCTCTCTCTCTCTCTCTCTCTCTCTGCAGATTTCCCCCCCGCCCCGCATTTGATTCCAACTCTTATTACGAACCTACCTTAGGGACAGGTGAGAATTTCATTCGGTTCGTTTTTTTGATAGGGACTTACACGACGTTCGCAAACTCCTTCATAAATGGGACAGACAGACCTTGCGTTTTAAAGAAGTTTGAATGTGGGAGAAAGCGGAACTGACACGTTTGTCCATCCAGGCCCAAGACTTTGAGCGCTTTGCTCTTAAAGGTCTGGGTTTGAATCTCGGTGGATTCAGCCACATTTGTGGTGCCGAATTATTTGTGGCCTCTTTTTTCCTGACAGCAAAGCTGGCTGGGGCACGCTGCGTGTCGCAGGCCTTTTTTCTGTCTAAACTTTGTCATAGGGTTGTTGCGCCCCGAGTGTCTCAGAATGCTTTTGGCGAAGCAGCTTTCGGGGATGCAAAGTGCTTCGCTGTGATTTCTCACTAGTGAACAGGCTCGCATGCGATGCGCGCACACAGGCCGGAATAGCCCTTAGCCTGGGACAGTGAAGCCTTCTGGGAAAGCTTACGCCGCTGCCAGAGCTGGACACACGGTGCCCACCCTATCCTTGTGAAGTCCGCTGGCAGCCCTAGGCATGGCCCCTGCCACGGTGCACCCCATGAGGGAGGGGTCCGCCCACTCCATTCCAAGGGGGGGGGGCCCTGCCCCACAGCAAGGGGGCAGCCATATAACCCAGTCCCTCTGCCTACTGATCTCCCCTGGCTTCAAACTGTAGGGGCAGCGAAGCTAGGTGCTGGTTAGTGGATGAGTTTGAACAACAAAAGATGCCCAAGGTACACCCCACGGTCCCCTTAGTATACATGCCAAGTTTCAAGTGTCTAGGTTTCACTGTCTTGACACTACAGTAATACCTTGGATTGCAAGTAACTTGGTTTGAGAGCGTTTTGCAAGACAAGCAAAATTTTAAATATTTATTTATTTTTACTTGATATTTATTTTTCCTTTATTTATTTATTTATTTTTGACTTGATATACAAGCGACATCTTGCAATACAAGTACTGTAGTACGGCTTAAATTAAAAATCTCTGTACAAATTTTTTTGGGGGGGGGATTTCGTTTTGATATAAGAGTGTTTTGGATTACAACAAGCACGTTTCCAGAAAGAATTATGCTCTCAATCCAAGGCATGACTGTATGGTGCTGACGGAAGGACAGATGGGAGGGACACATTCACAAAGCCTCTATGATTATTATTATTAGTAGTAGTAGTAGTAGTAGTATTACATGACATCACATTATTATTATTACATTTATATCCCGGCTTTCATCCTCGTGCAAAGAACCCAAGGCAGCTTTCATGGCCCTCCTCCTCCTCCTCCATCTTATCTTCACAACAACCTTGTGAGGTGGGTTAAGCGGAGAGTCAGCGACTAGGCCAAAGTCACCCAGTCAGCTTGATAGCCGAGCGGGGACTAGAACCCGGATCTCCCGAGTCCCGGTCCAGCACTCTCACCATGACGCCACACTGGCTCTCATTATAATAAACATTAAGCCCCGCTTTGCTGCTCTCATGAAAACAAGAAGAGGTGGCGTTGCCTGGCCGGGAGTGTGCAAGGCTGAATTCACAGGCCTCTGATAAATAGGTCCGTGTGATGTCACCTCCCAGCATCCTTTGCACCTCGGGCTCAGTAGTGGCCATTGTCCGCTGCTGCCATGGTGACGCACTGCAGCGGGAGAGAGCCCTCCTCCCTCCGTTTCCGCCATGTCACAGCATCACCGTGGCAACCGGCCGGGTGTGGTTCCATCCAGGCCAGGCCCGCCGACACGGCTCCGACGGCTTTGTGCTGAGCGAGCCCCCTCCTCGAGACATGGGCTCCAGCCAGGATGGATGTCACTCTCTCACTTCCGGTCTCTTTGCCTCTTTTCATTTCAGCACCCTCATGGGCCTCAGCTGCCTCTTTTTCACCTTTCCGTAAGTCATGGCAATGGGTGCAAGCTACTTTTTCCTTAAGGTAATCTGGAACCAGGTTACCTTAAGAGCCATCTAATCCCATATGGACCTGATTGAGCGTGAAGATCGAGGCTGCTGGAAACTCTGCTTCATGTTTCTCCATCGTCAGAAGTCCAGCAGATGGAAATGAGAAGTGTGGCCTTCTCTGCTGTAGCACCAAAACTGTGTAATATAATGTCCTTCCGAAGGAGTTCTGCCCGGCTCCATTCGCTCTATTCACCTTCAAGCAGGCAGCAAAAACACATCTATTCCAAAGTGCCTTTAGGATGCCTTTTAACTGAGAAATATTGTTGATTTTGCTGTTTTGTGTCAATAAGTTGTTTTTTTTTAAAAGTACTGTTGTCAATGTTTTATACTGTGGTTCTTTTTGTTTGTTTGCAATATGCCCTAAAAGGTGGGTTAAAACTATTTTATTTATATTTTTTAAATTTATATTAGTGGTGAGAGTGTTAGACTGGGACTCGGGAGATCCAGGTTCGAGTCCCCGCTCGGCCATGAAACTCACTGGGTGACTTTGGGCCAGTTCACTGACTCTCAGCCTAACCTACCTCACAGGGTTGTTGTGAGGATAACATGGAGAGGAGGAGGAGGATTATGTAAGCCGCCTTGTGTTCCTTGCAGGAAAAAAGGTGGGGTATAAATATAATAAATAAATAAAAAGAAATTATAACCCCACCTTTTTCCTGCAAGGAACCCAAGGCGGCTTACATAATCCTCCTGCTCCTCTCCATTTTATCCTCACAACAACCCTGTGAGGTAGGTTAGGCTGAGAGTCAGTGGCTGGCCCAGTCACCCAGTGAGTTTCATGGCTGAGCGGGGACTAGAACCCGGATCTCCCGAGTCCCAGTCCAGCACTCCCAAAAACTATGCCACACTGGCTCTCTTTTAACTAAATACATTTTAAATAAATGCATTTTACATGTGTAACCCCCTTTGGGTATTTTTTCACATGGAGAAACAGGGTCAAAGTCCCTAAAAATTAAATTAATGATGTGATCCAGCAAGCTATGACGTTTTCTTCTGAAGGCTAGCCCCTCCTGTGGCCTGAAAAACCAAAGTCTGGTGTGCCAACTTCCTTTTGCTCTCTTTCAGCTGCAGCTGGCTCGCCCTGCACATCTCCTGGGCCTTTCCCATCATCTGCGGCCACCTCTTTATCCCAACCATCCTCTACTTCCTCCTCACCAGTTTCACAGACACAGGGATTCTCCACAAAGGTAAGATGAGTGGCTGGCTGCCCCCTGCCCTGGAAGTCCCCGGCTTACCTCCCAAATATCCTTGGGCATCACTTGGGGAATGGAAAGATTTATTTATCTATTTATTTATGTTATGCAGCGGCAGCCAACCTTTTTTTGGAAAGTGATATTAGGGGGAAACCGCCAATAAACTCCAATGGCAAGATCTTGGGAGGCAGAGAGAAAACTTTATTAATTAACACAGCTATGTGGAAGCTGGAAACGCCCAGTTCCCTGAACGAATCCGGGAAGAACGGTTTTCAGAGGCAGGCAGGCAGGCAAAGCAATGACATCAGTTAGAAACTGTGACTGGCTACTTGCATGAGAAGAATGTGGTCTCATTCTAGTCTTGCTTCCTCATTCATTCATTCCCACACTGCCCCTTAACAAGAAAGCCGCGTCTTCATTCAATTTGTGCCGGCTCAAGCCAGTTCTGTAGCTACAGCATCAGCTAAATTAAGGCCGCTCATTCAAGGGCGCCCTTTAATTGCTTCATATACTGACAACAAGCAAGATATGTTTTTGCCTTCACAGTTCCCCCCCTTTGGTACTTCCAGTGCAACTCACACCTGTGGCCCTGCTCATGGCCCCTTCAGATCACGAGAAGAGCCCAACTTTTTTTTTAGATTGCAAGCCTGCGGGCAGGGACTGTCTTGCTAATTGCGGTAAACCGCCCAGAGAGCTTCGGCTATTGGGTGGTATAAAAATGTAAAAAAATGAAGTGAAATGAATAAATAAATAAATAAACTTGGTGTCTAGGGAACAGGCTCCATTTCTATTGCCATCAGGTTTAAAACCTCATTTTCAATTGCTTTATGCCTCTCCGTTTCTTGTGATATCATAAGCCTTATCTGTTTCTCACTGACTACTTCTTTTGTATTCTTAATACAAGAGTGCAGTGCAACTTTTGGCCAACAAGAATAGCAAGTAAATCAGGACAATTAAAAACAGTCTTTTCAGTATCTGTTTACCTAAGGTACTGCACTAAATCCCATGTCCAGGGCCATCCCAAGCTGATGTGATGCGTGCCTTTTATCTTCTGTTTTATGAGTTCTCAGTTCTATTTCGAATGAGGTGTCATTTATAAAAGTGCAGCATTCTTCTCTCACTAGGGCACACACCCTTTGCAGCTAAAAGGAAATCTAAGGCCATTCTATTTTGCAGGGAGAGTTTTCTCATTTGCCCCATTTCTTTGCTTAAGGCTATCAGAGCATTTGAAGTTTCATTACCTATTTCTTCTGAAGCTGCTGGCAGTTTACATATTTGCTAAAGCCTATGGAAACTCCACATCTAGGGATTCTAATACCCCCAAAATACTGGCCTTTTTGCATATCTCAATAGTTTAACTCTATTTCCCAGGAGATGGGTGTAGACAGTTCTTTCCATTGGTATCCATGGTAGGCTACAGATGCCAGTCCAGTTGTATGGTAGGACCTTATGTACATTTTCTCCACAGATCTAAAAAGTTGTATTGATTCTAGCTGCTATAAAAGAATATGGATGGTTAGTACTGTTACAGGGCCACACTCTGTCTTGAAGTATTGACAGAGCATTTCTAGTATTGTTTCTGTGTTTTAGAGTATAATAAACCACTGCAGCTGGACCTGTGGCGTGACCCCACAGTTAGGATTTCCTGCACCATCCTGGCCCAGAAACATACCCATTGCAGTGAGATATAGTTTTGTTCCATTGTATCGTATGCTCTACACATCTGTGCTCCAATTTTACATCCTGAACTATTGTAAGTCCCCCAAGTGGCATTACCTACTGAGTAGTAGCAACACATAACTGCGTTTACCACTCCTACTACATTCCATCCATACTCGGAGCCCTGTTCTGTCCAGTCTAGTGTGACACTGCATCGCATTCACTGGCCTCCTACGTACTGGTGTCCAAAGGTTTTGTTTACCCTTAAAACAAATCCCAAAGTTGTCTTTGCCGTGGGGGTAGGCCTGCATTGCCCATGAGGCTGGATAAGGCGGTAACAATGGCTAGGGCTCTAATCACAGGCCTGAATGGTTTGATTACTGGGGGTATATGTGGAATTACATCATGCCTTGCCTATATTCTATGGTTTGGATAGGCATAAACAGGGATACCGTTTTCAACCGTTTTTGGGACCATAAGCACATATCCAGCAATTAGTTCTATTGGTGGCCTTGGCAACCTTTCTCAGATATGACAAATAAGTGTTAGAAGAATATAGGGCCTGGGCCACACTTAATAGGCTTGTTAAAATTATATATAAACATCCACTTCATTTTGCCTAACAAATCTTACAACAATCAGTTATTTACTACGATGAAGAGATACACAGGTTGCCAGCATTCTTCCAGGAACTCTCGACGTTCCTGTACACGACCTACAACCAGGCAACTGGGTATACATCAAGGTCCATCAGAGAAACACAACTTTGGAACCCAGCTAGAAGGGGCCCTTCCAAATTTTACATGTGAAAGCTATTCCTCCTGGATTCACGCATCTCACCGCAAGAAACCAGTTCAGCCAACAACAACAGAATGAACAATAGGTTCATACGGATATGATTCCGTGAGTATTCTTTGGCCTGCCTCTGCAGGCACTCTTCAAGATTTCGTTGTCTTAGTCTTCTCTCGGGTTGATTGCAAGTCCTCCATTTCCAGCACTCTGGGCACAGGATCTGCAACTTATACTAAAGTTAATAAAACTGCTAGCAGGAAGACACTAGCCCACCTAGAGCATTGTGGTTCTCGCTGCATGCCAGGAATGCATGCCAAGTTGGCTCAGGATTTTGTCGTCTAAACTTCACCCAACCTTGTGACTTTCATCCTGATGACTCATCAAAACAAAATTAAGAAACAGCCTCCCCACCTGCCGTGACTTTTTCTTCTTTTTTAATTTGGTAGGCGGAACTACCAATGTTGTTGTTGGCTGAACTGGTTTCTTGCAGTGAGATGCGTGAATCCAGGAGGAATAGCTTTCACATTTAAAATTTGGAAGGGCCCCTTCTAGCTGGGTTCCAACGTTGTGTTTCTCTGATGGACCTTGATGTATACCCAGTTGCCTGGTTGTAGGTCATGTACAGGAACGTCGAGAGTTCCTGGAAGAGTGCTGGCAACCTGTGTATCTCTTCATCGTGGTAAATAACTTTTTACAATAATTGAGCAACATATTCCCCTTTACTCGGCACTGGTTAGGCCTCATCTTGAGTACTGCGTCCAGTTCTGGGCACCTCACTTTAAGAAGGACATAGACAAACTGGAGAGGGTTCAGAGGAGGGCAACAAGGATGATAAAGGGACTGGAAACAAGGCCCTATGAGGAGAGACTGAAAGAACTGGGCATGTTTAGCCTTCAGAAGAGGAGACTGAGGGGAGATATGATCGCACTCTTCCAGTACTTGAAGGGATGTCACACAGAGGAGGGCCAGGATCTCTTCTCGATCATCCCAGTTTGCAGGACACGGAATAATGGGCTCAAGTTACAGGAACCTAGATTCCACCTAAACATCAGGAAAAATTTCCTGACTGTCAGAGCAATAAGACAATGGAATCAACTACCTAGGGAGGTGGTGGGCTCTCCCAGTCTGGAGGCATTCAAGGTGCAGCTGGACAGACATCTGTCAGAGATGCTTTGACCTAGATTCCTGCATTGAGCAGGAGGTTGGACTCGATGGCCTTGTGGGCCCCTTCCAACTCTACTTTTCTATGATTCTATGATATCATCCCTAAGGTGGAGATTGTCAGTTTAACAGTAGGTGAAGACATCATTGTGTCTTTCTACTTTTCCTGCTGATGTGGATGATGGGCACAAAACAATACATTTGGACGTACAAAAACAATACAGTTTTGACAACCATGTTGAGCAAGTGTGCTAAGGGACGGGGCAAGCCCATCCCCCCCCCCCCCCCCCCCCCGCTCGCATGGGCCTGTGCCATGGGCCAAACTAGCAAGGTAGGGTAGCAAAGCCTTAAGCGCCACCTGGTGGCCATTCAGGTCACGCCATAGGCTGTTAAGGTACAATTTACAACCAGCAGGTGCTTAAGAATCTTTTTCAGGATCTGGAGCAGAATCCTGTAATATGGTCAATTGTCTCAAGGAAGAAGGAGCATCTTGCGGGCAGACAAACCTGAGGAGAGGAAAGGGCCGCCTCCCTTGCAGTATCGTATCGGTGTTCCAAGGCAGCCAGCCAAGAGCAGCATCTTCCTGGGACACTTGTAATGGAGTTTGCAAATGCTCAATTGGTAAAACACATTTGGACTAATGAAAGAGGAATTAAACACAACATGGTTAGTTAAAGTGACAGTTTGACATTGCACAGGGGGTCAATGCTTTTACATCTGGAATCTTAATACAATATCTATAGGGATCTGAACACATTCTTCGTGCAGATTCATGAGAAAAACAACAATCTTTCTGCGAGGCTGTAACCATTTGCTCCTTCTTCCCAACAAATTTGGTGAGTTATTTCATAAAATTGCTCTGGCTCACCCCCTTTCGAAAATACAGTTTTAGGACCTCACCTCTGGCCATTGCAAGGAGTGGATCTTGGAATTGTTGTGGATCACAAACTGAATATGAGCCAGCAATGCGATGTGGCTGCAAAGAAGGCAAATGCTATTTTGGGCTGCATTAATAGAAGCATAGCTTCCAAATCGCGGGAAGTGATCATTCCCCTTTACTCGGCACTGGTTAGGCCTCATCTTGAGTACTGCGTCCAGTTCTGGGCACCACACTTTAAGAAGGACGTAGACAAACTGGAGAGGGTTCAGAGGAGGGCAACAAGGATGATAAAGGGACTGGAAACAAGGCCCTATGAGGAGAGACTGAAAGAACTGGGCATGTTTAGCCTTCAGAAGAGGAGACTGGGGGGAGATATGATCGCACTCTTCCAGTACTTGAAGGGTTGTCACACAGAGGAGGGCCAGGATCTCTTCTCCATCATCCCAGTTTGCAGGACACGGAATAATGGGCTCAAATTACAGGAACCTAGATTCCACCTGGACATCAGGAAAAATTTCCTGACTGTCAGAGCAATAAGACAATGGAACCAACTACCTATGGAGGTGGTGGGCTCTCCCACTCTGGAGGCATTCAAGGTGCGGCTGGACAGCCATCTGTCAGGGATGCTTTGACCTGGATTCCTGCATTGAGCAGGGGGTTGGACTCGATGGCCTTGTAGGCCCCTTCCAACTCTACTTTTCTATGATTCTATGATTCTATGTGTGGCTTAAATAAATCCTAGGCACAAGTGTGCCTTTTTATTTCAAAACTCTGCAGCTGATTTTGGCAAGAACAGACCAGGCAGACAAACCCAAAATAACCAGGCAGGCAGAGGAGGCAGGGAACCCTAAAGCAGGCCTTTGTCTTAGACAATTCAAACTGTGGAACTGGTTAAGAAGAGACCAGGCAGGCAGAGGAGGCAGGGAACCCCAAACAGGCAGGCAGAGGCCGCCAAACCCAAAATGTCTGAAAGGTTGCATTTTAGGAAAATGATTATAAAAAATAAACTTGCTGTACTTCCTAAAACTTATCCATGTTGCATTTGAGGAACACGATTTTTTCTAAATGTTTGGCCTCCATTCTGGAACGGTGAGGTCTCATCACAATTCCACCCTCACTGAACACCCGCTCCACTGGTGATGAACTTGCTGGAACCAGAAACACACTCAGAGCAGCCGCACAGAGTAATCTCAGGTCCTTCCGCTGCCTCTCCCAAAACTTCAAGACATCCACAGGGCTACCCTCACTGCATCGCGCAAAGACCAGGGCACTATAGGACTGCATTTCTGCGCCAAAGTCCAGTAGTACAGAGTCAGAGACCGAGCTTGTGTTGATGGTGATGGGCTTGCAGTATGCAAAGAGAGAGGCTGAAGTGCAGGCCTTTGTCTGTGGAGTGCCTTGGACTGCCTCAGTGCCAGAAGACCGAGTGGGCAATGATGACAAGAGCCCTGCTTGGGTTTTTTTCAGTGTGCTGCAGTACTGCTGGAGTTCAGCTAGGACCTTTTCTTTCACTGCAGCGGTTGCCTCTTCGTTATCGCTGATCTTCTGCAGCCACCAAAAATGGAAGTTTGGGTCCAGGACTGCAGCAAAGTAGTACATGTATTCTTGGAAAGCCAACGGTTTCCCACCCTGGGTCCTCTGTGGCATTGGCTGCAGCAAACCAGCAATCACCAAAATGCCCTCAAATCTGGTCTCCAGGCTCTTCTTCAAAGCTGCAACCATAATGAATAGATGTGAAGGGTGAAGATGTTTTAAATGGTGATACAGTCCAATAACCGATGGCACAACTGCTGAAAGGGTCACCCCCTTCTCGCCTTCCACAGCCATTGTGGCCTCCAGGAAGGGCTGCAGAACTTGGCTCAATTCCTTCAGCTGGGCATACTCCCGTGCAGATGGCTTCAGGTGTGCCTGGTTGACATCATCAAGTACCTTCCCCACCCGTTCCTCATCGAGTTGAAGGAATGCATTGATGTGGTGCAAGGTGCTGTTCCATCTAGTACTGTTGACTTGTGGAATGGAGACATTGGGCCCAAAGCCTCTCTCAAATGCATCCTGGAAAAAACTGCTGCTGTGCAGGAAGCTACAAATGTTGGACACCTTTGCCAGGGCTGTGTGGATTTTGGCTTCCTTCAAGCCGTCACGCACACATAACTGCAGGGTGTGGGCAAAGCAGGCCAGCCTCTTCAGAGGCCGCTGGGTTGGTCCGGCTACACTGGCGTGGTGCATGAGGGACACGATAACGCTTTCGTCCACATCCCGCCAGTATTCTGTGTTCTCCACTGTTGTGCTGGTGGTTTCCTCTGAGTCTGAACCGCTGCCTTCTTCTGCGGAGTCTTGATGCTGGGCCACCGAAGGTGGTTGCTCCACAGTGGGAAATACAGTGGCAAATGCCTTAATCATGTTACTTGCATTGTCTGTCACTATATAGCGGATTTTCTTTTTCAGACTGAAAGTTGTGCAGATGCTTTCAAAGATGTCAAGGATGTTCTCGCTAGTGTGTCGCCCATGAAAGCGTTGACACGCTAAAAGTCTTGTTTTCATTTCGAAATCAAGGACGATATGTGCAGTGAGACCAAGGAACCCTCGCATTCTTCGGTCGGCCCAGATGTCAACCGTCAGTGCCACATCATCTACCTTGGCTAGAAGTGATGTCAGTTCTTCTTTCTTTCTGGCATACAGTCTCTCGATTTCCATGGTCACTACGGCCCTTGTTATGTCTCGACAACTCGGTTCCAACACTGCACAGAATCGGCGAAACTGTGGTCTCTCCACCAAAGATAGCGGCAGGGAGCATCCGACAATTAAATCTGCCACAACTGATTGCACAAACCTCTTGTGCTTGGGGTGGTTCGCAGAATAACATGTTAAGGTGCTTCGTGTGGCAGATGCAGCAGCATCTTCACCAACAGCTACAGGTGTGGCACACTTGAGGTCCCAAAGCTTGGCCTGCTTGGAGGTGGTAGCCTCATCGCTATCGTCTCCCTGCTGTTGCCGCTTGAATTCTTCCAGCTTCCCTCTATGGGTCTTGATGTGCCTCAGAAAGATGGATGTGGTGGACATAGCATCAGTTCTCACAGCACCACAGAACCTGCACTTTGCGGTGCGCAGTTTCTCCATTTTCTTCTTAACGTCTGTAAAGCCAAAGGTGACAATATTTTTCCTTTGAGCACTCATGGTAATAAATGTAAATCTTCTGTATATGTCTTTTTTTTTTTTTTAAACTTTTATTTGACTTCTTTGACTTTTTCTTTGAAAACTGATATCTGGCTTGACTTCCTAATTGATCCTCCACATTACTTCCCCAAATCCCGGAATTCATTGGCTTGCGCGCATCACTGGAAGAGGAACGCGGTTCACTGAAAGAAAAAACAAAAATAGGGCTATCATTCAGTTCTATCGATTTCTACTGGAGTATTAAGCACGTGCTTAACTTTATCTCCTGCACGGAAATCAATTAGATTTCATTTTGGCTGCAGATCCTACCCGGAATATTTCCTAGACTTATCACACAGGTTTAGGGCAGAAAAGGGATATTCTTAATAAAAATTGAGCGGGTGCATTTGTTTACTCACAAGGGGATACCTAAAGTACCATCAACGGATTGTTCTCTCTCTCTTCCTTTTAAAAAAGGAAATTCTAAAGGCACAATAGCAAACAATTCCCACAAGGAAAAAGACAGAGGGCAACAGAAGAAGCCAATGTGGCTTCACAAAAAACTCAGAGATGACCTGAAAACAAAAAAGGACATATATAGGATGTGGAAGGAAGGACAGGCTACAAGGGAAGAGTACAGGCAGGTAGCACAGAACTGCAGGAATAGTGTCAGGAAGGCTAAAGCTGAGAATTAACTGAAGCTAGCGAGGGATGCTAAAAGCAACAAGAAAGCTTTCTTCAGATACATGCATAGTAAAAGACAGAGGAAAGAAATGGTGGTTCAACTACGCAATGAGGATGGAAAATTGCTAAGAGAAGACAAAGAAAAGACAGAAGAAATTGCTAAGAGAAGACAAAGAAAAGACAGAAGTGTTCAATTCCTACTTCGGCTCGCAGAATAACGAGCCGAAGTAGGAAACTCTTCTTCCAAAAGAGAGTTGATGTCCCCCCTGGCAAACCTGAAGTGCAGACTGAAGGGGCAGCATTGCAGCTTGAGTTTGATAGGCAAATGTTCAAAGTAATCAGGTGTTCCTTGACCACCAGAGTTACGGAATGGGGGACACTTGGCTCAACAATACCACAAGTGAGAAGGATCTTGGAATTGTGGTAGATCACAAACTGAATATGAGCCAGCAATGCGATGTGGCTGCAAAAAAGGCAAATGCTATTTTGGGCTGCATTAATAGAAGTATCGCTTCCAAATTGCGTGAAGTGATAATTCCCCTTTACTTGGCACTGGTTAGGCCTCATCTTGAGTGCTGCGTCCAGTTCTGGGCACCGCACTTTAAGAAGGACGTAGACAAACTGGAGAGGGTTCAGAGGAGGGCAACAAGGATGATCAAGGGACTGGAAACAAGGCCCTATGAGGAGAGACTGAAAGAACTGGGCATGTTTAGCCTTCAGAAGAGGAGACTGAGGGGAGATATGATCGCACTCTTCCAGTACTTGAAGGGTTGTTACACAGAGGAGGGCCAGGATCTCTTCTCGATCATCCCAGTTTGCAGGACACTGAATAATGGGCTCAAGTGACAGGAAGCCAGATTCCACCTAAACATCAGGAAAAAATTCCTGACTGTCAGAGCAATAAGACAATGGAATCAACTACCTAGGGAGGTGGTGGAGGCATTCATAGATCATATAGTTGGAAGGAGCCTACAAGGCTATCAAGTCCAACCCCCTGCTCCGTGCAGGAAACTAGAGGAGGGGTCTCCCATCCATGTAATAACCAGGCTTGACCCTGCTTAGCTTTCCACGCTCAGACAAGCTGAGCCAGCGTAAGCCACAGGCCTGTACATTCAATGTGCAGCTGCTGGATAGCCATCTGTCAGGGATGCTTTGACCTGGATTCCTGCTTTGAGCAGGGGGTTGGACTCGATGGCCTTATAGGCCCCTTCCAACTCTACTGTTCTATGATTCTATGACTTATTTAAATAAATGAGAACTCTAATGTTGGAAAGGACCAAAATGCCCTCCAGTCCCGTTTCCAGAAGGCATGGCATCTACACATCGATCAACACACGCAGGGTGGCAGAATCAGAAAACAAGTGTGTCAGCAGGGTACCGTAATTGCCTTCAGAGGACTTAAACAATAAAGCCAAAGTATTTGCCTCTCCCAGGCATTTTAATCATTTTAATCTTGTAATTGTTTTTAATTCCGTTATTGTAACTGCTGCTGCTTGCTCTGCTGTTTGTTTTTAATCTGTGGTTTTAAATTTTATATTTTATATTGTATTTTATGATTTTAGCTGTTGTAAACCGCCCAGAGAGCTTCGGCTATTGGGCGGTATAAAAATGTATTAAAAAAAAAAAAAAGTACATGCTACAGAAGGAGGGGGGGAAATAAGGATGTGCTCCCATATCAGCGTAATACAGACCCACTGAGGCCACTTAAACAACATATAAAGACACCCCTGGATTTTGTGCTTTTCCAGGAAGCCTGAGGAATGGATTCTAAGGTATACAGATAGGAAAAGCCTCGTGCCATAAACCAAATGTGCTGCAGTGCAATTACTGTGGGTTGGATAAGAGGAAGTGAAGTCCGCATGTCACAACTAACTTGATGCTCACTGATTTCAATGGATCTAAAACCTGCCTAACTTCTTCTGGACCCAAATCAATGCTGATAGAACAACCATAACACAACATAATAAGAACAGTTTAGAAGCAGGAATAACAAATGAAAACTACTCTAGGAGCCCCAACAGAACTGCAGCCCATTGTCTTACAACTCTACCCGAAGACTCGCCAAAGGCTGAGTGCGAGCATTTTGAATGTAGGTATGCTCCATGATGAAGCATTTACGGCACACTTACTCGGGAGTAGGTCTCAAACTCCATGAAATTACTCACAAGTAAACAGACCTAGGGCCCAGTTGCAGGGCGGCAATGCCATTGAACACAGTGAGAGTAGCTTCTGAGTAATAAACATGCTTAGGCATCACTTTGCACCTGTCAGAGCTTCCCAGATCATTCTCTTTATTTAATTTTTTTCAAAAGAAAAAAGCAAGCAAGCTCTGGAGAGGGGTCTATTGCAACTTCGTGCAACCAAAAAATTGCAACCCGCCCAGAGCCCTAAAGATTTATTTATTTATTTAATACATTTTTATACCGCCCAATAGCCGAAGCTCTCTCTTTTATACCGCCCAATAGCCGAAGCCGGAGATGAGGCGGGCCTGACATATCCAACTTAAGCCACATCCATTTCAGTGGGCCTACTCTAAGTAGGGTAGAAGGCTGCAATCCTATCCACACACTTCAGTGTTAAGTCCCATTGAGCTCAGCGTGACTTACTTCTGAGTAGACATGCAAAGGATCGCACTGTAAATAAACGAGAGGATCTGAGAAGCTCCCCCCCCCCCTTTTTTTTTATCCCCTTTGCGAGGCGTCACCAATGCCTTGCTTTCCTGGGTTGGTTGCTTTTCATACCGTGCCGTTTTAGGCTAGGATGCTTTCTGCCAAAAGGGGAGCCGATTTAATCGAAGCAGATTGCTGATTTCAGGGGAACTGGAGGGGGATGTGTGCGCGCGCGCTGGTTTTGTTTTGTTCTCAGTTCAACACATTGCAGAGAGAAATAAGCAGAGATGCGGAGAGGTTTTAAGCAGGGCCGGCTCACAAACCGCCAAAACCTAAAGAGACCCGGGATTATTCAATCCCCACCCACCCTGCACGCACGCCTCCAAACAAACAAAAGCGCCCCAGTCCATTCAGGTTTACCCACCTTTAGCCCAAGGCTCCCTTTTCCTTTTCCACTTTGACTCTGAGCACGACAGTTCCAAGTATGCAGGGGCCTTCGCTTTGATTTTAGCCCCTAAGTAGCCCCCTGGAAAAAAAAATAAGAGAGGAGGAGGAGGAGGAGGAGGAGGAGGGCGGAGGAAAGAGCCCACATTACAGAGGAGAAAAATCAGAAGGCAAACAGAGCCCGCCCACCGCCACGGTCCATCATTGCCGTGCACCCACATCCATTGATTCAGCCCAGCCAGCCCCACAGCGAACCCACAGGGGGGGGGGAGGGAGGAGTGCCGCTGCCGACCTTTGGCGCCGACCGGAGCAACATTTAAATCGTTCCCCCGCACCAGGTGGCAAAAAAACGAGTTGGTGTGCAGGGGGGAAAAGGGACCTACTGGAAACGGGGACTCGGAACAGCACCTTCCGGCCCCGCCTGTTCCCCAGCAACGGGTGTGAAGAGGCATGCTACCTCTGATACTCCTGCAGGTGATATATCGTCATCATCATGATTAGTAGTAGCTCTTGATAGCCTTATTCCCCACGGAACTGACACGTTGGTGGCCGTGTCACTACACCCTGTGGTAGTGAATCCCTTAGTTTAACTCCGCACTGTGTGAAGAAGTCTTCCCTTTTGTCCCCCGTTGGGTTCTAGTATTATGAGAGAGGGAGAAGATCTCTCCCGCTCCACTTTCTCCACGACACCACACATACTTTTGCGCACCTCTCTGTCACATCCCCTCTTCCTTGCCTTTTTTCTTAGCCGAAGAGCCACAAATATAACCTTTTGTCATTGGAGAGTTGCTGCTGCAGGTTGGCCGCCCGTGTTGTGATGCAAGATGGACACCATCCATCTTCATGGCTCCAACTGTGTAGCCCGTGGCTGAACCCACCACCTTCTTTTCCCTTCTCCCTTGTGTTCCCTTCCACCTCCAGGCATTGAAGAGGAGCTGGTGAACCAGGCCGTGACCATGAACAATCTCAACCCGCACTGGTGCAACAAATGCCAGCTATACTGTTTGCCGCACACCTTCCACTGCTCCTGGTGCAACACCTGTGTGGAGGTAAGGTATCGCATGGTCACTCAAGGCAATACGTACGTGTACGTTACAACCAGTGGTAAAGCGGTGAATTTTGAAGTGCAGGCACTCCTCCTCATATCAGTCCGCATAGCCATGTCCTCAAGGAGAATCCCAAAATGCAGGCAGCTGCATGAATCTCTCTCTGACTGGGTTCAGACAACACGATAACCCACACTCAAGGGCTGAGTATGGGTTGAGTGTGGGTTGTTAAACCATGGGTTGTTGTGAACTGTGGGTTATCATGTTGTCTGAACCCAGCTACGCTAACAAGCCATGGCTTGTTAACCATGAACAACCCATGAAGAGTACCCTGGTTTGTTGTTGGGTTGTGAACTGTGGGTTGTTCACCATGGTTTGTTATCTCAGCTGGGTTCATACAACACAATAACCCACGGTTCAACAACAACCCACATTCAACCCATACTCTACCCTTGTGTGTGGCTTATCGTGTTGTCTGAACCCAATCTCTGTGTGTATGTATACCAAAGAGAAGCCTCTAATAGTATAATGCCTAATTTGTTAGGATCCGCATAGAATAGAGAGCTGGCAGAGGGTAGTGTAGTGCATGTTTGATTTTGGCTGGAGAGACCAAAGACTGCATGAGAAAGCAAAAGAGGGAGACACAACATGTTCCCAAACAGTATAAGAGCTCAAGATTTTTCAGGAGTTTCTTTCCCTTCACCATGGAGAGACATTTTGTCTCAGAGTCAACAAACCAGTATTAACAGTTTTAATTTCCACCAGGAGCAGGTCTCTTGGGAAGCGAACGGGTCTTAATTGCCCATTCCAGAACAAGCTACCCCAAAATACTTTGCATTACAACAGCGATAGCTCAAGACCATACTGTATATTGTTGCTTCGGAAAATCTATTTCCCCTGCCAGCTACTGTGAGGATTGCAGCTAAATTCTGAGGGAACAGGGAAACCTGAGGGTGGTGCCAGACGATGTCGTCAATCCTAGAAATCACACAGCCCAGGTGCTTCAGCCCTAGGAGCACGACCTCCATGACACCGCTGCACCTAACTGGCTCCAACACCACTGACATTTCATGCTCACCCTTCCTCATGCAGTCGCTACATGGCCAGTTCCCTCTGAAGGAGAGAACACCGGACATTTAGGATGTCTTGGTAATCTAATGATCTCTTACGCACGTAGAGGCCTGAGCAAACATGGGGTGCAGAAGCAAGCACACAGGCAGGCAACATCAAGGCCCAAAGTGGCAGCATCTCTGCCCTCCTGCCACCCCAAGACCCAAAGCATTGCTCTTGCCAGCCAAATCCCAAACCCCGTGCTGGGGTCATGCACACACAGTCTGGCCAGCAGAAGTGGGGTTTCAGCGGGCCCCACCCAGGCTGTGACGTAAGGTCACATTCCGAGATGGCTTTGGACTAGAACAGCTGCACTGCCCCATTAATGGCCACTGTGTCCCACCCATGAAGGCCGGTGTTCGTGGTCAGCACGGTCAGGAGCGACTGTCAGGCCCAGCAAGGGGCTCACGGCCCATCAGAGCGCCGTGCTGCTGCTCCTTAGGGGAGGGGCCGTGGCTCAGCGGCAGAGACCCTGCTCTGCACGCAGAAGGTCCCCGGTTCGATCCCCGGCATCTCCAGGCAGGGCTGGGAACGAATCCCGCCTGAAGCCCCCTGGCGAGCCACTGCTGCCGGTCACAGACAGTCTAGAGCAGTGTTCTCCAACCTGTAGGCCAAAAACATCTGGGGACCCAAGGTTGGAGAGGACAGGGATGAGTGAGCAAGCAGGAAATCGGACTGAGCGGGGGAGGACCAGCAGCGGATGCTCTGGGAGGCGGGCAGGAGGCGGAGGGCGCCATATTTCCCACATTTTCCTCCTTAGTGCATTTTTTTGTGGAAAGGGAAAAGATGGCAAGAAGCCGTCCATCCAGTCCCCGTACCCCCGTTAAAGCCTGCAAATGAGGCTGATGGAGCGACAAAGGCCTCACCTGGGAGCAGCCAGAATGGGTGGCAAGCACAGTGGGTCAGGGGAGTCCATCTCCAACTTGTCCATTATGCCAGCCTTCCCCAGCCCGCTCGTCTCCAGATGTGTTGGACTGCAACTCCCATCCTCCTCAGCCAGCATGGCCATGGGCAACGCTGCAGGCCCTCCCCCAGCTCAGCTGTACCTAGTCAGGCATCCCGTTCCAGAAGCCAAATAGGGGGCAAACGCGAGCGGGCTGGTCGGAAGGGCGCCCGGTCAGTCCAACCTGCCAGGGCCCCACTCTACAGCTCTCTGGCCCCCCTCGCAGGAATTTGATCATCACTGCATGTGGATTAACAACTGCATCGGCTGCCACAACCTCCGCTTCTTCGTCCTCTTTGTGGTCTTCCTGAGCGGCTACGACCTGGCCGTGCTGGCTTCCTGCCTGGTCTACATGGCACTCAACACCCAGCAGGCCTTCAGCGTGGAGAAGATTTGCACGTATCCTTCACCCAGAGCGCTCTGTGTGTGTGTGCGCGCGTGTGTGTGTTCCCCAACATTTTGTGAGTGGCCTCCCCCCGACAGCCGTTTTATGACAAGCCACGCCTCCCCACAGCAGCCATTTTGTGATTGCACCCCGTGACTTTTTTTTTTTTAAATGCCAAATATGCTCATGGGCCCAAAAATATTGGGTACCGTACCTCTATGCTATTCCCAGTCATTACCTCCCACCAGACAAGCAGGCTGGACTGTTAGCCTAACAAAGAAATAGTCGGCATAGAGTGGCCCGCTGTCCTACTTTACAGAGGGCAGTCCTCCAGTTTGGAGAGCTGGCAGAGGGCAGTCCTCTATTTGAAGGTGTCCTCTGTTTAATGGGGCTGACCAATCCAAGTCTGGTTTTAAAGATAGAGCACCCTAACGAGGGAGAGCAGCAGAGCACAGGCCTAGAGGTTGCCCGTCCACTCTCCGCACCCGGACAGGCCCACAGGTCACCCCGTCAGTCTTTTCCACAATGGCGAGGTGTCCTGTATTTCTATTGAAATAATAGTTATTATTTCTAAATCTGCCCCTATGCATATAAAATTGCATATGCGAATGTTATGCAAACGGGTGTCCTCTTTTGCCCTCTTTCTTTGGTGATGTGTTTCACCTGTTTTCTTTTGCTATGAATAAGTGGCCACCCTGCAGCAGCAGTGACGCCTGTTACGCTTGTGGACGTACGCAAGTATTTTTCCAAAACCTGCATTTTGCACAGTAAATACCTGCCTCCAGAGATGGCCATAGACCCGCCCATCCCTCCAACGTCTTCCCACTGGTGGCCCTTCCGTCTCTGCCCCCTCCCCACCCTGCTCAGCACCAGGACTAAAGACCTGCCGGCTGGGCCTCCGCCTCTCTCCTGGCATTCCGCCCCTTGACTCACTCTCCTGCTCCCAGAGTGCTGGTGACCATCCCTGCCGCGTTCTACCTGTTGCCTCTGCTCATCCTGCTGTGCAACCAGATCAGCAACATCTTGGCAGCTCAGCATAAGTGCAAGCTCCAGGTACCACCTGGCTGGGGGCATGTGGGTGCAATCAGGGCATATTATCTCTCTCTGTGTGTGTAGGTGGCGGGGGGGGGGGGACGGGGACGCACCCTTGAAGATGGCCCAGAAACTTCAGTTAATATTGCAGGATAAGATAAGAGGAACAACTCCGCAAGCATCCAGACACTAGGGGGCGATAGAGAATGTGTTGTACCAACAGTCGCTTGACTTGTTCATCCCCTTTGTTGTCCTGTAATTTGATTGGTTCCTCTCTCTCCTACTCCCCTTCCTCCTCCTTTTTTTTTGCCATGCAACAGGCAACATGTGCTTCTCTCCCAGATGAGGGCAAGTGACCATATCCCATGCCTTTGCTTACTTACACTCACGCACCCAGCTTTGGGGGGTGCTCGTAGTTAAACAGTGATAGATTGCCTTCCTCGACAATGTGTATAAAAGTTCAGATCAATTTAGGACTCAATCCTATGCAAGTTTAGACAGAAAAAAGGCATATAACTCCCAGCATGCTCCAGCCAGCACAGCTGGCTGGGGCATGCTGGGAATTGTAGGCCTTTTTTCTGTCTAAACTTGCATAGCATTGCGTCCTAAGTTGATCTGAACTTCTTCTAAACTGGCCCTAGCCTGTGTTTATTCCCTATAACACTAAACATAGTGTTACCATGCTTTCTTATAAGGCAACTCTGCTGTAAGTCACACCAGACTTTCCAACAAATATAAAATATGGCGGCTAGCATACTGACTGGGATGGGGCGTCGCCATCATATTATGCCAGTATTGTACCATCCTCACTGGCTCCCAGTTTGTTTCCGGGCCCAATTCTACTACAAGGCCCTTCACGGTTCGGGGCCACAGTAATCTGGTACCTACTTTGTCATCTTTTCGGCACCTTCCGTTCTCTCAGGCCTTTTAATACTCTGTATTTCTGCTATGCTCATGTTTTTAAGTCCTTTTACCTTTGTGATATTTGTAGGTCTTGTTGTGTGATGCCAGTTATTTTCTCCTCTACTGCTATTAACTGATTGTTTTATTATACTTCTTTTGGTTTGTTGTATATGGATTTTGGTTACTATTTCTGTTTTTATTCTATGTCGCCCTGAGACCTAGTCGCTTACATCTTAGAAATAAATCCGTCCATCCTGACC
Source organism: Shinisaurus crocodilurus (assembly GCA_021292165.1). Classification (NCBI taxonomy): domain Eukaryota; kingdom Metazoa; phylum Chordata; class Lepidosauria; order Squamata; family Shinisauridae; genus Shinisaurus; species Shinisaurus crocodilurus. The sequence goes on from CM037878.1 coordinate 7,320,688, forward strand.
CCTCTGTGTCTTTCCGCAGGCTGCCTCCTTCAGCCAGCCTTCCGCCTGGGACCAGAACTGTTTCGCTTTCTGCAAGCAGCAAGGGGCAAAGTAAGTGACTTGGGGGCCTTTGCTGAGCAGATCCTTCTTTGGAGATTGCTGTCATTCTGACAGCAGAATCCACCCAACCTCCCTGCAGGGAGGGAATCCACCCAACCTCCCTGCAGGGTAGGCAGGGCTGACTTTAGCAGTAGGCTGCCGCCACCCCTTTAACCATTCAGGACAGCTTGAAGGAAGGGGGAATCCGAGCCTCACGGATATCGTGGGGTGACTAGAATAAGGTTGGAAGCCGCCACCTTCTGCTACAGTCTCCCCACCCTGAAGCAGAATTAGGTAGCCAGTCGCTTAGCCAAAGGCACTGAAATTAGCACTGAGTTCAATTGGAAGAAGAGAGCCAGTGTGGCGTAGTGGTGAGAGTGTCGGACTGGGACTCGGGAGATCCGGGTTCTAGTCCCCGATCGGCCATGAAACTCACTGGGTGACTTTGGGCCAGTCACTGACTCTCAGCCTAACCTACCTCACAGGGTTGTTGTGAGGATAAAATGGAGAGGAGGATTATGTAAGCTGCCCTGGGTTCCTTGCAGGAAAAATGGTGGGGGTATAAATATAAGAAAAGAAAAGAAAGAAACCGCACTCAGAGACTGGAGGTATGAGAAGAATTTATTGGGGAACATGGGCAGGAAGGTGCGGTTGCATTCAAGTCCTGCTTGTGGGTTTCCTGTGGGCAGCTGGCTGGCCACTGCGTGAACAGAATGCTGGACTAGAATCATAGAATCATAGAAAAGTAGAGTTGGAAGGGGCCTACAAGGCCATCGAGTCCAACCCCCTGCTCAATGCAGGAATCCAGGTCAAAGCATCTCTGACAGATGTCTGTCCAGCTGCACCTTGAATGCCTCCAGAGTGGGAGAGCCCACAACCTCCCTAGGTAGCTGGTTCCATTGTCTTATTGCTCTGACAGTCAGGAAATTTTTCCTGATGTTTAGGTGGAATCTAGGTTCCTGTAACTTGAGCCCATGATTCCGTGTCCTGCAAACTGGGATGAACGAGAAGAGATCTTTGCCCTCCTCTGTGTGACATCCCTTCTGTGTGACTAGATGGACCCTGGGTCTGATCCAGCAGGGCTCTTCTTGTGTTCTTGTTCAAAGGGATAAAAGAGGGAGAAGGGAGAAAGGAGATGGAAAAGAAATACAGAAAGGGTTACACAGACCCCCCTTGGCACAACGCTGCTGAACAAAATAACTAACTAGCCTACCCTACTAACACTGCCAAGGGCAATGGGTCTCCTGCAGCAGGGCAGTTGCCCAGCCAGGGTCTCAGTTCACCCCACGCACGGTCAGTTGGCATCACAAGATGGATGTGGCTTACGCTGGCTCAGCTTGTCTGAGCGTGGAAAGCGAAGCAGGGTCAAGCCTGGTTGTTACTTGGATGGGAGACCCCTCCTCTAGTTTCCTGCATTGAGCAGGGGGTTGGACTCGATAGCCTTGTAGGCTCCTTCCAACTCTATGATCTATGAAACACTCTATGAAACATCTTGCCGTGGGCCTCCTTTTAACTGCCACTCCTTTTAACTGCCGGACAACTCGGCAGGTTTCCCCCAGCCCGTCGTTGGTTAACCCGCCATGTGTCTTCACCAGCTGAAGCAGGGGGCATCTTCCCACAGAGCCTTGAGCTGCGAGTTGCCAGTTGGGATCCTCAGACCCTACGGCCTTGAGCAGTGTTCTCCAACCTTGGGTCCCCAGCTGTCTTTGGCCTACAACTCCCAGCATGCCCCAGCCAGCGTAGCTGGCTGGGGCATGCTGGGAGTTGTAGGCCAAAGACATCTGGGGACCCAAGGTTGGAGAACACTGGCCTTGAGGACAGAACGGCCCAACACAGGCCTGACTGGAAGGTGGTAAATCACTTCGGCCTTCATGAACTGGCCGAACAAACGAGGCCCAAAACGGAGGAGAAACTAAGGCTCGTACAATTTAACACACACACACACACATACACACACACCATCCTAACCCAATAAAAGCAAGAAGAGCCCTGCGGGATCAGACCCAGGGTCCATCTAGTCCAGCATTTTGCTCCCACGGTGGCCAGCCAGCTGCCCACGGGATCCCACAAGCAGGACAGGAGTGCAACAGCACCCACCCGCCCATGTTCCCCAGCAACTGGAGTACACGGGCACACGGCCTCTGATACTGGAAAAGTGACGTGCCTCTTCACACTAGTGAAGACAGTATTAGGGCTGTCACTCAATAACAACCTTAGGTGGTAGATCGTACAATAGTATCGCTCTCATGTCCTCTTTGTGGGCTTCCCACAGGCAGCCGGTTGGCCACCGTGTGAACAGAAGGCTGGGCTAGATAGGCCAGGGGTGCAGAATCTCAGGTCTGGGGGTGAAATACGGCCCTCCAGGGCTCCCCAAGAAGGCCACCCCTGACCAACAATCATTTGGTGGTTTCCCGGCTTTTGTGCAGTTTTCCCCCATCCTAAAAGGTGCAAAAGCTTCTCCCGAGACGCAGTTCCTAGCAGTAAGGGCTTTAAGCTAAAATATGCTGATATTTTTGGTATTTTTCTCGCTGCCCGTGTGCCTTTGGCCCCCGCCCACCACTGGCATGCGGCCCCCGAGAGCCCCTCCAAAATGGAATCCGGCCCTCGGGCTGACAGAGGTTCAACAGCCCTGAGGAAGGCCTTTGGTCTGATCCAGCAGGGCTCTTCTTATCTTCTTATGCACTTGATGGACCACCACCACCCCGGGCCCACGCCCACAATTTCCTCAACCCCTCCCTCCGTTCCGCACTTCTTCTCACAGGTACAGAGCACGGTCAGCCATGCCGATCGCAGGAGCCACGGCCCCGGAAGCCACAAGGGGCCCCGAGTCCCACCGCGTCCCCTGGGTCTCCAGCACCGGCCAGGCGGTTCCAGGCTCCTGCCCGCACGGCTGCCCCCAAGGCCTGTCCGGCGAGCAGAAGGCGCGCAAGGCTTGGCGCCACTTCCTGACTGCAGTGGGCAGCCTCCTGCATCGAAAGGATCCCAGGCTGGGCGTGTCGGCAGAGCAGGCCGCAAAGGAGGTGAGCAGAGCGCAAGAAGGCGGCCCAGGGCCAGCGGCCTCCAAGGGCCAGGGTGCCGGATCGCCTTCCATTTGTGCAACGGCTGGGATCCTTGGGGCTTCTTGGCTTGGAATGGATTGATAAGTGGAGGGGCGGGGGGGATAGACGAGGGTGATAACATTTCAGAAAGGAGTGAACAGAGAGGAAACAGCGCTCACTTTCAAGGTGCAGAAACCGAGGAGTATCATCAGGATTATCACCATTTAGCTACATCTTTCTAGTGCTTTACTGAGTAACGTAAGTACAGTCATGCCTTGGATTGAGAGCATAATTCGTTCCGGAAACATGCTTGTAATCCCAAACACTTGCTTATATCAAAACGAAATCCCCCCCAAAAAAATTTGTACAGAGATTTTTAATTTAAGCCGTACTACAGCACTTGTATTGCAAAACGTCGCTTGTATATCAAGTCAAAAAAAATTAAATAAATATTTAAAAAATTTGCTTGTCTTGCAAAACGCTCTCAAACCAAGTTACTTGCAATCCAAGGTATTACTGTAAAAGCAGATCCCTGCCCCACAAAGCTAACAAATTAAATGTCAAGGGGAGACAGCAGAGGGGAGGCAAGGAGATCCATTGAGACTGAGGCTGTTTCCCGAGGAGGCTTTTACTGTGCAGACGCGCGGCCTCATTCATGGCCTTTTACAGGGCATCCAGACAATGATGGCCTCCATTTGCAGCTCTCCCCGTGTTTTCCCACCACTTCTTCCACCTTTTTTCATACCCGGGGAAAAATCTGTGAAGGAAACAAAGATGGAATGGGCACATAACGCCTTTTGAGTGTTAGCAGTAGGAGCCCTCTGTTTTGGAAGCCCCCAGAGCAGTGTTTCTCAACCTTGGGTCCCCAGATGTTTTTGGCCTACAACTCCCAGTATGCCCCAGCCAGCATAGCTGGCTGGGACATGCTGGGAGTTGTAGGCCAAAAACATCTGGGGACCCAAGGTTGAGAAACACTGCCCCAGAGAGAGAGAGAGAGAGAGAGAGAGAGAGCGCAGCTTTAAGCTCTCTTTTTAGTTCCCTTTCAGGGAAAACAATGCATGGGGTTTAAAGAGCCGTGGCTCAGAGACAGAGCGCATGTTCTGCATGCCCAAGATCCAGGTTCAATCCAGCCTGGCCTCTCCAGTTAAAGGATCCATCTTAGGTAGCACCAGCACTGGCAAAGACGCTTCTGACAGAGGCTTTGGAGAGCTGCGGCTTGTCAGAGTAGACCGGCCTTCCCCAACCTGGCACCCTCCTTACGTGTTGGGCCGCAACTCCCATCATCCCCAGCCAGCCTGCCCAGGGGGATGATTGGAGCGATAGTTCACCACATCGGGAGGTTGCCAGGCTGGGGAACTCTGGAGCAGACAATGCTGCCCTGGGGGGGGCGTGGGGGTGGATGCCCAGGGGCCCGATGTCAAAGGTAGGCACGGTTGGGCATTTGCCGAGGGTCCACAGCCCAGCAGGGGCCCACTGACAAGAGCCCCCTGGACTTCCTCCTCCTCCTCCTCCTCTTCCCCGCTGCAACCTGCTTGTTCACTTGCCTCTTGCAAGAGATGCCACGGCCTGCTTGCTCATTGCCTCTCTTTGCTGTCAAGCAGGCAAGTGGGAGCGATGAGGAGAAAGAAGATGAGGCGCAAGAGCGGCTGGTGGCAATGGTGGTGGTGAGAAGGTGGTCTCTCTGAAGGGGGAGGCCCAAATTCCTGGAGCTGGCACTGGCCCGAGTAATTGGAAAGCTGCCTCAAATTTTCATATAAGCTCGTCGTTGAACTGGGATGGGGGGAGATCTTGCGTGTATATGAGGAAGAGCTACAGCTGCCACGGGCAAAGAGACTTGCCACTCCTTCCTTGGGCCAAGGGACAAAGTGAGGAGGTCCGCCAGAAAATCGGCACATGCGCACCACAGTGCCTCGGAGGGGCTGGCCACCACAAGCGCCTCTGACCCCCTCCCCGTTTGGTGACGGCTCCACGTTCCTTCCTGCAGGTCGGCAAGAAGAAAACCAGCCGGCAGCTGAACACCGCAGACAGATGCACGGAGATCCCGAGTGAGTAGATCTTGGGCAAGTCGGCTCTGCAGCCCTCGCCTGCGACGGGGAGGAGAGCTGGACCTGTTCAGTTTAAGTGCTCAAGGACAGCCTTCCCCAACCTGGTGCCCTCCAGATGTGTTGAACTACAACTCCCAGCATGCCCCAGCCAGCCACGTGAATGGTGGCACGAAACCCTCGTGTATGTGCACAATTCTGCTATACCACAGCACCACCTAGTGGTTGTGTAATGGAACATATAGAAAGGCAGAGAACGGAACCCCCCCCCGGGGGGGGAACATGTGTAAGGAGCTGATCTTAATCCTGCAAGGAATCAGGAAATAGAAGCCTTGGTAAAGTGGCAGGTTGAAAGACTCATGTAGAGAAGCACTCAGTGCTGGATAACAGCTCCGTCATGATGGATCTGGCTAAAAGGGCTAATGGGTATATTTCCTAGCCCTGTAGCAGGAATTGGACCAGAACCCCACTCCTCTCTTGCTGTTGTAAAACAGGGGTACCGAATCTCTTTCTGCCCAAGGGCTGAATTCCAGTTCAGAGAAGCTCTCGAGGGCCTCATTCCAGAGGTGGGTGTGCCCAAAATACAAAAAAAAATAAAAAAAAAATACCCAGCATATTTTAGCTTAAAGCTTTTACTGCCAATCACTAAGCCTTAGGAGAGGCATTTCAACCTTTTAGAATGGGGGAGAAATTGTGCCAAAGCTGGGAAACCGCAAAACGATCGACGGGAGAAAGGGGGTGGAGCCAGTGGAAGGGGGTGTTTCCATCTGGAGCATGTCAGAGGTCAATTAGGGCTCCAGGCAAGCTGGATCTGGCCCACTGGCTTAAGGCTGGACACCCCTGTTGTGAAAGGTATGTGTACAGCACCTGCCTGGAACAAATTTAAGGCGTGATCCTGGTGGTGGTAGGAATATATACATCACTGCTCGGTCCTCAGGAGCTCTGCTCTTGTTTTTCCTGCCAGTCCCAGACATTCTGGATTCTATGGAGTTGCCGGATCCAGACCGCGACGCTCACTGGAAATGCCAGATCCACAGCAACCGGCGAGGCCCGTGGTCACGCACAGCCGCTCTCCTCTCCGTGTCTGATATCTGACAGGCATCTCGGAGGCGCTGCTCCTTCGTTCCAGTGCCCGTAGTTTTTGTAATGGGGAAACTGGATAAAAGCATTTGCAAAGTTGCCGTCTCCCGTAGGGCTTCAGTTCCTCTTGTCTCCATCTGGATTTGGCGGCCTGGCCAGGGGGCGAAGACGAGGGCCGGGCGAGGCCTCGAAGGAGACCCACTCACAGGCTGGAGGTTGGAAAGGGATCAAGTGTTGGAGTTACACCAAATGCTGGGACATCTGAACAGCCCAATCTTGTCTGAGCTCAAAAGCTAAGCAGGGTCGGGCCTGGTTAGCAGGGCCGGATTAAGATAGGGGCTATTGGAGCTGCAGCTCCAGGCCCCTACCCCAAAATAGGCCCACAATCAGGACCGGTGCAGGGCAGTTTGGCGCCCCAGGCGAAATAATATTTCGCGCCCCCCCCCTCTCCAAAGCAGCCCTGCTCTGCAAAAAAAAACAAAAACCCTGCGCCGCCACCACCAACCTACCTTCCCCCCGCCCTGGCGGCGGCTGCTGCTGCTGCTGCTGCTGCCGCCGCTGCCGCCACTGCCGAGGAGAAGGAGGAAGTGACGCGACGGGACCCCCGCGCTGTTTTTTGCCGGGGAAACCATGGCAACAGGGCTGTTTAAGCCCTGTTGCCCTGGTTCCTCCCGCCAAAACAACGCGGGCGGGGCTCCGGAAGCGACACGACGCGGAGAAGGTAGGTGGCAGGGGGGGTCGGGGGTGGTGGTGATGGCGGCGGTGGCGGCGGTGGCGGGAGGCGCAGCGGCAGCGAGCAGGAGGGCGGGGGGGTGCGGCGGCGGCGGGAGGGAGGGAGGGTGGGGAGGCAGAGGCCTGGCGGGGGCGGCGCAGCGGAGGCAGAGGCCTGGCGGGGGCGGCGGAGCGGCAGCGAAGAGGAGCGCAGCGTTTCTGCGCCCTCTTCAGCCGCGCGCCCTCCTCAGCACCAGGCCCATAATGCTCTTAATCCGGCCCTGCTGGTTAGCACTTGGATGGGTGACCGCCTTGCAATACTAGGAGCTGTAGGGCGGGACCATCGCTCAGTGTGATGGAGCAGCTGCCTGCTTGGCATGCAGACGGTCCCAGGCTCGAACCCTGGCTTCTCCAGGTAGGGCTCGGAAAGAATCCTGCCTGAAACCCCGGAGAGCTGCTGCCGGTCAGTGTCAACAATACTGGGCTAGATGGACCAGGGATCTGACTCAGAATAAGGCAGCTTCCTATGTTTCTATGCCGTGTCACAAACAAACCTGCCTGAAAGAGATGCTAAGATTGTTTTTAGTTCTGGTTGAGAGACCCATGGCGGGGAAAAAAAGGTGTTTTGAGAATTGAAATGGAGCATTATATACTATAAAATAGGCAAATAGAAGTGGACAGGAAGCTCGATTGCCCTCTATCCTAAGACAAGCAGAAGTGGTGGGAGGCGGATAGATGGTCAATCATATCATAGATCGGAGGAGGGGTCTCCCATCCAAGTAATCACCAGGCCTGACCCTGCTTAGCTTTCTACACTCAGACAAGCTGAGCCAGCGCGATCCACGGGTCTAGCCCCTGTGGGCAGCGCGAGCCCCCGTTGCAAGGAACGCCATAATGCTTTTTAGCAGCTCTGATTCCTTTCAATGGGGCGGGTGCCAGGCCTCTTGGGGTGCAGTGGGGGCGCACTACCAAGCCAGAGGAGCAAAACAATTTTTTCAGTACTAACTGGCACGGGCTGGCTTACCTGCTTTGTATCCCAAAAGGCTTGGTTGCCATGCCTAGCTCGGTCACTAGATGGCAGTACTGCTCTGCTGGTACTCAGCTTCTGACTGACCTGCTCCTCCCCAGAATCTCTCAGGGCAAATGGTGCAGTCCTAAATTTGGAAGGACAGGAGCTCAGCGTGACAGGCCCCATATTCACACCCCCTAGGACAGTGTCCTCCAACCTTGGGTCCCCAGATGTTTTTGGCCTACAACTCCCAGCATGTCCCAGCCAGCTATGCTGGCTGGGGCATGTTGGGAGTTGTAGGCCAAAAACATCTGGGGACCCAAGGTTGGAGAACACTGCTCTACTGGAAGGATGGTTTAAAGATAAAGAAACAATAGAACTGCTGCCCGCCCACAGTGAGCCCCGAGACCGAGTAGGCAAGCACACAGCTCACCTGGTCACTACCTTCCACACTATGGTGAGATGTCCTGCATTTCTATTTACATTCTAATTATTATTTCTAAACCTGCAGCCTGTGGCTCATGCTGGCTCAGCTTGTCTGAGCATGGAAAGCTAAGCAGGGTCAAGCCTGGTGATTACTTGGATGGGAGACCCCTTCCTCTATTTTCCTACGCTGGCTGGGGCATGCTGGGAGTTGTAGGCCAAAAACATCTGGGGACCCAAGGTTGAAGGACACTGCCCTAGGAGGATCCAGAGACAATATCCCCAGGATATGCATCCTGATTTTTCTATTATTTATACTCAAATGAGAACACAACAAGAGCCCTGCTGGATCAGACCAAGGGTCTGTCTTGTTCCAGCATTCTGTGCACACAGTGGCCGACCAGCTGCCCACAGGAAACGCACAAGCAGGATATGAGTGCAATAGCACCCTCCTGCCCATATTCCCCAGCAAATGGAGTACATAGGCACACTGCCTCTGATACTGGAGGAAGCATATAGCCAGTCAGGACTAGCAGCCATGCCCAATCCCCTTTTAAAGCCCTCCAAATTAGTGGCCATCACTACACCTTGTGGAAGTGAATTCCAACTATGTGCTGTGTGAAGAAGGACTTCCTTTTATCTGTCCTGGATCTCCCCACCAATCAGCTTCATGGGATGACCCCGTTGGGTTCTAGTATTATGAGAGAGGGAGAAAAATGTTTCCCTGTCCACCATGCATAGTTTTGTACTCCTCTATCATGACTCCCCTCACTCACTTTTTCTCTAAGCTAAACAGTCCCAGATGTTGTAACTTTTCCTCGTAGGGGAGCTGCTCCAGCCCCTTGATCATTTTTAGTTGCCCTTTTCTGTACTTTTTCCAACTCTGCAATGTCCTTTTTTAGGTGCAGTGACCAGAACTGTACACAGTATTCCAACTGTGGTTTTAAAATGGCATCATAAAACAGAGACATCCAAAACAAACCATCACATAAACCACTAATCAAATCTCACAAGTAAGTTTCCAGGGCATGACTGCAATCCTGTGCATATTTACCTGAGGGTAAGCGCCACTGCTCAGAAGTGGTACTTCCTTCTGACTGCACAGGTTTAACTTGTAAGGCACATTCACTGGGTTCACACGACGCGACAACCCAATCTGGCTGATAAACCACGGTGGGTTGTTGTGTTGTGTTGTGTATACCCAAACCGTTTCCTGCAGTTTCCGTCTCCCAAAGCAGTTACTTTATTCCCAACTGAAGGATGGAAAGCGGAATATCGGTGGTCAGTATAAGAGGTTTAAAAATGTTCATAAGGCTAATCTAAAAAAAATGCAATATAAACATCGAGAACTGGGAAGCTCTGGCCCATGAACGATCTAACTGGAGGTTGGCCTTTCACAAAGGTTCTATGGACTTTGAAGAAGCCCGAGTGCAAGGTGAAAGGGAGAAACGTGCTAAGCGAAAAAAGCACGTCAAACGAATCCTTCACAGGACCATCTTCCATCTGGTAACCTGTGTCCTCACTGTGAGAAGCTGTGTGGATCTAGAATTGGCCTCCACAGTCACTTACGGACCCATCGCTAGAGTCTACACAATCCTCTTTAGAATTTCCTCCTTTTATCCTGGAAGACAACCTTACTCAATCACAAGTGATCACCTGATGATGATGATGATGACCCAAACTGTTTCCTGCAGGGTGGCTTGTTCAGGGGCAACAAGCCACCCTGACAACCCACGGCTTGTTCTTGGGGTTGTTTCACCCACAATGGGTTGCCGTGTCATCCAAACCTGGATGACCGTCCACATCATGGGTGAAGTGAAGTGGCAACAGAGCCACTTGGCAAGAGCAGCAAAAGCCCCTTGCCGCTCTTGCCAAGTGGCTCCTGGCTGGGTGACCGCTGGTACCAGCCACCCCAAAAGTGCCCAGGCAGCACTTGGGGGCAGCTGGTGCTGGATCCAACCATTCCCGCTAGCTCATCACAGCTTTTTTTCACTCCCCCCCCCCCCCTGGAGACTGTGAAAGCCAGCTGTGAAACTGGCTTTTGTGATCCCTGCTCTGGCAGCTACAGACAATCCCTTCAAAGCTGCAAGGTTTTATCATTTTAATTCTTGTACACCACCTGCTGGGATTTATAGCGGATAAGGCGGGTATATCAATATGAATAATACATAAAATTATTATGTATTAATAATAATAATAATATTATATTATTAATCATAGTAAGAGCCAGTGTGGCGTAGTGGTGAGAGTGTTGGACTGGGACTTGGGAGATCCGGGTTCTAGTCCCCGCTCGGCCATGAAACTCACTGGGTGACTTTGGGCCAGCCACTGACTCTCAGCCTAACCGACCTCACAGGGTTGTTGTGAGGATAAAATGGAGAGGAGGAGGAGGATTATGTAAGCCGCCTTGGGTTCCTTGCAGGAAAAAAGGTGGGGTATAAATATAATAAATAAAATAAAAGTGCCCCAGTGGCACCTTGGAGAGGCTGCCCGTGGTTGCCAAACATTTTTTAAAACATTTTTTTAATTTTCGCAAATATTTGCAAGGAGAAAAATTAATTAACTTTTACCCACACTTGCTTAACTGCGCACATCTGAAGTTGTGCAGGTGCAGGAATGGGGAGCCTCAGGTGGGCAATGGGCAGGGTCCCCGAGATTCTACCACCTCAGGAACGTGCAAAAGTGCGAACCACCCCATTTACGGGAATAGTTACTTTTTGACAGCTGTCAAAAGTAAAGCTCCATTTTTAATGTGGGATTTAGAAAGAGTTAAAAAAAAAATGACAGGAAACTATACTGGTATATAGATTCTATATACCAGTATAGTTCCCTGCCAGGGGGCAGGAAAAGTAAAGTTAAAAAAAAAAAGCTGTGGCAAGCCCAAAACAGCTCATGATTATGGCGGGGAGGAGGAAGGAAGATGACTTGGTCCTCCCATAGTTTCCCCTGGGATACCTGTGGGAGAAGCGAGGGGGGAGGAAGGGAGGGGGGCAACGACCCATGGTGAGCCCAGGCATATATCGGGTGCACCGTGGGTCACTGAGCAAATAACCCACAGTGCGTAGCATCAGGGCTGGTGCTACCATTAGGCAAGCTAGGCAGCTGCCTGGGGCGCCGGACTAAAGGGGGCGCCAGAAATGCCTTGGAGAAAAAAATACAGCGCTGAAGAGTTGGAAATTGAGCCCACTTTTGAAGCAAATCGATCGAGACAAAGGAGAAAGAGAAGGCAGTTAATAATGTGTCCCGTCCCGTCCCCCGTCCCCCCCGTGAAGGCAGGAGAGGAGAAAAGAGAGGCAGCTGGGCGGGGAAACAAAGTGTGATGTGAGCGTGCAGGCAGCGTGGAGATAGGCAGCAGGCTGCGAAGCTGGCAAAGAGCGACGGGGGTGGCAGCAAAGAAACGCAGGTGAGAGGAGGAGTGGTGGTGGCGGCAGTGGCGGCAGCGGCCGACGGGGGCCGCTGAATGAAGCCCATGGAAAGAACTTACATGGAAGTAAACCCCCTTGATCTCGATGGAGCTGGAAACAACATGTATTAGGACTGGAGATCATGCATAATGGGCATAGGGCTGGAGGGAGGGAGGGCTCAATGACCTAGGGAGGTGGTGGGCTCTCCCACTCTGGAGGCATTCAAGGTGCAGCTGGACAGCCATCTGTCGGGGATGCTTTGACCTGGATTCCTGCACTGAGCAGGGGGTTGGACTCGATGGCCTTGTAGGCCCCTTTCAACTCTACTTTTCTATGATTCTAAGTGGGAAGGGGGAGCGGTAAATATCTGATCTTGCCTAGGGCACAAAACTGCCTTGCACCGGTGCTGCATAGCTTATTTCGCAGTGTGTGTTTGTTATCGTGTCATGCAAACCCGTCCGTTGAGTTTTAACAAAAGATCTTTACCCAAATGCAACCTTTGGCTTGCCGTGAGAAATGCAAACAATCTTGTAAAGAAGCATCCTCATTTTAACTGCTAGCTTAAAGAAGGAACCTCATTTAAGACACACACGCACACATGCACACGGAAGTATGCATATTCTGCTTGATGATTTTCTGCATTCCCTGACTTCCTCAATGCTACTACACAGTACTAAAACTTGAGAACTTCATTGTCCCTTCATTGACTTGTCAGAACAAGGACAGTCCATCCACGACCCCTGGCGCTGTTGCAGGTGACATCATCACTACTGCCAAACAAGTTAGACACGAGGCTAAATGTATCCATGTTTGTTTGCTTGTTTCGAAACCAATATCAGGCACGGGAGGGCATTTTCATCTGGACTGCACTGTGCAGAGAGTGGTGTAGAAGTAAAATTTGTCCAGGCTTTTGTCTAAACAGAAAGGCCTGGAAGTCAGACCTTTCCTTCTACCTTACAGAAACATGTCCTGACATGTCAAGAGTCAGACCCTTTCCTTGACCTTCTGTAGAACAACCCTGGGGGCAAATCACCCATCTATTGATTTGCCTACCCCTCTTTCCTGCTTATGCTAAAAGTACTGTGAGCCAGTATCACTTTGGGATTATCACCTTGGGAAAGACTACTGATTAGCATGATGGCTGGAAGATGGGCAATACCTGATCTTTTGTTTTTTTTAAATGTCTCCTTTTGAATTGTCTCTCTGTTTCCTGTACTGACTCAATTGTCACCTGACCTCTACATGATATTATTCAGTATAAATGGAAGTGTCTCCCTTTCGTTCTTGTTGGCATTCCTGACTGTGCTCAGATGCCATCCGTGAATTCACTAATAAACTTTCCTCTCTAAGAACCTCTTAAAAACACAACGCAGTAGATCAATTTTTCCACAACAGTGGAGGTTTCACCCTTTCCTCCTCCACCATGGGCCAGATAGAAATCCACCCCCACCACTATGAATTAAAAAGAAAATAGGATAGGCTTCCTCATTGCACATTTAGCATCCCATCTAGTTTGGCCTTTCTGCTAATAATTCCAAGATGAACGAGAATTAGTCTGCCCAGGGATGGGGACTCGGACTCGAGGACTCGACTCGTGAGTCGGACTGAGTCCCCCCTCTGACTCGACTCGGACTCGAGTCCCAGTATTTTTAATGGGACTCGAGACTCGACTCGGGACTCGAGACCAAGGACTCTTCAACATCCCTGGGCTGTGCCAGAAGGAGTGGAGAGGAGCGTGATTGCCGGCGAAGAGCGCATGGAAGCGAGGTGTGCCGCTGCTCGGCCACTATGGACGGCTACCAGGAGTGCAGCCCCAACAGTGTGTCAAGATTTATTTAGATTGATGTGTTGCGTACTTGGGAGAGGCAGAAGAAGGGCCTGAGATTACTCTGTGTGGCTGCTCTGAGTGTGAAATAGCCGTATTTTGTTGGGAAAAAATCCCATTGATTTTAATAGGGACTCGTGGAGTCAGCTTTGGGAGTGACTCGTGACTCGTGAGTCACCATTTTGGACCAAGGACTCGGACTCGGACTCGAGACTCGGGTCCAAAGACTCGTGACTCGACTCGTGACTCGAGACCAAGGACTCTTCAACATCCCTGGCCACGCCAGAAGACCAAGAGGACCCTGGGCCCTCAGGGGAGATGGTTGTGGTCCAGGGGAGATGGTTGTGGTCCATCCCTGCAAGAGGAGGGGGAACATTGCCCCTGATGCAGGAGCTGAGCGACCACCTGGCCCCTGAGAGCCGTCTCAAGAGCATCAGGGCAGAAAAGTCCTGTGAGGAGGGGTGGCCACTGACCATTTGCAAATGAAGGCTCCTCATGAGTAAAGGGCTCCTCGTGAGTAGGGCCCTCCTCACGAGGAGGGTTTTCCCCAGAATCCTCTGATGTGCTGCAGCTGAGTCCTAGGTGGGTCTCTCTGGAGCAGTGTTCTCCAACCTTGGGTCCCCAGATGTTTTTGGCCTACAACTCCCAGCATGCCCCAGCCAGCGTAGCCAGTGTAGGCCAAAAACGTCTGGGGACCCAAGGTTGGAGAACACTGCTCTGGAGGCTCCAGCTTGTATGGAGAGCTGCTGCTGCTCGCTAGAGCAATGCCTTATTTCATCTTCCAGTACCTTGACACCGTGCCTGCTTCTCTTTGGATGGATCTCTCATCCTGCTGACCGCTGGGCTTGGGGTTTGAGCTGAAGCATGTGGATTTTGGGGTCTCCAGGAGCAGGACCGCTTTTAGGGGGAGGCAAAGTGGGCGGCCGCCCAGGGCACCAGATGACCCCCAGGCGGCAGCAATTGTGGCTGGGCCGGGCTCGGCCCGGCATGGTCCAGTCCAGGCGGCAGCCGAGCGCCATTTTGAATCTCAATATTTCCCCTAGTGTGAGAGGCGCAGCAAACTGAAGCAATCCGGGGGGCTACGCAGCCAGTGAGGGCGTTGGAGCAGTTAGAGGCCTGCCCTCTTGCTGCTCCAGGGCCCTTATTGGCCGTGTATCCTCAAAGCAGCATCTGATTGGTTCCTGAGGAAACTCACTCCCCCCACCAACCCATTTCATACTATTCAGGAACGAACAGTGGTAGCTTGGGGGGGGCAACTCGTACCCCAACCGGAGTTCCAAAATACCTTGAACCGACCCTGTCCCGGAGAAGTGCCCTCTGAGGATGTGGGGCCAGAACCAAGGGGGGGCAGGGAATTTTCTGCATTATGTGTGGCTTTGCTACATGAGACATTTATTGTGCACTCGGCATTCCCTACTCACAGTTGTTTACAGGTTCTTTAGATGACATCGTGACCCTCCAGTTTCGCTTCTATTTTTAAAGAGCGCTTAAAAACAGGTTCTTTTAAGAGCAGGGAAAATGCAGCGAGGTTTTTTTGTTTTTTTTTTAGAGCAAGAAAAATGCGGTAGTATTTAAGGAAAGTGAAAGAAACCACTTTTTCTTCTTGCGTATTTGCGCTATCCTGCTATACCACAGTGCCCCCTAGAGGATATGTAGCAGAAAAGCAGGAAAGGAAACACTCCTTGTGTAGTGGTCGGATCGCAATTCTGCGATGAAACCAAAAGCAGGATTAACAACCTCGTGTAGTAGAAAAGCTCATGCTGAGAGCTTTTTCTCTTAGCTCCGCCTCCATTCCACCTAGACTCCACCCCCTGCCCTGCCAGCTGCCCCTAGACCCTGCCCCTATTATATCAAGCTCCACTCCTGAGCTGTCGGGCTCCACCCCTCACCTCTCGGTCTCCACCCCCTCCCTAAGTCTCAGAAGAGGAGTTTTAGGCTCCAATTCTATGCATGCTTGCGTGGCAAGAAAGGTATTATTGGACATAGAATCATAGAATCATAGAAAAGTAGAGTTGGAAGGGGCCTACAAGGCCATCGAGTCCAACCCCCTGCTCAATGCAGGAATCCAGGTCAAAGCATCTCTGACAGATGTCTGTCCAGCCGCACCTTGAATGCCTCCAGAGTGGGAGAGCCCACCACCTCCCTAGGTAGTTGATTCCATTGTCTTATTGCTCTGACAGTCAGGAAATTTTTCCTGATGTTTAGGTGGAATCTAGGTTCCTGTAACTTGAGCCCATTATTCCGTGTCCTGCAAACTGGGATGAACGAGAAGAGATCTTTGCCCTCCTCTGTGTGACATCCTCTGTGTGACATCCCATAGTGGGGCTGTCTTCCAAATAAACATATGTAAGATTGGGCCATTGTTAATGCATGCACACGAGGGCTTCCCCCCACCATCCAGTAGTAAACACAGGCTGGTGAGCACTTTCAGCAGAAAGATTAGCAGCGCTGATGAACCCTGACCTGCAAGGCAAGCCGGGCCCGGGCCCTGTAAACAGAATCAACTGGTCTCAAAGGCGCCAGTCTGTGATAGCTCAAGGGGCACTGGCCCACCGGACCTTAGCCAGAATTAGAATCTGTCCAGTCTCTGGCGGTGTCCTTAGAAATATTTTATCCAGATGATGTGAACTGGGGTCTGCCAGAAATCAATCCATTAACGCAGACTTCCCGAAGCTGGCGCCGCCATCCAGACTGGCCATGCAGGGCTGACGGTGGCGGGACATGTGGTCCAATTCCAAAACACAATATGGGTCTTCTCGAAAACAACCCAGCCAAAACAAAGACCCAGTTTACATACATAATACGTTTACTTTCTCCACTAAATATATAGATGCGCGTATGTCAATGCAGAAGTGAAAATGCACAGGCCAACACTGCAACATCAATACATAGGTGACAATACACATTAGAAACTCATGATGTCGCAGATTCTAATAATAACTATGGAGTACCAGTAAAATTCCATTTTGACTAGGCTGAGTCTTTTATCACGTCAGCGTGTGAAGAAGTTTGACGTCCTTGGGAATGTTCTTTTTGTCTTGCTCTGATTGAGGTTGCCAAGTCTCCTGTTCTTTCGTAGACATGTGTATTCAAGAGCTTCAATACCTCTCTCTCTCTCTCTCTCACACACACACACACACACACATTTTTGCAATGGCTTGTTTCAGGGGGTTGTTGTGACTGTGAAACAGAAGAGCATAAGAAGTGCCAAGATGGTCCATCTCGCCCACCATCCTCTTCCTCACAATGGCGAACCAGGAAGCCCCTTGAGCAGCTCTTGGAGGCCAAAGCCATCTCCTCCTGCTGCTCCCCAGCAACAGGTCTTCATGGAACAGTGTTCTCCAACCTTGGGTCCCCAGATGTTTTTGGCCTACAACTCTTCGACATGCCCAGAGAGGCTCTCTTGGTGCCCGCAAGGCTCTGCACCCCTCCTGATCTTTATTCTATTTCTTAAGATATTTTTCTTAATTAAACATTTTTTGTTAAATTGATAGGCTGGCCTGCTGGAAAGCAAAGTGCTGCCTTTTATTATTTATTTATTTTATTTATACCCCACCTTTTTTCCCTGCAAGGAACCCAAGGCGGCTTACATAATCCTGCTCCTGCTCTCCATTTTATCCTCACAACAACCCTGTGAGGTAGGTTAGGCTGAGAGTCAGGGACTGGCCCAAAGTCACCCAGTGAGTTTCATGGCCGAGCGGGGACTAGAACCCAGATCTCCTGAGTCCCAGTCCAACACTCTCACCACTACGCCACGCTGCCTCTCACTATTTGGGTTCAAAAGACTGGTTTTGCGTCTTGGAGCTCAGACCCCACCCCTCTGCCTTTGTCCTTAGGTTCTTGGGCAAGTCACTTTTCTTTTAGTCTCACCAGTTTGCCTTCTGGGAAATGAGTGTTTTGTGACCAGCCATTTTATGAATGGGCAAGCCCCCCCGCCCCCGCCCAGGGCAGCCATTTTGTGAGAGTGCCCGTGACACCCTCAAAATTCCAAATGTGCCCACCGACCCCAAAAAGCTTAATAATGCCCCCTGGTGTAGGGCTTGGCTTGGTAGGCCCTTTTGGACATGGAAGGAGGCATCACTCAGCAGCAGGGCAGCACCTACTTTGCGTGCAGAAGGTACCAAGATCAAATCCCCGCCATCTCCAGATAAAGAAGGATCGGGTAGCGAGCGAGGGTGAAGGCTTCTTTGCGCATGAGACCCTGCAGAGCCACTGCAATTCAGAGCAGACAATATCGGGCTACATGGTGGAAGGCGTGGTGCATATTTCCACGGGTAGGGCACGGGGCAGCTGCCCGACCTTGCCAGATGCCGGCGCCATCAGCCCTACCACTTAACTAGCGCTGAGGAACATGACAGGGAGACGATGGGCTTGGATGTGGCAAGTGAATCAGTGGGCGGCTGGGAGGCACGATCTGGAAAGATCTGCTCCTTCTAAAACCACTTCCTTTTTTTGTGGGGAGGAAAAACCTACATGGAAACTTTTCAAACAGCTTTAATAAGCCACCGCTTAAGAACATCCAGCCAGGGGCGGGCAGGCGGGCGGGGGAGCTCATCCGGGTGGGCTGAATGTTGGGGATGGTGAGTGATGCATCTCCCCACAATCCAGATGTGCTGCTGAGTTCTTCTGCCTGTGGCTGGACCTCACTGGTCCGCTTGGCCGACAGGGGGGGGTCAATCCAAGTTGTTCGAATGCCTGACTGCCGTCTCCCAAAGCAGTTACTTTATTCCCAACTCAAGGATGGAAAGCGGAATATCGGTGGTCAATATAAGAGGTTTAAAGATGTTCATAAGGCTAATCTAAAAAAATGCAATATAAACATCGAAGACTGGGAAGCTCTGGCCCATGAACGATCTAACTGGAGGTCGGCCTTTCACAAAGGCTCTATGGACTTTGAAGAAGCCCGAGTGCAAGGTGAAAGGGAGAAACGTGCTAGGCGAAAAGCACGTCAAATGAATCCTTTACAGGACCATCTTCCATCTGGTAACCTGTGTCCTCACTGTGGGAAGCTGTGTGGATCTAGAATTGGCCTCCACAGTCACTTACGGACCCATCGCTAGAGTCTACACAATCTTCTTTAGAATTTTCTTCCTTTTAAAATCTCCTTTTTGTAAATTTTCTTTTCTTTTTTTTCCTTTTTTTTTTTATCCTGGAAGACAATCTTACTCGGTCACCTGACTGACTGACAATCCAAGTCCTTTGGCCATCCAAATTGGCCACACCTCATTTGCAAGGAGGGAGGTGGGTGGACCTCTGAGCAGGGCCAGTGCTACCATTAGGCCAACTAGGCAGCCGCCTAGGGCGCAGGGCTAAAGGGGGTGCCAGAAACGCCTTGAAAACAAAATACAGTGCTCTCAAGTGGGAAGGGGGGCGCTAAATATCTGATCTTGCCTAGGGCACCAAACTGCCTTGCACCGGTCCTGCCTCTGAGGGAGAAAGCAAGATGTGGGGTGGATGGGCTGAACTGGAAGTGGTCTCCCCAATTCAGTTCAAATGTATCTTTTCCTCTCCTGGGACATGTTTTACACACACACACACACACACACACACACACTTCATACCATGGATGATTTTCTGGTTCACACCCCTGCTACGAGGGGCGTTGCTAGGCAAGAGCCCGCAGGACACCACCCCCAGATCCATTTCCCAGGGCCCTGGATCTATTCCACAGAGCCTTGCGTGTCCATTGGTGCCAATAGAAGGGTTTTTTTTTTTCTCAGCTTAATTGCCATGCAAGGGGCAATTTTCAAGGGGGGATGCAGCTGGGGAGGAAAGGGTCAACCCTCCCCTCTCCACATGCTGTAACATTCACTCACCACCACCAACAACAACAACAACAACACCCCCCAAAAAATCCCTCCATGGCAATTAAGCTTAGGGAAAACTTTTCTGTTGGTTTGGAATGATTTTGGGCAGGGTACCAATTAACTGAAGAATTAATTTTATTTAAGATGCTCTGGGGGCAATCTACACCTAACGGTTATTGCAGTACTGGATCGCTTCTGTGACTTGCAGGGCACATGATGCACTCACTTTTCAGTTCCAGGTGCGTTTGTCTTGCATTTCCGTTCTTCTTTTCTTCCGTAAGTTCCTAGACTACCTTTATTACGATTTTTCCTGTTGTTGCGATTCACTATCGCAGTACGTGGCTGTGTGTGTTCTCACCGGGCGCTGTCGTTGCCTGTCTCAGTGTGGCTACGAAATTGTCCTAAGCACATCCTGTTAGCCAGTTGTTTTCAAGGGGTGGGGAACGTTCAGCTTTTGTCTCCCAAGGCTGTGTCGGGGCTTGGGCAAAGCTTTCCTGCCTCTCTCCCTCTCCCCCCGCCCCACGGCTTCTCTCTCTTGCAAAGTGAACTGGAGAGTCAGTGCTTCCCTTTGAAAAAATAAAGTTGCCCCTTTCAACCCCCTGCCCCAAAGTACGACTAGCTGTAAATGAGCCAAAATGCATGTCTACTCAGAAGGAAATCATATTATCTTCAGTGGCCTTACTCAGAAGTAAATCACATTGATTTCAATGGAGCTTACGCTTGGGAAACTTAGCATGGAAGGAAGACTGGCTGGGGCATGATGGGAGTTGTAGGCCTCTTTTTTTTTCCTGTCTAAACTTGCATAGGATTGCACCCTCAATGTCTGATGGTCCGCCTAAATTTAAATTACTTAAACCATTAAAATCTAATGGTCACAGCAAATGCGGTCGCTTCTCTCTCTATGGTAAAAGAAGGGATGAGCAAAACAGCTGAGGTTGCACGCATGGATGAGCGAGACAACAAACGATCAAAATTCTGGAGAAGAAACGACTGGAGGACCCAGGTCTGGTGTCATCCAGGTCCCCGGCCAGCGTACTTTAATGGAAATATTTCAATAAAGGGTGGTCTTTATTTTCATAAACTTTAAACACCTGGAACTCTGTTCAGTGGAATCCAACTCTCTAACCATAGAGGTCTTATTTAAAGACACAAGGGAGTCTTTCTCCCTTTGCCACTTCAAATATTATGTCCCGGGGAAGGTTGTTATTGCTGGCTTTTTGGCCGGTGGAATTTAAAAATATATGTTCAGCAGATGGACTGAGGTCTTTCTACTTCGGTTTACTTTTATTTAAAAAAAGCAACAACCCAGCTTGCCTTCTTCACCAGATTGGAAGGCCAAATGTTCAAAAGAGGAACAAGCTATAATTGACACACAAAAACACATATAACAAAGTCCTGAGAGGGCATTGCTGTTTTTAACTGGAAAGCTGCCTTGAGATCCTGCAGCAACGGGCAAGGAGGCACCTAATTCTCTCTCAGCCATCTGGTTTTCTCTTCAGATTACTCCCAAGTTTCTTTCTCCCCTGTGACATTCTGGACGTGTAATTCCCATTGTGCAGTGGAGCACCTTATGGTGTCCGTTCGGCAGATGAAAGGAAGAAACCCACTTAAATGGGTTATTAAATTGACCGCAACTTTATTCATTTTGAATAGGATTGGCCGAGGCATAGGGCGTGGATCCTGCCATTGGGCAGCCCAGCTGCTGTCCGATTTTCCTTCCCGGTCCGCCCACCAGGAGTGTTGGTGGTGGTTGTGGATGCCAGGCAGATGGCTGTCCAGCCATGTCTTGAATGCCTCCAGTCACTGTGGGAGAACCCACCACCTCCCTGGGTAGTTGGTTCCATTGGTGTATTGCTCTAACAGTCAGGAGGTTTTTCCTGATGTCCAGGCGGAATCTGGCTTCCTGTAACTTGAGCCCATTATTCCGTGTCCTGCAAACTGGGATGATTGAGAAGAGATCCTGGCTGGCCCTCCTCTGTGTGACAACCTTTCAAGTACTCGAAGAGCATCATCATGTCTCCCCTCAGTCTTCTCTTCTGAAGGCTAAACATGCCCATTTCCTTCCGTCTCTCCTCATAGAGCTTTGTTTCCAGTCCCCTGATCTGGGTGGATGTGGCACCAAGACCAGGGCATCATGGTGGTTGTGAGCTTGTCACATCTGGGGTGGAAGGAAAGGGGTTCACGTTAGCGGTCTGCGCCTTGGTGGACCTCTCAGGGATGCTTTGACTTGGATTCCTGCACTGAGCAGGGGGTTGGACTCGAAGGTTTGATAGGCGCCTTCCAACTCTGCTATTCTATGATTCTAAGGGGTTCCCACCGCAGGGAATCCATCTCCCATACAATTCTACCAGAACGGTCCCGCATACAGAGATCAACTCATTTACATGGACAAATCTTGCAATGGGGAAGGCGAAAACCCTGCCCCCCCCCCACTTGCCAGTTGGAAGGCAGGTAAAATTCCTTCGCAGCCCCGATAACCAGCGACTAATTTTTGTCCTCCGCAAGATCTACTATTACCAGGGGTGGCTGGGTGGGGAAGTCGGCGACAGCAATGGTCCCGTCCCATCCTGTGAGGCCTCGCTTTATGGGCCTCAGGCAGACCAGAGTGGGGACAGGGACGATTCAGCTGTAGGGCCCTAATAATAATCAGCCCACCCATGAGTTCCTTTGACCTAAATCAGAGGTGGGTGACACATGGCCCACAGACCACGTGCAGCCACCCACTCCCACCTTTTTTTGCAGCTGCCGCAGTGCCAAATTTACCGACAAAATTTGGCAGTGGCAAAAAAAAAAAAAAGCTGTGTGATTTTGTTCTGAAACGAGGCGCATGAGGCACAAAATTGCACTCCCCAGAGGCAGGGGTGTAGCCCCCGGTTTGTTCCAGGGGAGGAAACGGACCCCTGACCTAAATGGAATTATAAGTCCATCTCTTGCATTTCTGCGTTCCAGTCAGGAAGTGGGAAAAAGCCAAGCAACTGCTGCAGAATCTGCAGGATGGCAACGCGGATGATGGATGAGAGCGATTTATCTCCCCCCTCGCTTGGTTTGGACTCCTGTATGGAAATACGGTGTGCGAGGGTGCGTTTCCAAAGCTGACTGTGCGCAATCCTTTCCACCACTCCTCCCCACAGAAAAAGCATGGCTCAGCAAAAGGGAAAAAGAATGAATAAGACATCTGATGACTTGGACGGGGGGTTTTTTTTTTCTTCCCCCTCTTCCCCCTAGAATGCAGACTTTGAGAGGGTCAAAGGATAACCTAATCTAGGCCCGCACACATTGTGCCCCTCCCTCACGCCAAACAGAGCCCACCAGGCCCTTGGTGAACCGTCATGCCCGGTGTGCAAAAAGTGGATCTGACGACGTCGGCTCTTCTCCACACCACGCACGTTTCTGCCATAACGGATGTGTTGGTCTTTAAGGTGCCACAAGGCTCTTCGTTTGTTTTTCCTGCAACAGTCTTAACAGGGCAACCAGTGCCGGCTCCAGGTTTCTCATGGCCCTTTGGCAAGATGCTGTCAATGGGTCTCCTCCCTCTACACCAGTGTTTTCCAACCTTGGGTCCCCAGATGTTTTTGGCCTACAACTCCCAGCATGCCCCAGCCAGCTACGCTGGCTGGGGCATGCTGGGAGTTGTAGGCCAAAAACATCTGGGGACCCAAGGTTGGAGAACACTGCTCGAGAGGCAGGGGAACAAGCAGGTTTATTTATTTATTTATTTATTATATTTATACCCCACCTTTTTTCCCTGCAAGGAACCCAAGGCGGCTTACATAATCCTCCTCCTCCTCCTCCTCCTCCTCTCATCACTGCCTTCATTGTGTCCCAAACAACAGCTTCAGAGCAGACTCCCGAATCATTAAACAACCAAATCTCTCGCATGTCCTTTTCTATCTTTGCTATAATATATTTATGCTGTAAAATCTTACAGCATAAATATATTCAATCTCCAACTCCTTGCTTCTCTATAATCCTTCTTTATTTTAACATCCATATTAACTATAGCATGATCCGAAACTTTTATAACACCTATTTCTGAACTCCTCACTCTTGACATCAGGGACTTGGAAACAAAAATATAATCTATCCTAGAAAAGTTCTTCGTGGCTGGTGAATAATACGTATACCCTCTTTCCAATCCCTTTACCCCTCTCCAAACATCAACCAGTCCTTCCTTATTAATTATTTTATTTAATACCGTTATATTATTTCTCTTCTCTTGTCCTGTCGGATTTGATTTATCAATATTTTTGTCCATCACCTAGTGAGTTTCATGGCCGAGCGGGGACTAGTTGGTTTTGACCTTTAAAACCCTATACGGCTCCGGACCAGTCTATTTCAAGGAGCGTCTCCAGCAACACCAAGTGGGCCGCTCAACAAAATCTGCCACGGACGGCCTTCTCCTTGTCCCCTCAGCCAGAGCAGCTAGACTGGTGGGGACGAGGAAGAGGGCCTTTTCTGTGGCGGCCCCCGTACTGTGGAACTCCCTCCCTAGTGACCTCCGCCATGCCCCCTCTCTGCTGAGCTTCCGCCGCTCATTAAAAAACCTGGCTGTTCAGGCGGGAATATGGGGTGGGTTAAGATTTTAAAATTTTTATACTGTTTTACATGTATTTCATTGTTTTTATTCTATGTACATCGCCCAGGGTGGCCGGTTGCCGGCTAGATGGGCGATAAATGAATAAATAAATAAATAAATAAATAATAGAACCCGGATCTGAGTCCCAGTCCAACACTCTAACCACTACACCACACTGGCTCTCTTGCAATGGGGAAGAGGAGGAGCGACTCCAGAGGACTCCTGCCAGGGGGGCCCACTGTCTACCCTCGACGCCGGCCCTGACTGGCAAACCCTCTGGCTAGAGAGGGTTTTTCACCCATTCCCCACGATACCAGAGCGCAGGCACAACCCAGTGAGATCGGCGGGGCAGTTGATGATCCAGGGGCGGGCAAATGGGAAACCTCCCGCACTCGACGTATCATTAATATCGGGAATCCATTTGCTACGAGCCACGGGGACCTTTGATGGTTTTGAGATGCCTTTAAAAGGGTACCAGGCAGGCAAGTTAATGGAGATAGGCCTATCCGTGGGTATTAGTCACGAGGTCTGTGCGGAGCCTCCTTGTTTAAGGGCAGCAGCAAACCACATTTTCAGGGGCTGGAGCGCAGCAGTGGGAGACGGACGGCGATGGTCTTCCAGCCCTGCTTGTGTTCTTCCCGGAGGCATCTAGCTGGAAAGCACCACGGCCTTCCCCCATCCCGGTTGCCCTCCAGATGTGTTGGACTACAACTCCCAGCATGCCCCAGCCAGCCCTGCTGGCTGGGGCATGCTGGGAGTTGCAGTCCAACACATCTGGAGGGCACCGGGATGGGGGGAAAGGCTGGAATAGGCCTTTGATCTGATCCAGCACAGTTCTTCTCAGGTTTCGCAACACCGAAAGTCGCCACCTGAGAAGCCTGGCCTGGCCAGCCAAGACGGCTGGCAGGTTGCCCAGACCCCTGGCTTGAGTGTCCTGCTCCGGTCTGTTCCGCTATTGGATCGTTTGGAGGAGCACCGCTCGTATCTCCGGCGGAAAACAGTATCAAGGACGATGCCAGAGACGGGAGGACACATCCCAGATCTGGCCGGGATCCAATGTCCGTAGAGCTGTCGCAGTCTGGCGCCTTGAAGTGCGTAGGCAACCTACGGAACTCGCCGGCACAAGAGACGCCAACTGGGGATGGCTGCTGAAGGGGACCAGACGGGTCGGTAGAGAAGCGGTCCAGCCACGGCTACGTGTTGAATAGTGCTGTGTGCCGGGGGAACAAAGGCAGGAGACAGATGCTGCCTCCGGGCTTTGCTTTTGGGCCTCTCAGTACTGTCTGGACGGCCAGTGTGGCGTAGTGGTGAGAGCGTCGGACTGGGACTCGGGAGATCCGGGTTCTAGGCCCCGCTCGGCCATGAAACTCACTGGGTGACTTTGGGCCAGTCACTGACTCTCAGCCTAACCTACTTCACAGGGTTGTTGTGAGGATAAAACGGAGAGGAGGAGGAGGAGGATTGTGTAAGCCACCTTGGGTTCCTTGCGGGGAAAAAGGCGGGGTATAAATATAATAAATAAATTTTTAAAAATAAAATGTAGGAGGCTGCAAATGCAGAGCGGGAGGGGCCATGGCTCGGTGGCGGAGCCCCCGCTTTGCATGCAGAAGGTCCCGGGTTCGATCCCCGGCAGCATCTCTGGGCAGGGCTAGAAAAACTCATGCCCGAAACCCTGGAGAGCCGCGGCTGCCGGTCAGTGTCGACAAAACTGGGCTAGATGGACCAAGCAGGGGCTGACTCGGATGCCATAAGGCGGCTTCGGATGTTGCTGCATTCCAGAGTGCTGGGCAAGAATATGGGCATCTGGTCTGATCCAAAAGGGTTGCTCTTCTGTCCGTCTCATGCCTTCACCTGTCCCGCCACCCACCCCAACCCTCCCTCTCCCTCATCCTTCGCAAGACGACCTTGCAATCCCACCCCCCACCCCCCATGACCACTTAGTAACCAGCACTCTCTCTTCACTCCTCCGCTGCCACCAACCCCCTTTGAGGTAACTTATTCAATCCACTCACTTTGATTTTTTAAAAATGAAGCGAGTTTCATCGATTACGATTTAGGGTAGGGAAATAGATGAGGTTATTATGAGATCCTAAACCAGGGCTCTTCAATCTTGGGTCCCCAGATGTTGCTGGACGACAGCTCCCAGAATCCCTTGCCATTAGCCATGCTGGCTGGGTATGCTGGGAGATGTAGGCCAGCAACATCTGGGGACCCAAGGTTGGAGAGCCCTGTCCTAACCCCCCCCCCCTCTCTCCCCCACTCCTTCCTCCGCTCTCATACTTACTGCTGGGGCTTCGCCCGTGCGCAGGGGCACGGCAGTCCGCCTGTTATCTCCGCCTGTGAGGATGCCCGGAAAAGCCTCGCCTGCTACATTTCCGTCTAAAATGCAGCCTAAAGACACAAGAGCCTTGCCCACGAGAAGAGCGGGCAACTAGGGAGCAGTTCAACACCTTTGTATGAAAGCAACAGCACTTCTGCCCTCCTGTGTGTGTCCGGTTATCCGAATGGGTTATCATCGGATTACGGTAGCTGACATGTTTTCTACCGGGGCACCGGAGCTTCAACGGGGGGGGGGGGAGTGTAGCAGCTGAGACACGCCCCTTCCCCATCACCCTGCCTGGAAAAGCCTCACCTGCTATATTTCTGCTTTCATGGGTGTGACACGGAGGCCGCTTGGGCAGGGATTGTGCTGTTCGTGCAGTGGCGCGCAACAACTAAAGCAGTAGTTCTCCAAGCTTGGGTCCCCAGATGTTTTTGGCCTACAACTCCCAGCATGCCCCAGCCAGCGTAGGCCAAAAAACATCTGGGGACCCAAGCTTGGAGAACACTGCACTAAAGGTACAGGAGTGTTTCCTGTTTCTATAGTGACGGTTGCCGCCGCCCTCTGTCCTATTTCTCCAGCACCTGGCGGGGCGGCAGCAAGATAGGCTGCCTCTGAATAAGGAGGTTGCGTTCTTAGCAAATCAAGGCTGTCCCTCGGGCCACAACTCGCTGTGGCAGCGCACGTGCTTGGCACGCGAAGGCCCAGCGTCGTTCCGCTCCTGATATTTTCTGCACAATGGGGGTCAGGGAGCAGGTGGTGGAAAGGAGCTTCGCCAGAGGTCCCGTTGAGCTGCTGCCGGCCAGCGAAGGTAGCCGTGCGCTTGACGGACAGATAGCCTGACACACACACCCCGTATAGGGCGGCTATTTGTGTTTACGCCCGAGTGCCGAAAGACGCATAGGCGGGCCGGCCGGCCTCACATCTGCAGGCCTGGGGGGGCAGCTCAAACCAGGCCACGGACCTGCTCCAAAGTACTCACTGCTGACCTCCTGGATACACTGATACAGGACGAGGTGGAAGAATTCGACGCCGTACTGCTGCAGGTATTGGTGGTGGGTCATGTGCTAATACTTCTGCATGTTCTTTTCGTCCCTTATTTTTTTTAATTTATTTTATTTATTTATTTCATTTATACCCCGCTCTTCAGCCAGAAAAGGCTCTCAGAGCGGCTTACACAAATTAATAATAAGACAGTCCCTGCCCTCAGGCTCACAATCTAAAAGACATGAACACCAAACATCAAGGAACACTGAATATAGTATTTAAAAAAAAATAATCTACAGAATATAAGAACAACAATACAAGTTAAAAAATATTAAAAAAAAAAAATACAACAGAAATAATTACAGATACCAACAAACAAACAAACAAACAAAGGCAGGAGCAGCAGCAGCCTTTGTAGCTGGAGTCAGTCGGGCCCCACCCTCCCTGGCCAGGTGTGATGAGCCAGGGAAGCAGGGACCAGGTCTTGCAGGACTCACAGCTAGATGGTCTCCAGGCACCTTCAGCAGCAGCAGCTTTTGTAGCTGGAGTCAGTCAGGCACCACTCTCCCTGGCCAGGTGTAATGAAGCAGGGACCAGGTCTTGCAGGACTCACAGCTAGATGGTCTCTAGGCACCTTCAGCAGCAGCAGCTTTTGTAGCTGGAATCAATCAGGCACCACTCTCCCTGGCCAGGTGTAATGAAGCAGGGACCAGGTCTTGCAGGACTCACAGCTAGATGGTCTCCAGGCACCTTCAGCAGGAGCAGCTTTTGTAGCTGGAGTCAGTCAGGCACCACCCTCCCTGGCCAGGTGTCCCTTATTTTTTTTCACCTCCTCCTGCATGTTCTTATACAGCAGGGCCCGGGAACCTAAGGCCTGGCAGCCAAATCCAGCCCTCCTGTGGTCCCAATCCGGCCCTCCAGAGTGCTTCAGACAGCCATGCTCCCTCCCCCCCCAACCACCACTTGTTTCCTGGTTCCCAGGCTTTCACACATCCCCCCGCCCTTCTAAAAGGTTGAAATGCCTCTCCGAAGGCCTAGTTAGAAGCTACAAATTATTATTATTATTATTATTATTATTATTATTATTATTATTATTATTATTATTATTATTATTTGCATTTTCTGTATTGGGGGGGCACCACTGGAATGCCCCCCCCCCGAGAGCTTTTCCGAACTGGAATGGGATTCGGCCCTCGAGCGGCACGAGGTCCCTCCCCGCTGTTGGAGAGGTCTGTGGAATTCTGCATGGTGTAGAGAAAGTGGGCAGAGAACCTCTGGTGTTACCAGACAAGGCTTCCATCACGCAATCGCACGGCCTCATCCACAGAAATTTAGAGGGGGTGGTGGTCCAGATGTCGTCATCTGCCATTTGTGGTCCTCCTAAGTTCTCTCACCACCCTCCACCAGTTTTCTGCTTGGCCACGGTGTGAATGGAAGACAGGACCAGAGAGGCCTTGGGTCTGACCCAGCAAGGCTCCTCTTAGGCTCTTAGGCCAGTGTTCTCCAACCTTGGGTCCCCAGATGTTTTTGGCCTACAACTCCCAGCATGCCCCAGCCAGCTCTAGCACACGGAGCGCACGGAGAACACTGTCTTAGGCTCTGACGTTTACCATCTCTGCGTTACGTCTACATTCGGCGCCAGCGCAAAACACGGTGCTGCTCCAAACGGGCTGCAGACAGCACTTCAAAAGATCTTGCTGACGCACCATTCGGACACCAGTTTCTGCCTTCATCTCTCAGCCGCCTTCGGTGATACAGTAGGTCACTTTACCTTGCTGCGTGGCAGGGTCGGCCCTATCTAGCCCCTGACTCTAAGCGGAGAGGCAACCTTAGAATACTGACAATGAGCGAACGGAAGCATATGAGAATCTCCAGAAACAGCTCTAAGCTTTACAGATGCTCAGGATTTCTGTGCAATGTGTGGAAGGTGCAACAATCTTTTTTTAAAAAAAAAAAGATTTGCCTGAATCACGTTTCTATACCATGCTGCACCCACCTGCCTGTCCCACCGCGCAATTCTTCACTACACCCTGTTGATGTAAATCTTTCTTGCCCCAGGTGCAAAAAGAAGCACATTTCCTCTCCTACGTTCCAGACGTGCCTTGGTGAGCATCAGAAATGGCGCATAATTACTGTTTGGAGGCAGAAGGAGTGGTCAGACTTACTATCTTCACTGTGAACTGTTGAAAGCTGAGCTATAAATTTCTGCCTCCAGAAAGTTGCCTTCTGCAACAGTTCAGGAAACTGTTAAGGCTGTTGCATTGCTTCCTACTGCTTGCAAAACATTTATAAACTTGCACAACTTTACAAGTTGCCGGGTCTTTAAAAAAAAAAATGTAGAATTAACATGTGGAATTCACCCCCAGAGTGGCCGGCTACCGGCTAGATGGGCGATTTAAAAATACAATAAATAAATAAATAAATAAATAAATAAATAAATAAATTCACTGCCCCCAAGATCGCTGCTGGCTGAGATGGCTTTTAATGGGGACAAAGGGCCAAATCTTGGAGATCCGTGATCAAATAAGATCCCCTTTGGAGAGGGCCCATAGAGAAGCGGCGGAAGAGACCAGGGGAGCTGCTTCCGGGCAGTGGGCTGGTTCGCACAGTCACCGTGAGTTAAACAAGCCCCGCGGCATGTGCCAGGCACCATTTCCATAATCACCACACACAGGCGCATCTTGTCGTGTTGGCTGAACAGGGCAACGTGGTTTGTTGGAGGAGGAAACGACCCTCACCCGCGGTGGGTTGTTGCTGGGTTATTTGAGGGCTGTTTCCCCCTCCAACAAGCCATGCCGCCTGGGTTTCTGAGCATCATGCATGCACACGGGCAGTTGGCCCTAGGGTGCCTCCAGACAGGGCTTGTCACCCTACCAGTCCGATGGCACCGGCCATGCAGCAATCCCAGGTCCAGGAGAGGGCAACAGGGTTGCACAGGAACTGCATGCAGTGGCCAGTTTTGAAGTGCCGGCACTCATGGATGGTGACCATCCCTGCAGCCACGCTCCCGAGGAGAGCCCACGAATGTAGGCAACAGTTTTTATCTCCACCAGGAGCAGGTCTTTCGTAAAGCGAAGGGGTCTTGACTTCCCCATTCAAGACCAAACCACCCACAAATACTTTGCATTAGAACAGGGAGCGGGGTGGTGGCGGCAGCAGATGATGTCAGGCATCTCTGCTAATAAAAATGTGCCAGTGCTGCACCCCTCTGAGCCCCGGGCCGGCTCCATAAGCCACGGATTGTAGGTGCTCCTTGATGTGTATAGATGCATATTTGGAAATAACTGTAATTTGAGCTGTAATTTGTAAAGAGAGAGAGAGAGAGACTGGGTTCGTATGACACACTAAACCTCAGCAGGTTCAGTGCTACTGCGGTTTAGCATATTGTCTGAGCCCTGCAGGCTGCTATGCCACGGTTTGCGGCAGGGTTAGGGAAACCCTGGTAGGTTTCGCGTGTTGTCCAAACCCATGCATCTGGGGCCCTCCTCCAACTGCCACCTCCAAGAGAGGCTCTCGGTTGGTGGCAACGAGGAGTAGGGCCTTCTCGGTGGTAGCCCCCCAATTCTGGAACAAACTCCCCACTGAGACCCGCCTGGCGCCAACCTTACTATCTTTTCGGCGCCAGGTTAAGACTTCCCTCTATGCCAAGGCATTTAATAGTTAAGAGCTCGGAATAGCACGGGGGTGGGGGGACTGTCACCTGTAGGCTCAGTTTTATTAGTTTTTGGATTGTTATTTTAAACAGTGTTTTTAAGTTTGGTTTTTAATCTTTTAAACTATTTTGTATGCTTTTATTGTTGTTTTTATGTATACACTATTGTGAACCGTCCAGAGAGCTTCGGCTGTGGGGCGGTAGAGAAATGAAATCAAATGAAATGAAATACGACACGCTAACCTACCCGCAAGCCAAAAAGGCACAGACTCCCGTGCCCAGAACGGCAAAAAAGGGCTGTCGCTCTGGGCAAGGGGCTCTGGCTGATGAGAGCCAATGGCCGTCGTGACGTGGCGACAATGCCAACGGCGAGGCCCGGGAGGGGACTTATTCTCTCTGCCCGGCCCGCGCAGCGGACTCCCACAGTGGGTTGATCAGCGCGGCAGGCAGAAGGGAAAGGAGTCGCAGGAAGGACCTGTGGTGGTGCTGGTGTTCCTGGAGAGAAGCGCCAGCACAGCAGGCACCTTGGACAGGTGGCGACACAGCATGGGGGTACAGGACCCAGCCAGAAACTAGGTCCTCTACCCCCTATGCCACACAGCCTCCTATCATGGCTGGTTCAGCAGCTCCATCGGGGCCTTGTTGGCCAAGGCCCCAACGCAGCCACTGAACCAGCCACGACAGGTGGCCCCTCACAAGGCCAGGTTGAACCCAGCCTTGTGCGGGATCCCCAATGCAGTGGCAGCTTCTCCTCCCTGGCTTGCCCTTGCCCCCACTTTTCTCAAGGGAGAAAGGGGGCCAGCCAGGGAGGGGGGAGGAGCCACCACCGTGTCAGCAGTTCTCAACTCCAGGGCACGAGCAGCAATGGTCCTAGGCTGGAATGGCAGGGCCAGGGGTGATGGAGGCGGAGGCAGGCCAGAGACAAGCAAGCAGAGTCCAGAGCAAGTAATGGTCAAACATGGCAGAGTGGGGCCAGAGGCAAGAAGCAAAGTCCAGGAACAAGCAGAGGTCAGACACGTACTAGGCAAGGTGGGGCCGGAGACAAGAAACATAGGTCAGGGGCAGATGCAGGTCAAACACAGGCAAGACAAGGATCAGAGTTGGGCCCCCCAGAGTCAGGAACCAGCTGCAGACACCACAATGATTCATGTTGCTGTGGCAAAGGCTTGAGGGAAGAGGAAGCCTTTATGTAGGGCTTCCTGCAGCTCCCAGCTGGTCTGCATTAGCAAGCCTGGGAGCACCCGGAGGTCTGGGGCAGAACCCTGCAAATACAGCAGTGTGGGCCGGGCTGCTGTCTGAAAAGTGGCCACCAGATGGAGCTGCAGCGCTTCCCAGCTGAGCAGATCCTGACAGCAGTCCCCCCGCAAGGCCGGGTTCAACCCAGCCTTGCGAGGGATCACCGATGCGGCTCCTCCTCGCCCAGCCCCGGTGAGGAGGATGAGGCATGCAACGGCAAACAGCTGCGGCAGAGGACGGCGGCAGTGAATGGGGCTCTGGGGGAGGGGGAATGACGAGGGGCAGCCGCGGGGACCATTGTCCTTGCTCAGTGGGGACGCAACCCCACTGAGCGAGGGCAAGAAGCCTCCGACAGCTGCCAAAAGGTGCCACTTGGGCACTTTGGGGCAGCTGTCATCCCCACTCGTCCGCCCTCAGTGTTGCCATGGTGTCCCCTGGGATACCGACCGGAGGACTGAGGGGAGAGGTGGCGCCTCCAGACCCCCGCTGGGCCCCACCATTTGTCTGGGGCAACTTTAAACCCACAGAGGTTTCAGAATCCCCGTGGGTTTAAAGTGACGTGTGAACGCGGCCAGAGAGAGAGAGAGATCGATATCCAGTTTGGCTCAAATTCATCAAGCAATAAATTAATCAGTGCTGGGTACTGAAAAGATCCAAGGCTCAGGCCCACAGGACAAAAGAAAATGCACAAATTTGCATATGCTAATTTACATACGCTCTAAAGCAGTGTTCTCCAACCTTGGGTCCCCAGATGTTTTTGGCCTACAACTCCCAGCACGCCCCAGCCAGCATAGCTGGCTGGGGCATGCTGGGAGTTGTAGGCCAAAAACATCTGGGGACCCAAGGTTGGAGAACACTGCTCTAAAGTTTGTGTGTGTGTGTGTGTGTGTGTGTGTCTTTAAAGGACCCTGTTTCCTAAGGACACCCCTATTTGTCAAAAGGGATGTATGGACAGGGGAGAGGAAGGCATCTGATTTCAGAAAAATACCTCAAGCAGGAAGTTTCGGGGGGGGGGCAGCAGGAGGCGTGGGCAAAAAGCCATCTATTCCAGGGGGATCAGATGCAACGGAGATCACCAGGGCCCCTGGACCTTTCTTTCAGCAAGTGCCCACGGACAGCAGGGTGGTGGGGCAGATGCCCTCCCAGAGATTCGGGGCTCCAGATGAAAGATTCGGGGCTCCAGCCCTAGTGGGCCGCCCCCTAACACTGCCTCTGGAACACCTGTTGCTGGGGCATGGGTGGGGGAGGACACACGCACCAGTGGGGAGGGCTGTAGGCTTCATGCCCTACTTGTGGCCTTCCCGGAGGCATCTGGGTCGATCTGATTCAAGAAGGCTCACCTTACTTACCTTGTATGTCCCAACCTGGAGAAGCCCACACAGTGCTTTTGCCTTGTTTTCAATCTGCATGGCAGCTACAAAGGAGAATGCAGGCGGCAGACATTCGGTAGGTACTCCGCCGGGAAGATAAGCTGAGCCTGCTGAATTTCTGCCTGACCTGTGGCTCTTAAACACAGAGTGGCTTTGTCAGGAAAAGAGGGGGGGGGAAATGTGGGAACTCTTCTTGGGGCTGGAAGTTGAGAAACGGGACTTCTGGCTTCTATGTGGCGTTACTATGGCTGTAACATTTTGTTGTTTAAATTTGGTTGGTTTTATCTTGCATGTCGCTAAGGCAGTGCTTCTCAATTATTTTCTGTCATGCCCCCCCTAGGAAGAAGAAAACATTTCGCGCCCCCCGCGCGACTGTAAATAGTATCATTTGTCTATAAAATTGTTATAAGTACACCTCTGCATAACACTGTATCCTTATTAACGTATAAGAGAATAAAAAAAAGAAAGAAATGTGGATCGATTTACAACAAAGAATAGCTTTATTAACTGTAGCAGAAAAAGATTTAAAGGAGCACAGGATTTAAAGGAACACGATATTAAAAAAACTTTTAACTGAGGTCAAACGAGCCCCCCTTTACGGAGCCTCGCGCCCCCCCTGGGGCCCCCGCCCCACTATTTGAGAAGCACTGCGCTAAGGGCACAGTCCTATGCGTGTTTAGACAGAAAAAAAGCCCTACAACACATGGCGGGCTGGGGCATGCTGGGAGTTGTAGGACGTGTTTTCTGTCTAAACACGCGGCATAGGATTGTGCAGCTAGAGTTTTGTATTTTATAAAGCAACTCCGACAGCCTTCCCCAACTCAGTGCCCTGCAGATGTGTTGGACTACAACTCCCATAGACCCCTAGCCAAGATTATGGGAGTTGTAGTCCAACACATCTTCAGGGCACCAGCCTGGGGAAAGGCTGTACGACTATAATAATAAAAGAGGATTTCTGTCTGTCCGGCTGCGCCACGCCGCTACAACCTTGAAACCTAGAGACCTGAAACTCGGCACACGTACCAAGGGGTGTGCACCTTGAGGTTATTTTGTTTGTCTTGAAATGCATTAATTAATTTTAATGAGCCCATGTGGCTGTAGCCTGCAGTAACATCATCAGCCCCCCCTAGGAGCAGACTTAGCTAACCAACACATAGCTCTGCAAGAAGGTTGAAGCCGGGGGGGGGGGGGGATGATGAGTATTTATTTATTTTATTTATTTAATATATTTATTCACACACACACACACACACCATCAGCCAAAAGGCTCCCTGGGCAGTTTACAAAACAAGCAACAAATAAAAGCAACCATCCTAAAACAAAAGCATCAATAAAAACATAAAAATACAAACATATTAAAATATAACACGATAACACCACGCAGCCAAAATCAATTCAACCCAGAGGTACAATGGCGATAATAAAGTGGATAAAATCAGCCGTTAAAATGTTGGGCAAATAAAAAGGTCTCCGCCTGGTGCCTGAAGGAATAGAGGGTAGGCGCCAGGTGCACCTCTTTGGGGAGCTGATTCCACAGATGGGGTGCCACAGCTGAGAAGGCCCTTCTCAGGCCGAGGCAGAGTGATGGGCCTGCCACCTCCCCTCTGCTGTGGGGCAGCCCCCCTCAGGGGAATGGAGTGGACAGACCCCTCCTTCAGGGGGCATAGGGGTGCACCATGGCAGGGACCATACTTGGGGGTGCTGGAGGGCACGGCTGCTCTCAGACAAGGCAGGCACAATTGTGTCCAGCTCCGACAGCTGTGTAGGTAAGTTTGCTTGAAGGCTTCACTGCATCACACCAAGGGCTATTCCAACTCATCAGGGTGGCCATTTACGGATCACCAAGAAAGAGGAAATGTATCACCCCAAAGAGGGCATCGGTTTGCATATCATTTGCATGTATAGATGCACATTTAGAAATAACGATTACCATTGAAATGTAAAAACAGCAAATCTCACCGGAGTGTGACGAGGACTGTGACGGGGGACACCCACGTGCCTGCCTGTTCAGCCTCCTGTCCAGGCACTCACTGTCGATGGGGCAACGATTCTTACGCCTCTTTATATTTCAACCGTAACCGGACAGGACAGCCCTTCAAGTAGAGGACGGATCCCTGGCAGCACTTCAAACAGAGGACTGTCCTCTGAAAAAGAGGACACCTGAACCCGTGCAAAGCCGGGTCCATTTGCTAGCAAAGCAAACAGTCATGCCTTGGATTGAGAGCATAATTCGTTCCGGAAACGTGCTTGTTGTAATCCAAAACACTCTTATATCAAAACGAAATTCCCCCCCCCAAAAAAATGTGTACAGAGATTTTTAATTTAAGCCGTACTACAGTACTTGTATTGCAAGACGTCGCTTGTATATCAAGTTTTTAAAAAATTAAATAAATATTTAAAAATGTGCTTGTCTTGCAAAACGCTCTCAAACCAAGCTACTTGCAATCCAAGGCATTACTGTACACAGTGCTTTTTTTCTGGAGAAAAAGGTACCGGAACTCTTGGATTACATTTCCTCGGGAGTAGATGGCGATTAAATTGTAATGCAATTAATAGAAGAAAAGGTGCTGGAACTCAGTTCCTGTGAGTTCCACCAGAAAAAAAGCCCTGACTGTACATTAAATAAATCTTGCCTGGATTGAGGACAGGTTGGGCAAGCTTGCCCTGGGCACCAGTGGCTGCTACGTGACGGCCAAGGGATCCAGGCACTTCTTCCTTTCTCCCTTCGTCTTTCCAGCTGGCTATGGTAGCCAACGGCCACTATTGTAGACGGGGCCAGGAGCTGGCCGCTCTCCTAAGGGGAATGGCTGGCTCTGTGGATGCAGGCCAGTCAAAGGGCCTGGGAGGCTCAAGTGGCGGGGACCCTGAACTCCAACCTGCATTCTGGCCCCAGGATTGCTCGCCAGGGTGCAGAAGGCAGATTACAAAATAGCTGGCGGTGGCTGCGCTGATAGATTGGGCTCTAGCAGCCTCTCACCTCAAGGGCTGTGTCAGTGTTTGCCAGCTGGGAGGGTGTGAATTCTGCCAGTGTGTGGAAATAGGAGATAATAAGCACTCCTCCTGGCCAGTGCAGGGACAGAGATGCATGCTGGGAGAGTATTCTAGGTGCTTTCCTGAGCACATGATGGAACCCTCCCTGAGCTGAGAGTCAAACCGGACCTGCCTTGAAGCGCAGGATTCCGAAAAGGGCTCAAAGTGGCGACGTTTCTTCATTTGCAGAAACCAGCCCCGGGGAGCCCCCATTCTGGTTCTGGACCACGGTGCAGGCAGAGTGGAGATTTTTTAACCCCCTTTCCCTGAGCCATTTTCCTGCTGAAAAGTCTCCCGCTGCTGCTCTTTGCCCCGATTCTTACAAATCATTTTAAACATTCAATTTTTTTTTTAAATGAAGAAAGAAAAGAAAAGAGAAAGTCCTTTACAACCATTCCAACCTTTGAGGCTGGATCCAGATTTAGGTGCTTCCCCGGAGGTGCCTCCCTTCGATTCCGCCCTGGGGAGGAGTGGGAAGGAAAGTCTGCTTCTGCCAGGGATGGGGACTCGGACTCGAGGACTCGACTCATGAGTCGGAGTGAGTCCCCCCTCTGACTCGACTCGGACTCGAGTCCCAATATTTTTAATGGGACTCGAGACTCGACTCGGGACTCGAGACCAAGGACTCGTCAACATCCCTGGGCTGTTGACGAGTCTTCTGGCTGTGCCAGAAGGAGCGCGATCACCGGTGAAGAGCGCATGGAAGCGAGGCGCGCCGCTGCTCGGCCACTATGGACAGCTACCAGGAGCGCAGCCCCAACGATGTGTTGAGATTTATTTTGATTGATGTGTTGTTGTGGGGGGTTTGGGTTAGGGTCAGACATTTTGGGTTTGGCTGCCTCTGCCTGCCTGTCTGGGGTTCCCATCCTCCTCTGCCTGCCTGGTCTCTTCTTGACCAGTTCAACAGTTGAATTGTCCAAGACAAAGGCCTCTGCCTGCCTGCTTTGGGGTTCCCTGCCTCCTCTGCCTGCCTGGTTATTTTGGGTTTTTCTGCCTGGTCTGTTCTTGCCAAAATCAGTTGCAGAGTTTTGAAATAAAAAGGCACACTTGTGCCTAGAATTTATTTAAGCCACACATCTGAAGTAGCCTTATTTTGTTGGGGGGAAACCCCATTGATTTTAATAGGGACTCGTGGAGTCAGTTTTGGGAGTGACTCAGGACTCGGGACTCGTGAGTCACCATTTTGGACCAAGGACTCGGACTCGGACTTGAGACTCAGGTCCAAAGACTCGTGACTCGACTCGTGACTCGAGACCAAGGACTCTTCAACATCCCTGGCTTCTGCCCACCCTGTTGTACGTGCCTAAATCTGGATCCAACCCAATAATGATAAAGTTGGATTGGACCCGCACCTATCTAGGGACTTACCTCAGGATCGTTCTTGGTACTCTGGCAACCGCAAGACAACCGGCCTCCAGTCGCCCTTCATAGCTGGCTTGAGCACCATTTTCTGGTCGGAAAGGCAGGATATAAATTTAATCAATACATTTACATTTCAATACATGCTGAAGCTGAACCCCGACAAGACCGAGGTACTTCTGGTGGGGGACAAGGGGAGGTTAGGGGATGTTGACCTGGTGCTGAATGGGGTACATCTACCCCTGAAGGACCAGGTCCACAGCTTGGGGGTCATTCTAGACTCCCAGCTGTCCATGGAGGCTCAGGTGTCAGCTGTGAGCCGGGCGGCGCTGTATCAACTCCATCTGATACGGCAGCTGCACCCCTACCTTCCTAATCATCTGCTCCCATCGGTGGTTCATGCCTTGGTCTCCTCTCGCCTAGACTACTGTAATGCGCTCTACGTGGGGTTACCCTGGAAGACGGTCTGGAAGCTGCAGCTGGTACAGAATGAGGCGGCTCGCCTGGTTAAAGGTAGCCGCCGGCAGGACCACATCACTCCAGTGCTCAAGGAGCTGCTACTAGTTGCTTGCCGAGCTGAATTCAAGGTGTTGGTTTCGACCTTTAAAACCCTATACGGCTCCTGTCCAGTTTATCTCAAGGAGCGTCTCCAGCAACACCAAGTGGGCCGCTCAACAAGATCTGCCACAGACAGCCTTCTCCTTGTCCCTTCAGCCAGAGCAGCTAGACTGGTGGGGACGAGGAAGAGGGCCTTTTCTGTGGCGGCCCCCATACTGTGGAACTCTCTCCCTAGTGACCTCTGCCATGCCCCCTCTCTGCTGAGCTTCCGCCGCTCACTAAAAACATGGCTATTCAGGCGGGAATATGGGGTGGGCTAAGATTTTAAAATTGTATACTGTTTTAACTGTATTTTCTATTTTATCATGTTGTACATCGCCCAGAGTGGCTGGTTTGCCGGCCAGATGGGCGATTCATAAATACAACAAATAAATAAATAAATAAATTTAGGGTGCAATCCTACGCAAGTCTAGACAGAAAAAAGGCCTACAACTCCCAGCATGCCCCAGCCAGCTGGCTGGGGCATGCTGGGAGTTGTAGGCCTTTTTTCTGTCTAGACTTGCGTAGGATTGCACTTTTAATAAATAAAAGAGCCTGCAGTGCTACTGGGGAAATGAAGACGGTGAGCAACATCCCTGCTACCAGCCCTGGCAGAACTGTAAAAAGAAGGAAAAACAAAAGAAAAAGGGTTGTCAGCAATGCTGACCCATTGACTGGGTCCAGACAACACGATTGTTGGGTTTTGCATAGGCAGAACGAGATTACCACCTGACATCAGGATTATCACCTGACATGGTGGGTGTCTCTTGAGTTCAAGTACACAAGGTCTTTGGTCACGAGACATAGTCTCAAGATGATATGACTCAGCAACCTTGGACAGGTTTAGCAGTAAACATGTTGATGAATAGGTTATACAACTGGGGTGAGTAATATCCTATTTATAGGTGGTATAAAGCTAACACACTTGCTGATAGCTTCACTCCTTCACTCCTTCTCTTCTCCTCTCGTCTCGTCTCGACATGTCTATTGTTCTGGACTTCACTTCATCTAGCCTTACCACTGGGGTATTGGATTTGTATCTGCAATGATGTAGTGAGTAAGAGATGCATTGCTTGCCTTAATCCCATGTAATTGGGTCTTACAAATAAACTCTTTAATCTTTATTAACTGCTGTTATCTCCTCCTTCCGCCTGCGTGACTGGGACTGAGGGTCACTGGCTAGGGAAGCTTTTGAACCCGGGTCAGTCCAGCTCTCACAACGATAACCCACACTCAAGGGTTGAGTGTGGGTTGTTGTTGAACTGTGGGTTGTTGTTGAAACATGGGTTATCGTGCTGTCTGAGCCCAGCTGCACTAATGAACCATGGCTTGTTGACCACAAAAAAACCCATGAAGAGAAGCCATGGTTTGTTGTTGGGTTGTGAACTCTGGGTTGTTCACCACGGTTTGTTATCTCAGCTGGGTTCAGACAACACAACAACCCACAGTTCAACGACAACTCACAGTCAACCCATACTCAATCCTTGAGTGTGGGTTATTGTGTCATCTGAATCCAGTCAGCTCTGGTGGACCCCAGCATTTGCCCAATCCTGCTGGGTGCTGAGCCTGGGTCTGCCTTTGTGGCTTTATTTATTTGTGTATCGAGATCTTTGAAACCCGTCTTTTGAACAAATATCTGCAGGGTGGGCTAACAAAGCATACAGAAACAGTAGTACAATATCACATGGCAAAAAAAAACACAAGATCTAACCTATAAATACCAAGGAGCAGCAAGTGTTAACCACTCCAGCAGAAACAAGAAAGGAAGCTAGTCAGGGCAACCCAATAGCCAGTTCGGATGGCCAGGTATCCTACAGAGCAGTGTTCTCCACCAACCTTGGGTCCCCAGATGTTTTTGGCCTACAACTCCCAGCATGCCCCAGCCAGCGTAGCGTAGCTGGCTGGGGCATGCTGGGAGTTGTAGGCCAAAAACATCTGGGGACCCAAGGTTGGAGAACACTGCTACAGAGGACAGTCCTCTTTTGAACATGTCCTCTATTTCAGCGGTGGGCAGCTTGTGGACTGCCAGATATTTCAGCCTACAGTTCTCACGATCCCTCACCATTGGCTATGCTGGCTATTAGGGGCAATGGGAGTTGTGGGCCAAAACATCTGGGGGGCCACAGGTTGCCCACTCCTGCTCTGTTTGAAGGGCTGCCCAGACCCTGTCCAGATGAAAGTTAGAGAAAAACAAAAAAATGTAGCAAGAGAGAGGAGGGGGAGCCTTGAAGTTGCCCATCCAGAGTTAGCATCTGGTCAGCAGACACGCAGGTCACCTGGTCACAGTCTTCCCTGCTATGGTGAGATACATTGTATTTAAATTATAGTAATTATTTCTAAAGTTGCATCTTTACATATAAATTGGCCGGATGTCTGGCCAGATGGGCGATTCATAAATATAATAAATAAATAAATAAATTATCAAATGCAATTTTTGTACAATTGTGTGTCCTCTCTTTTGGCAATCTATGTCCTCTGTTTTCTTTTTGGTATTGCGTTACTGGCCACCCTACCTCTGGTAGAGGAAAGGCTTGGCCTGGTGTCTAAAAACTGATAAGGAAAGAGTGAGAATTTCCTTATGGAGGGAGTTCCACAGATCTGGTGCTACTACAGAGGAGACAATGAGCTTTTCTACACGAGGCTGTTAATCCGCTGTATCTGTTTTTGGTTTCATTGCAGAATTGAGATCTGAGCACTACAAGAGGAGTGTTTCCTTTCCTGCTTTTCTGCTGTGTAACCTCTAGGTGGCAATATGGTACAGTGGAATAGTGCAAATACGCAAGAGGAAATCCTTTCGCTTTGACAATTAAATGCAGCATTTTCTCTGCTCTAAAAAAACCCTCGCAGGATGCTGTCTGAAGAACCCATAAACAACCATGAGTAGGGAATGACAAGTACACAATAAATGCCTCCTGTAGTAAACCCTCTGTCTCGTGTTGCCACACACTGTAGCTCAGATAGCGGCAATAGTTCAACTTGGCCATCTGAGGGTGTTTTCAGCACAGGCGTAAGTCCATATGGGAGCAGACAGTCCTTAAAGTATCCCGGGCCAAGACAATTTATGGTGCTAAAGGCCAAAATCAGTACTTGAACCTGGGCCTGGGATTAGAGGGGGCCGCTTATGAATTGCCGAAAAAGAGGAAATGAGGAAACCAAAAAAAGAGGGCAAAAGATGACAGACACAAATTGGCATAAGATTTGCATACAGCTGTACATTTGGGTGTCTAGCCTGTCCATGTTCTTTGTTGAAAGATATTTCTAGAAAGAGGAGTGGGGGTCGGGGAGGAAGCATTTGGTTCATCACAGCGGAGGATGAGGAAGGGCTCAGCACGCCCACCTGTATGCTTGGTGCACTTGATCATTGTTATAATTAATAATAATAAGAATAATAATAATAATAAGTAGTAGTAGTAGTAGTAATTAATTTCATTTCTATACTGCCTAATAGCAGTATAGAACTGCTATTTACAATAGCAGCTCTCTGGATGGTTCACCAAAAAATACACATCACTGAGGGATAATGTAGAACAGTCTTGGACATTTTGGAATACTTGGAAAAACACAATGAAAAACATGCTGCATTGATCTTCTTAGATGCAGAGAAAGCGTTTGACAATTTAAACTGGGGGTTTCTCTTCAAAGTATTGAAGGAAATGGATTCTGGAGAGAATTTTATAAAATGGATAAGTCAATTTATACCTCACAAACAGCACAAATAATTGTCAATGGCAATATGACGAAACCGTGTGGAATACATAGAGGAACAAGACAGGGTTGCCCACTCTCACCTTTGTTGTAATTATTCTTGTGCTTGAAATATTGAACAGAGATATAAGACAAGATGATAGAATTGGAGGCATAAAAATTTAAAAAGCGTCTTATAAGTTGAGAGCTTTCACGGATGATTTGGTGTTATTTTTGGAAGATCCTCTGAAGGGAATTGAAAGGTTAATGGCTAAATTGAAGGAGTTTGGTGCTGTAGCTGGTTTTAAGGTTAATAAACTAAAGACAAAGATATTAACAAAAAATATGAAAATTCAAGACCAAATAAAACTGTCAAATAAATCAGGTTTTAAGATTGAAAAGAAAGTAAAATATCTGGGTATCACTTTAACAAATAAGAATTGTATGTTGTTTCAAAATAATTACCGGTATGTAAAATCTTGGAATGAAATGTGTGGAGAAAGCCTGACACGAGTATACACGCACACACCAGTCTCCGTCCTCCAGGGGAGGGGGGCGAGAAGGGGAGATTGAGTTACAGAGAAGCAGCCAGACAGACCGGCATTCCAGCAATGGAGGATCTCGCTTGTAATCCACAAAACCCAGGAAAGGATCATCAAGACCATCAACCTAACAGGGCAGTCTCAAAGAGCTGTAAAATATCCAATATGTCACCTTCTTCCCGGGCAGGAATAAGCCCACTTAACACGAAGGGGCAGGCATAGCCCCACCTGACCTAAGGGGCGGGAGAGCGAGAAACACAGAGGTAGAAAACCCCTCTCCCCTCCTTTTGTTGGTTGTTGGGAACCCAGGGTACTTTTGAGTACGAACCAAACTCCAGCGGCGGCTGGAGTAAGCTGTTTCCTTCCCCGGATCGGACAGACCTGGAGTTAGGCTGAAACTGACTAGCGTGACGTCTCTGATCTAAGGTAACTGACTAATCCAAATGCGCTAGCCTGAGAGCCTGTCATTGATAAACTTAAAGGTCACGGCAAGTCTTATTGACGTTGTAGTATTTCCTGGAAAGCTGTTAGTTCCGCTCCATATCCTGTGTAAATAAATAAAGGCCTTATTTAGCAGTTCAAAGGCTGAACTTTTGTTTGCAAGAAACCGCTTAGGTGGTTTCTTTCGCTTGTACGGGCTGTAACGCTGCACTGGTTAACCCGTTAAGCGCCGAACTCACGCAAAGGATCCAGGTGCTGATCCTTCACATGGTGGCAGACGACGGGACAATCGGAAACTATAGTTAACGGACGGAACTAACAAGGTCTAGGGCAGGCTAGCGGATTGCTGAGAAGTAGTCAAGAAAAAGCAAAATGAATAGCCTTAGCCAAGAACAACTAGAGCTAGGGAGCAGTCCAGAGACCCAAGAAGAGAGGGAAGCCAGGTCTCCACAATAGAGTGGACTGTGCGGCCGAAGACTAAACACCAAGAGGGGGAGGGAGCCCCCTCATCCTTGCTGGCGGGGCAGGGACCCAAACAGTGGGGCCGCCCCAGCTTAACAAGCAGCCTCAGGAGAGGTGACAGGATAGACCCCGGGTTGGAGAAGGACCTCGACAGAGGGGTTGCTGGTGGAGCCATAGGAGGGGAAGATTGGGATGCCCTCTTCCCCAACCTGAATTGGCAACAGACCAGGGAGGTGATGCGACATCAACAGGAGATGATCAAGCATCAGCAAGCGGCGCTACAGATGCAGCTAGAATTAGCGAGGCTGACCGCGGGCACCGGAGGAGGGGATCCACTGCACCCCAGAGCGGGAGGCACTCCGACCCCCAAATGGGACAGGAAACAGTTTCCCACCTACAAACCTGGGCAGGATGTGTTGATCTTTTTCACACTGTTTGAAGCCGCCTGCCAAGAACAAAGGGTGCCAGACAATTTAAGGATGTCCGCCTTGCAGACACAGGTCAGCGGGGAGCTGGCCAATCTCTTAGGCATTCATACCCAAACTGCCCCCTTGGACTATGCTGCATTCAAGGAAGCTGTGAGGGAGCGTTTTGCC
Organism: Shinisaurus crocodilurus; assembly: GCA_021292165.1. Taxonomy (NCBI): domain Eukaryota; kingdom Metazoa; phylum Chordata; class Lepidosauria; order Squamata; family Shinisauridae; genus Shinisaurus; species Shinisaurus crocodilurus. The sequence goes on from CM037878.1 coordinate 7,364,957, forward strand.
CTCACAGCCGAACACTGTCGCCGTAAATTTCGTTACGGGCAGCCCTCCCCAGGGGACACGTATGCCTCCTGGATGGCGCATCTGGGGCAGGTTTGAGATGCGTAGATCGGGGCTACCGGGAGGACCACCTTAGCAGAGGTACGGGAGCTCCTGATCCAGGAACAGTTCTGTGCCACTATTCCGGAGGATTTGGCCACGGCCGTGCGAGACCGGGATCCCCCAAACTGTCGAGAAATGGGCAAACTGGCGGATCAGATGGGGCTGTATCGGCAGCCCAAGGGAGGCAAGGGGGGCAATCCCAGTTGGAACGGGGCCAGAGGGGGCGTAGAGAAGGGCAACCCCAGACCTTGGGAGGGAGCCCCAAGTAAGCCCAAAGAGAGCCCCAACACCAGCACCAGTGACTGTTTTTATTGTAAGGAATTGGGTCATAGAATCATAGAATCATAGAAAAGTAGAGTTGGAAGGGGCCTACAAGGCCATCGAGTCCAACCCCCTGCTCAATGCAGGAATCTAGGTCAAAGCATCTCTGACAGATGTCTGTCCAGCTGCACCTTGAATGCCTCCAGAGTGGGAGAGCCCACCACCTCCCTAGGTAGTTGATTCCATTGTCTTATTGCTCTGACAGTCAGGAAATTTTTCCTGATGTTTAGGTGGAATCTAGGTTCCTGTAACTTGAGCCCATTATTCCGTGTCCTGCAAACTGGGATGAACGAGAAGAGATCTTTGCCCTCCTCTGTGTGACATCCCTTCAAATACTGGAAGAGTGCGATCATATCTCCCCTCAGTCTCCTCTTCTGAAGGCTAAACATGCCCAGTTCTTTCAGTCTCTCCTCATAGGGCCTTGTTTCCAGTCCCTTTATCATCCTTGTTGCCCTCCTCTGAACCCTCTCCAGTTTGTCTATGTCCTTCTTAAAGTGAGGTGCCCAGAACTGGACGCAGTACTCAAGATGAGGCCTAACCAGTGCCGAGTAAAGGGGAATTATCACTTCCCGCGATTTGGAAGCTATACTTCTATTAATACAGCCCAAAATTGCATTTGCCTTCTTTGCAGCCACATCGCATTGCTGGCTCATATTCAGTTTGTGATCTACCACAATTCCAAGATCCTTCTCACTTGTAGTATTGTTGAGCCAAGTGTCCCCCATTCTGTAACTCTGCATTTGGTTTCCTCTCCCTAGGTGCAGCACTTGGCATTTATCCCTATTAAATTTCATTCTGTTGTTTTCGGCCCAGCGCTCCAGCCTATCGAGGTCACTTTGAATTTTGTTTCTGTCTTCCAGAGTATTAGCTGTTCCACCCAACTTTGTGTCATCTGCAAATTTGATAAGCATTCCCTGTACCTCCTCATCCAAGTCATTAATAAAAATATTGAAGAGCACCGGGCCCAGGACCGAGCCCTGTGGTACCCCGCTCGTTACCTCTCCCCAGTTTGAGAAGGAACCATTGATAAGCACTCTTTGAGTCCTATTCTTTAGCCAATTGTGGATCCACCTGATAGTTGTTCCATCTAGCCCACTCTTAGCTAGCTTACTAATCAGGATATCATGAGGTCTGCCCCAAACTCCTCGTGAAGTTGCCCCAAACTCCTCGTGAAGAACCGCAACCCCAAAACAAACTCAGAGGATTCCAGGCATCCTATGCAGGGTGGGAGGAGCGCGGAGGTGAAGATCGCCTCCACGCTCCTCCTGCTCCGCAAAGCACTTAGATGGCCGATTTTGGCCGTCTAACTACAGCACTTCAGAGTGGGAGGGAAGGAGGCTGTGGCGCTGCCAGGATACATCGTATCTTGGTGGCACTGGTCTCCTCCCCTCCCTACCCCTTAAACCTCTTCTCCAAGGTCGCTCTTATGACCTCGGAGACGCAGCCGATGCAGTTCTTTCCATGCTGGCTGCAAGGGGGCAGGAGGACGCTCGGAGCGCAGATCCCCAGCTCCGAGGTTGGAGCTGTTTTCCAAACTCGGAGCTGGGAATCCAAACAATCCTATGGCCCGCTAGATGCTGTCTAGGGGCCATAGGATCACTCTGTGAAAACAGCTAAAACATTTACAAGAAAGCACTGGATCTGATAGAAACAACTGACATAAATGCCCCACCATATACCATCAAATGCCTGGCTGTAGAGAACAGTCTCAACCTGGTGCCGAAAAGATGACAGTGCTGGCACCAGTCGGACCTCAGTGGGGAGAGCATTCAATAATCAGGGGGCCTCCATATTACTTTAAATTGCATATATAACCTTCCCCCCTCCATTCTTTAGGTGTGATTGGGGCAAACATATGTTTGAAGAAGGTCTGGTTCTGCTGCCATCAAGCACCGTTTTTACCAAAGCTCTGCTTCTGAAAGTTTGTTTCATTTGGAGGCTCTGAGCTCTGCCGTTTTTCCATATCAAATCAAGCATCGTTTCTCACTTCCTCACGCTGTGATTGCCTCGCGTGCTGTGAAAGGTGCCGCTGGGCAGGAAGTGAAAATGGTGTGCCCACACACTCCCGTCAGTGAAGCGTGCCACAGCGCCTTTTTTAAAAAATGTGGGGGGGGGCTGGTTCTTTGCCCTCCCTCCCACTCCTCACTATCAGGTGCTGCTTTCTGTTTGAATTGGCTATATTTGGTGCATTTTTATATCCCATTTCTCTCTGAGACTCACATTGCTCTGCTATTCCCTGCTTTAAAAACGGAAAATTGGGGCTGACTGGCAAACAAAACACGAGCCGATGTGGGAGCGGAGAAATCAACAGCAACACATAGCCAAGCATTGGATAAGGTTGTTGCCAACTTTTGCCAGTCCCTGCTTCTGCGCCATTAACAGCAGAGAGATCTACAGGGAGCTAACGGGAAGTGTTTATCATATCTCCATGCCGTGACAAGCATCTCCCTGCTGGTTTCTGCAGCCCAGGCTGCTGTTAAACGCCATGCGAGCAAATCAGGCCACTTCTTCTGGTCAGTTGGCAATCCTGGCTTGTTAAGACTGGCCAAGAATGTGGCACTCCCACTGAAGAGCAGGTAATGGCATAGGTGGTGGGTCCACGGCATCAGGCCAAGCAATAGCCAAGGTCAGAGTCGATATGAAGTTGTTGCCAGAGTATTAATCTACGCTACAGGAAGGCGGTGGGGTGGGGGCAGAAGATTCAAGGAGGTGCAGGCAGAAAAGTGGTGACAAACACCAGACACAGTTGTGTTGTCCAGAGAGGCCCAGTCTGCATGGGCGCTCCTATATAAATGTCTTACAGTCAGCCAATCCGGAGGACTCATCTTGCTGAAGGACTACCGGATTGGTCCGCGTTGTCTCCAATACTAGAGAGTACAGCATCGTGAGGAAAGATGGCGGCCGGGAATGGTGCTCCATCAGCCATGTGGACGATCAGTGCTGACCGCCTGATTGGCTGACAAATAGCGAACACTCGGAATGCAGTTTACAGATGAGCCGAATAATATTTGTGGGCAAATATTTTCAACGTGAAAAGGCGAGTATTTGGAATGTTCTCCAACCCATCTTCCCCAGACCCCCCAAAATCTTTTCTTTTCTTTTTTTGGTTGTAGTTGTACCATTTCACGCTTTTTTTTTTTTTTTTTGCTTCTGCTGTTTCTTTGCTCGTCTCGGCAACAGCTTTAGCACATTTCTGTGGGATGGGACGGGACGGGACACAGGTTCTTCTTCTTCCTTCTGGCTACATCAGGCTTCCCCAACCTGGCTCCCTACAGATGTGTTGGACTGCAGCTCCCATCAGCCTCAGCCTGGGTGGGGATGATGAGAGCTGCAGTCCAACACGTCAGGAGGATGCCAAGCTGGGGAAGGCTAGACTAGCTGATCCAGCCAATTGGGTATCCAAATGAAAGCGAGGCTTCCTGTTGTCACTCTAGATGGGAGAACATTTCCACCTCACTTTGCTGTGCCCCCAAATTGTCACTGAAAGGGGGCGGGGGAGTGGGTTTCATTTCATGGGGTGGGGCAACTTCCTTCGTGGAAACCCCCTCCTCTGATTTTGATTCAGCCCTAGAGTTCATGTCCACAAGGTGTAGGCATGGCCGCTCACTTAGACATTGGTCGTTCAAGAAAGACAAAATTAAACAAATTCATGGTGGGTGGGTCTATCAGTGAGCATTATGGGTAAACAACATGCAGCTACAGTTACGGTTACATGCAAATGCACCCCAACGTGTTCTTGGTTTTTAATAAAAGGCTGACTCAGGAAGTAAGCTATGATTTTGAGCAGAGAAGTTGCATTAGGTAAGGCAGTGTTCTCCAACCTTGGGTCCCCAGATGTTTTTGGCCCACAACTCCCAGCATGCCCCAGCCAGCTACGCTGGCTGGGGCATGCTGGGAGTTGTAGGCCAAAAACATCTGGGGACCCAAGGTTGGAGAACACTGAGGTAAGGGATCTGTAATCCTTTCCCTACTAGATGTTCCTCTCCGCCCATTTGTCCCACCTGCCTTTCCCCCAATGAGGTTCCAGTTCCTATTTATTTATTTAAGGTATTTCTATACCTCCTTTATGAAACCTACCAAAGTGATGTACAAACAATTCCAGAAGATAAAACAGCAATCAGAGAAAAAACATCAGAAAGCTATAAAAGCAACATCGAGCCATGAAAACAATTTAAAAAGCCAAGTTAAAAAGCCAAGATGCTTTAAAAGGATAAATAACTGTAACATAAGGTTACTCAGGAACTAAAGCTTGATGGTTACAGAAGTGCAGTTTCTTAAACATTACTCATCAGTTCTTTGAGGTAGGGAAAACACACAGGTCAATCCTCCTTGCTAAACCCAGCAAGCATCAGTTGTTAACACCAGACTAGTCTAACTGTCAGAGGAGCGTTAGAATGGAATTCAAACCTGTTGCTAGGCAATGTCCAGCATTTCCTCCCCTGGTTCAAAAGACACATCTTGACCTCCTTCCTGAATGCTGAGAATGGGGGACCAGTCGCAACCCCAAGGAGAGCGTGTCCCACAGTTTAGGAGCGACAAGAGAAAGCCCTTTGCCACTTGCTCAGCAAGCTGGCCTTTGCGAGCGGGGGTGTCTTCAAAAGAGCCTCTCTTGCTGGTCTTGATCACTGAGTGGGTTCATAAGGAGACAGGCGGTCCCTGTCCCTCAGAAAGCAAGACCCAAAGCTGTTTGGAGCGAATGGGCGTGTTAGGGATGGCCGAGTGCAAAAGCAGCAGCGGAGTCCTCTCAGACAAACACACGCACACTCAGGACTTGTTTGTAAGTACCGTAGATGCTTTTAAAAGATAAATAACTGTAACATAAGGTTACTCAGGAACTAAAGCTTGATGGTTACAGAAGTGCAGTTTCTTAAACATTACTCATCAATTCTTTGAGGTAGGGAAAACACACACAGGTCAATCCTCCTTGCTAAACCCAGCAAGCATCAGTTAAGTCAGTTAACACCAGACTAGTCTAACTGTCAGAGGAGCGTTAGAATGGAATTCAAACCTGTTGCTAGGCAATGTCCAGCATTTCCTCCCCTGGTTCAATCAAGCGGTTCAGTCCACTGAACCCTGCCCGCTGCCCTTCAACCAGACTATACATAGTCTGTCTTAATTCTTTACTGGGCAGTTATCTTTAAAAAAAAACACCAAAAAAACCCCTCCCTGCAGAGTTGGCATCTTCTCATTGCATATTCTAACAGCCAGCTGGGAATGATAGGAGTTGCAGTCCAACACATCTGGAAGGCATCGGGTTGGGGTAAAACAAAACTGGAGAACATCCAAAATGATCCAACGGAATAAAGAGACGAAGTCTGGGGCCCAAGTAGCCCAAGGCTACTTCTTGCTTGGAATAAAACCACACACATATATTTTCAACTTCGTCTCTTTATTCCATTGGGGCATGAATGAGGCTGGGTTAGAGCACTGGACTAGCGGTGGGGAGACCTGGGTTCAAATCCCCACCCTGCCATGGCCTTCGCTCGCTCGCTTACTTATTTATGGATGTATCCCAGCCTCCCTCATGGCGGCAAGCATGGCTCTCCAACCCCGTTTTGTCCTTGCAGCAACCCTGCGAGGATAGGGTAGGCTAAGAGAGAGAGAGAGAGAGACCATAGTCCACCATCCCCCCAACCTGGTTGTCCTCCAGATGTGTTGGATGGCATCTCCCACCACCCTTCCATGGCCATGCTGGCTGGGAATGATGGGAGTTGTTGTCCAACAACACATCTGGCGAGCACCGGGTTGGGGAGGGCTGGAGCAGACGGTCAGATAAGGGTGCTACACACCAGCCGCTCGCAGACTCGAGCCCACAGCAAGGCGCAGTCTCGGCAAGCCCAAAGGAAAGGAAAGGAAAGGGTTGCTCTGAACAGAGAAGGCTTTGGACCATGTAGTCCAGTGTTCTCCAACCTTGGGTCCCCAGATGTTTTTGGCCTACAACTCCCAGCACGCCCCAGCCAGCGTAGGCCAAAAACATCTGGGGACCCAAGCTTGGAGAACACTGCACTAAAGGTACAGGAGTGTTTCCTGTTTCTATAGTGACGGTTGCCGCCCTCTGTCATATTTCTCCAGCACCTGGCGGGGCGGCAGCAAGATAGGCTGCCTCTGAATAAGGAGGTTGCGTTCTTAGCAAATCAAGGCTGTCCCTCGGGCCACAACTCGCTGTGGCAGCGCACGTGCTTGGCACGCGAAGGCCCAACGTCCTTCCGCTCCTGATATTTTCTGCACAATGGGGGTCTAAAGACACACACACACACACACACAAACTTTAGAGCAGTGTTCTCCAACCTTGGGTCCCCAGATGTTTTTGGCCTACAACTCCCAGCATGCTGGGAGTTGTAGGCCAAAAACATCTGGGGACCCAAGGTTGGAGAACACTGGTGTAGTCAGTTACGGTGAGAATGTTATCAATGGAGAGGCAGAGCTGTGGGCCTTTTATCTGTGTCGCTGCTGGAGAGCAAATTCCTGGAGGTAGAAGAGGGCGGGATTTGGGAGATACTGTGCTGCAAGATAAGGTACATGCATGTACCAAGGGGCAACCATCCTCCTCCTCTTTTCTCAAAATGCTTTCTCTGCCTTCCTGCACTAATCCCGGTATAATTAAACAAATAAATTCTGGTGCTTGCTTCTTTTTTTTCTTTTTTTTTTTTTAAACACAAACACAAACACTTGGATCAGAGAAAAAGGGGCTAATCCTTCCTCAAACAAAGGAGATATTTACAGCTGGAGAAATCGCTTGGGAATTGAAGGGATCCTCCTAGTGCCTTCCCCATTGTTTTTATTTATTTATTTATTTTATTTTATTTTAAACCCCAATGGTGTTTTTCAAGTCAGGGAAGGGGGTTTATGCCAAGGAGAAAGCACTCAGCATCAGAAAGGGAGATCAGCCAAAAGCCCAGGAAGAACAGTGCTGACATGAGGGGATCTCAGGGCTGGAAAGACGCAGGTATTTCCCAGGTGGGATAACCGCAGCCCGAATGCGGGAGCATGTGCATCGGGCCACACACAACGCTTGCCGCTTGGCACTCATATTACGTTAACAGCAAGCAAAATTAACTGCAAGAGGCGGGAAGCCGGCTGACTTGTTGAAAGGGCCGTAGCTCAATGGCAAAGCACTTCTGCCATCTGTCGGGGATGCTTTGACCTGGATTCCTGCATTGAGCAGGGGGTTGGACTCGATGGCCTTGTAGGCCCCCTCCAACTCTTACTTTTCTATTATTCTATGATTGCCTTGCATGCAGAAGGCCCCACATTCAATCTCTGGCATCTGCCGTTGCAGCAGGGGTGGGGAACCTCCAGCCAGCAGGCCTAATCTGGCTTGCGGAGGTTCTCCATCTGGCCTGCGGCCAAGCCCCAAGACCTGAAGGAATCCCCGCTGTTATTTCCAGTTTGAGGTCAGAGAGAACAACGGAGATGCAGGAGGCGGGGGGGGCTCCACCAGCACTGGAAGGAACAGCTCCCCACAGGGTGCCGGCCAAGTCAGCTTGTGCGCTGTGTGCCACCCCAAGCTGAAGACGTGCCCACGCTGCGCCTTCCCACACTGGGGGGGAAGCGACACGGGCAAAGCAGCCCCCGCCTAGTCAGCAGCTGCAGCAGCCCATTTATTTATCTATATCACATTTCTATACAGTAATACCTTGGATTGCAAGTAACTTGATTTGAGAGCGTTTTGCAAGACAAGCAAATTTTTAAATATTTAATTTTTTTAAAACTTGATATACAAGCGACGTCTTGCGATACAAGTACTGTAGTACGGCTTAAATTAAAAATCTCTGTACACATTTTGGGGGGGGGGATTTCGTTTTGATATAAGAGTGTTTTGGATTACAAGCACGTTTCCGGAACGGATTATGCTCTCAATCCAAGGCATGACTGTACTGCCCAATAGCCGAAGCTCTCTGGGTGGTTCACAACAATTAAAACCATAAAATACAACATAAAATACACTATAAAAGTTTGAAACTGCAGTATAAAATAGAAGTAAAAACCAAAGTAAAACCTAGCAGCAATGCAAAGGTTTAAAGTACAACAGGAACTGTTAAAACAACAGGAACTGAAATACTAAAATGCCTGGGAAAATAGGAAGGTCTTCACCTGGCGCTGGAAAGAGCACAACGGAGGCGCCAGACAAGCCTCTCTGGGAAGCTCATTCCACAATCGAGGTGCCATGATAGCAGAAAAGGCCCTCTTCTGAGTAGCCACCCACCTCACTTCCTTTGGCGGGGGCTCCCGGAGAAAGACTGCTGAGGACGGTCCACAGATTGACCACAGATGACAAGGCTGGGAAAGGACTCTCTCTGCCTGAGACCTTGGAGGACCGATGCCAGTCGGGGGTGACCAGTCCTGGGCCAGGTGGGCCACTGGTCTCTGAGGGCCAAACTAGGCATGATGGAGCAGCAGCCATGTGTGTACTATGCAATGCAAATGCTCCAATACATGTAAAGTAGGGGTGCAGGTCCTCCTCTTTGCGTGGAAAGGAGTGTGCAGTGAAGGAGAATGAAACCTGAAGATGAGTTTAAGCCCAGCTCACTTCTAGATTTGGACCCAGGTTGGGGGGGATGGGCGGTGGGGGGAGGCTTAAGGCAGTGGGGTGCAGCGGTAGTGTGATAAGACAGGTGAGGGCAGCAGATTTTCATCCCCTCCCCCACGCGCTCCTTTCCTCCATGTCAAGAGTAGAAAAGTAGAAATCCCCCGTTCTATATGCAGGGCCAGACGTACGGGCAGGTGACGTGTCATGTGCCACCCGCATGCAAATGTATTGCCTGATAGGGCCCAGGATAAATCATGCCTGCACATGATCGTGCATCGAAGCTGCGGAATGGGCTACAAAGGCAACCGCAACAAAAAAAAATGAGGCACTCAGGAGCTGAACGAAACGGGGGATGTCCAGCACACCCCTTGTCCTACAGCTCCTTTTGGTCTAGGGTTGGCCTTGCTAATAATGCGTCAACAGGCCAGATACGTGGGAACGAGTTTGGCCCTCAGTAGAAGGCAGCCTTCCCCAAACCTGGTGCCTTCCAGATGTGTTGGGCTGCAACTCCCATCATCCCCACCCATGCTGGCTGGGAATGATGGGGGTTGCAGTTCAACACATCTGGAGGGCACCGGGTTGGAGAAGGCTGCTATAAAATATTGCTGGGCTGGACTATTCAGCAACCGTGATCTTCATTACTTTCAGGACTGAGCCAAAAAAGACCTCCGAAGATGTCTGTCCTCTTCAGGGGCTGGGTGAAATTGTAATATGGGGTGGGTGGGTGGGGACTTACCGTGAAAGAGATGAAGCAGCAGTCTCTCTTCTACAGAACGAAGGTTCGCTCCCGCTTCAGTAGCAGCAGCCTGGCAGTGCTCCTCATTGCAAACGGAGCGGCCCATTGGGAACGACACTCCATCACGACCTGGTGCCATTTGCACCGACACTGACCTGGTTCACGCGTGATGGTGGCAGATTGCAGGTTGGGCACATCCCGGGGCCCCTTTGACTATTCGACCCCCGATCCGGCCAGTCGGGAGTTGCTACATGTCCAAACCCGGACACTGTGACCTGGGTCAGATGACACGGCAGCCCATCGTGGGTTAATTAACCCTCAAGGAGCTGCGGCGTGCATCGTCCATCATTATGAATATGCAGCTGGGGCATGTTTGCTGCCACAAGATGTGATGGTCAGTGTTGTAGATTGCTTGAAAATATACACACTTTCCTATGGGTAAGTCCCATTGAATGTAATAGGACTTACTTCTGAGTACACATGCATAGGATTGCACTGTTACTCTGTTTTCAGAGCAGTGGTACGGTAAATTTTATTTGGCTCTACCTGTGTATCCCATGTGAAAGTCTTTTTCTAATACATGCTGGAGTGCAATGGAGAAAGCTCTCTACAGTAATGATTAGAATTATTATGCAGGGATTGTGGATTGTGTGTGTGTGTGTGTTTTTTTAATGCTGTGGAGGAAGGGGGGCTGGCTGACCCGCCACACCCCCACCCTTTCCTACCCAAAGGACCCAAGACCCCCAGAGATCTCAAGGTACCAGACTGCCAGCCTCAGCTGTCTGCAATCCTACTTGAATCTCTGTGCAGGGACTTGCCCTTTGTCTGTAACTTGGATTTAGTTGCTGAAACCACAGAGCAATCACAAACACCATGTAGAGTAAAAACCTAAGCAGGTTTATTCTGGTAGCATTTTACAACAACCAACAGGGAAATGAGAGAAGCACACACAATTAGAGAGACACACTTTGGTACAAAGTAAAGCTGCAAAAATAACAAAACCTACTTCTTTATATCTCCCAGGCACACAACTCTGTTACCTGGGGGTCAGTTCTCTTCCAGGGTTGGATCCAGCACAGCCTTGCTGCCCGGGAGGACTACTACACCTACCCGAAGGTCCGAGATGGGTAGCCCTCCACAAGGCTTGCCTTTCCAAAGCCCTCATTCAGCTAATTTCACCAGGAGCTACCTGGGGTCGGATCCTGAGGCCACCCGAACAGCCGGCAGCCACGCGATGACCAAAGACAAAAGACAAAAACCCACACTTTGGGAAATATACCTTTCCCCCCCCTCCCCTCCTCTCTGTAGCTCTGCTGCCTCTTAGCCAATCAGGATGCACTTCACCTGGCCAGACAGGGGGAGGGGGACTCATGACTCATGACTTACTGGGCCTGAACTACATTTGCATTTGAAAGCCGGGTCTCCGGCTTTCAGGACTTCCAGGCGCCATCGCCTCCTCCCAGCCTTTAGCCGGTTCACACATGAGTGTGTGTGTGTGTGTGTGTGCAGGGCCGGCGCTACCGCTAGGCCAACTAGGCGGTTGCCTAGGGCGCGTAGCGGAAGAGGGCGCAGAACGCTGCGCTCCTCTTCGCTGCCGGCGCGATCCTGCCCTGCCCGCCCGCCCTCCTCTCCAAGAAAGCCAGGTAAGTGCGCCCGGAGTAGTGGTGTGGCCGAGCCTGGGCGCCTCCCCCCTACCTTGCCTTGCCTCCGCGCCGCCTCCCACCTCGCCTCGCTTCGCCTCTGCGCCGCCTCCCCCCGCCTCGCCTCGCCTCGCGCCGCCTTCCCCCCCGCACCGCCTCCCCCCGCCTCGCCTCGCTTCGCCTCTGCGCCACCTCCCCCCCACCTCGCCTCGCTTCGCCTCTGCGCCGCCTCCCCCCCCGCGCCACCTCCCCCCCCCCCGCTTCGCTTCAACTCTCCTCCGCGCCGCCTCCCCCCCCCGACACCTACCTTCTCCATGCTGTTTCCGGAGCCCCGCCCGCGCTCTGTTTTGGCGGGAAGTACCAGGGCAACAGGGCTTAAACAGCCCTGTTGCTCTGGTTTCCCCCGGCGAAAAACAGAGCGCGGGGGTCCCTTTTCGGAGGAGGTGTCGGACTGGGAAGGTAGGTGGGGGGGCGGCAGTGGCAGCGGCAGCGTGCGGGGGGGGGTCCGGTGGAGGTTGCAGAGCAGGGCTGCTTTCCGGAGCCCCCCCCCACGGCACGAGGGGGGGGCGCTAAATATAATGTAGCCTAGGGCGCCAAACTGCCCTGCACCGGTCCTGTGTGTGTGTGTGCATGTAGGAACCCCCAAAGGCTCTTTCCTTCACAAATGCATTAGAAGAGAGTTAGCAGAAAACACCCTCCTCAAAAGAAAGAAAGAAAAAATCCCAACTGCCTCAAATAGCAGCAACAAATATCATCCTTCCACTTTGGCATTATTGTTCAATCACAGTGTTGTTCTTGTTTTTTTTAATAAAGTACAATAGAGCCCATATGTTTTTTTTTTCTGAGTGGAGAAAATAGGAGCTTGCAGGGTGTGCCTGTGAACCACTTTGCACACTCAGAGATACAGTCATGCCTTGGATTGAGAGCATAATTCGTTCTGGAAACGTGCTTGTAATCCAAAACACTCGTATATCAAAACGAAATCCCCCCAAAAAAATTTGTATAGAGATTTTTAATTTAAGCCGTACTACAGTACTTGTATTGCAAGACGTCGCTTGTATATCAAGTCAAAATAAATAAATAAATAAATATTTTAAAATGTGCTTGTCTTGCAAAACGCTCTCAAACCAAGTTACTTGCAATCCAAGGCATTACTGTATCTAAATGTTCAATATTATTATTTCTTTGGCAAACTACTAATGAGAACAAAGCCACCACCATTGAGGGATCCATTTTTAAAGTGGGAGGGAGTGTTGTGAAATCAAGTCAACTGCAAGCTGGGCACTTTTGTTATGTTTTGATATGCAATGTTTTTGATACATTGGCTGTTGCAAGCAGTTCTGTTTATGTCTGCAGCCAGGAGCATGTTGTTGTTAAACATGTTGTCTTTCATAGATTTCATAGATCATAGAGTTGGAAGGAGCCTACAAGGCTATCGAGTCCAACACCCTGCTCAGTGCAGAAAACAAGGAGTTTCCTGCACAATGGGGAAAGTAGGCTGAAATTTATGTTTGACTGAAATAATAATTGCATATTCCTCCCTGGTTTACCCCTTCCTACCATTTGTTGTCATCTCTATAATATTACATTTTAGACTGTAAGCTCTTTGGGGCAGGGAACTGTTCTCTTATACTCGGTAAAGCACCGTGCACATTGATGGTACAATAATAATAATGACAACAACTGCAATCACCATCATCATCATGGGTCTACTCTGGAGATCAAAGTGGCTTCAGAGTGGTCAGAGCCCTTAAACGGTTAGAGCATCCTGGGGTGGGTGACCAACCATACCCTTGGCCACGCCCTCATGTTGGCTGGCCACACCCTCTTGATCACACCTTCATGTTGCTTAACCAGACCTCTTACAAATTCACACATGTGTGTCCCTATTTTCACCCATGAAATGTTGGAGGGTCTGGATGGACCCTTGGTCTGATCCAGCAGGCAGGGCTCTTCTGATGTCCTTTTGTACAGTCTTCCTGCTCCCCTTGAAAACTTTGTGATTGTGAAGCCAGTTCAGTTGCCTATAGATTTTGCTGCAAGGCTATTCAGGCGGGAATATGGGGGTGGGTTAAGATTTTAAAATTTTATACTGTTTTAAATGTATTTTATATTTTATTTATCATGTTGTACATCGCCCAGAGTGGCCGGTTTGCCGGTCAGGTGGGCGATTCATAAATACAACAAATAAATAAATAAGCAGGGAAGGTATAAAACAGTGTAGTTAGCTCTGGAATGCACGCTATTGTAGAAAACCAGTTAGACATGCCATTGCAACTTGCACAGATTAAAGATTGAGGGAGGGAGGGAGAGTCTCACCATGCATACTTGCTATATGAACAGTCTCAAAAAGCATGTACAACATAATGGAAAGATCCTGCTCCTGACCATAAGCCTCCAATGGCTTTCAGATGGTGTGGCAGGGGAGCCTGGATTTTCTCAGTGAAAAGACAAGTCAAGTAATGGACATGCTTCTCTGCTGCTTCCCGTTTAACACTTAACAGGCAACAGAGAAGGGGGTGTTGGGTTTGTTTTACGGTGTACTACTCCCCAAGAGGATGTAACCCATGTGAACTTAGTAGATACTAGAACATGCACTGAATTATCAGCAATATCCAGGGTTTCTTTAGAATAAATACTGATGTGACAAGGGCTCCTGAAAATTTGGAAACCACTGTAAGGAGAAGACATGATCCAGCCAAAGTGAAACACATAGGAATCCCCCTGATTATTTTTTATGGAAGAGCTAAGCACATGCTTAAGTGTAGAAACCAGACAGGTCGCCCTGCATACCTCTTACAGAACTGCCTTGTGCATTTTTGTTTGGTTTTTATGAATGCAGCCATAGAATTCTACCAGCCTCAAATCCATTGATTGATTGATTGATTGATTGATTTTTTTGCTGCCTTTTAGTTTTCTCTCTCTTGGCTCCTGTCGGATAAGCTGGTATCTCTTCTTAGTCAAGGACACCTGGGAGAAGGCCAGCGCATCTAAGGACTCAAGACGTCCTTGGTGAAGCGTGATAAGCACTGGCCAAGGGGCTCATCACAGCAATGCAGAAGGCAAGGCAGGCTCAGCTTGCAAAGAATTCTGTTAGGATTGTGACACAGAGAAGAGTTCCTTCACCCTTGTGGTTGAGTTCAGCTAGTTCGTTCGTTCGTTCCTTCCTTCCTCCTTTCTTCGTGCACCACTTTGTGTTAATGCAGCCCAAGAGGGTTCAGTTATGCACACAGAGGTGACCCTGCCATGATGGGTGCCACTAAAGGCAGCAAAGTGGGTGACACACAGATCTGCCACATCAGGCATGCCCCCACTGAAATGAATGCGCAAAAAAGGGGGGGGTTGTTTGGATTACGCACATGCTTGAATCTCACATGTCTGGCCCTTCTCCACACACATGGTCATTTTGGCCTTGGCTGGATAAACACCCCCACCCCACTGCAACACCTCCCAAATGGTTTCTTTTAACCATTCACCACAAATCGATAATGATTTAATCTGGGCTTTCAAATAGCCACTCACTTACGTAGTTACCAGGAAAGGGAAACATTTCATAGATTCATATTATAGAGTTGGAAGGAGCCTACAAGGCCATCGAGTCCAACCCCCTGCTCAGTGCAGGAAACTAGAGGAGGGGTCTCCCATCCAAGTAACAACCAGGCTTGACCCTGCTTAGCTTTCCACGCTCAGACAAGCTGAGCCAGCGTGAGCCACAGGCCTGTACAAATATTGACTTGTTTAAGCCACAAATGGTATGTATGGACAGGTTGGGCAAATAATTCTTTTAAAAAAAAAAAAGCTAGTCATGGTTTGGACTGATCTGCAAGGTGAGTTCAAGGCAGGGGTGCATAACCTTTTCGAACTCAAGAGCCAGGAGTGATCAGGGGTCAGGGGCCACGTGTGCACACACAGACACGCACGTACACAGATCCCAGTGATCCTGATACAAATTGCTCTTTCCTTGTTGGCGCTTTACCAGAGAGGAAAGAGTGATCAGTATCAGGACAGGATCGCTGGGGAAGAGAATGCAGAAGAGGGTCAGGGCACTCATGGGGGGCACAACTAAGGTCTGGAGGGCATATGCGGCCTCCGGGTTGTGCACCCCTGGTCTAAAGAAATGTTGCCATTCCTTTAGCTCAGTGTTCTCCAACCTTGGGTCCCCAGATGTTTTTGGCCTACAACTCTGGTTGGGGCATGCTGGGAGTTGTAGGCCAAAAACATCTGGGGACCCAAGGTTGGAGAACACTGCTTACCAAATCTCTTCCAGTATTTGACAGCATACTTATCATCTCTCCCATGTTTCCATTCCCAAGATTTGCACCTGAATTCTTTGGGAGCAGGGGAAGAAACCCTTTCTCTCTCTCTCTCTCTCAAGCAATATGTTAGAAGGTCCAGCCCGTGCTAACTTACCAGGTCACCGTTTTCTGTGTTGATTGGAAAGGTTTGCTGGGTGATCATGCTCTTCCAAGCTCATCGGAGATTTTTCCTTTCCCCCCCCCCCCTCAACTAAAATAAAGTAGGTGGAAAGATCAACAATATTTCTGAGCCGCATTGAGACGAACTCAGCTGTTACAGGGCAGAGGTACAGTGCAGGCAGCCACCTCTTCTCTGGCAGCAAAAATCCATTTTTCTGACCCTCCCTGCTTTCATGTCAGGAAGTTAGTATCTTATACATGACAAACCCATAATTTCAAAACCGTCAGTAGTCCTCCACGTGCTTAATACATGCGATCTAACTGTCCCCTTCTGCCCCTATTTCTGCCATTTTGGGGGTGCCTTGCACAAAGGTTTTGTTAGTGGCATGAGTCGCTAACATATTGCCATTGTTCTGGATTCAGTTCCTTCCCCGGGGTCTCTAAAAGTTAAACCTCTGAGTGGATGAGAGGACGCATCTTGTCTCTAGCACATATGTAAGTAAGTAAATTCCCAAGGCTTCCCCATGTTCTTAACAGTGGTGTGTCAGGCAGAAATCCAACAGGCACAGCTTTCCTCATCAACCCATCTTCCTGCAGCAACTACTGAATGACTGTCATCTTAGCTTTTTGGCCATGTGCAGGTTAAACTCCAGAACTTGGGTGACATATATTTGTCTCTGCCATGAACCCCAGGAGGAATGTCTGAACCATAGATCCATGTGGCTTCATGAGAGCTACACTCTCTACTCATTTCAGGGATGACAGAGACCTTCTGTGCTCACTGCTCATACTGTTAAAGGTGTGGCTCTGTGTTCTGACTGACATCCTATTCCATAGGTCAGAATACCCATGTGAATGTCCTTTGTGTTGACTAGCCTTTGGAACAATGACTGAATCTTAGATATTAGTGCTGGTATTCAAAGGCATAGGCCCCGGCTGAACATGTGTTTGTAGGTGCATTGCCTGCTCTTGCAGAAGGGTTGACTAGATCACCCTCTGAGTTCCTTGCAACTCTCTGATCTTAATGATTGTGCCAATATGCACCAACATCCATTCCCAAAAATGTCAAATGCAACCATTGTGTAAGCCAGCCTTCACCAACCTAGCACCCTCTGGATGTGATGGACTGCAAGTCCCATCTTCCCCAGCCGGCATGGCCAATGGGAGTTGTAGTCCAACACATCTGGAAGGCACTATGTTGGGGAGGGCTGGTATAGGCAGAGCCTCCAAATACCACCAGCAGAGGCTTGAGAAGCTTAGGATTACTGTTTTTACTATGCCAGGGTGGCCTAGTGGTTAGAGTGTTGGACTGGGACTCAGGAGATCCAGGTTCTAGTCCCCGCTCGGCCATGAAACTCACTCACGAGGCAGCAGGTGCTGGGTGGGGCAGGGAGCAGCAGCACGATGCTCGTGGACTGAGCTGTGTGTGCTATTTGGCCTGCCTTGTGCCTCCTAAGGTAGCCAGCTGCCCCCAGGTGCAGTACAGCAGGGGTCCCCCAACCCCTGGGCCGTGAACTGTTACCGGTCCGTGGCCTCTTAAGAACCGGGTTGCACGGCGCACGGCCGCCGCAGCACCCAGTTTTACCAAAATGCTCGTTGGGGGGGCGAGCAGAGGGACGAGTGGGGGGGGGTGCTTGCTGGAGCTCGCGAGCACCCCGAGAGCCAGGGGGTGCTCGCGGCGCGTCCTGGCAGGTGGCGCGTCCTGGTGGGCGGCACGTCCCGGCGGGCGGCGCGCACCGCGCCCGGCCGCCATGCCGCTGCGCCACACGACAAGCACCCCGTCCTGGCTCTCGGGGTGCTCGCAAGCTCCAGTGAGCACCCCCCACCGCTCGTCCCTCTGCTCGCACCTCCCCGATGAGCATTTTGGTAAAGCCGGAAGTGACGCGACGGGTCTCCTGTCGCGTCACTTCCTGGTCCTCCAGCGCTGCTGCCCGGGCCGCACCACAGGTGAGCGGTGGGCAGGGCCCCCCCCCCCGGTCCGTGGAAAAATTTATTCCACGGACCCGGTCCCTGGTCCCAAAAAGGTTGGGGACTGCTGCAGTAGAGGATACACGGAACATCACCAGCATTGAACTGAGATTTAGCTGCCTGTTCGGTCAGCTTCTGTACCTGGAATGGGAGAGGGGTGCCATCCTAGCATAGCCTCAGGCAGCAAAATGGCTTGGGACGGCCCTAACGTTTTGAATAAGTAAATTCATGAAGATTGGTCTCCCCCTTTTCTAATGCATGCATGTTTTTCTAAAGCATAGTCAAAAGACAGCTCTGAACAGGAAGGCCTTCTTCATCCCTATATACCTACTCTACACCAGGGCTCGCCAACCTTGGGTCCCCAGATGTTTTTTGGCCTACAACATGCTGGAAGTTGTAGGGCAAAAACATCTGGGGTCCCAAGATTGGAGAACACTGCTCTACACTATATACTCTACGTAAACGATGTAGCACTGGGGAAACCAGAAGTCCGTTCTTAAGTATGGGTTGTCTGTAAGTCGGATGTTCTTAACTCGGGGACTGCCTGTACCTGATCACATGATTGAATGATTGCTAGTTCATCGTTTTAGACCCATCTACATGTTGCTCAAAAGGAGCTGGTAGATGTGATAGTGTTCTGGGCAATAACAGTTCAGCTTCAGGCTGAACTATTGACAAGGTGATATTGAAAAGATGCTTGGACAGGTTCGTGCAACCACTTCCGTACTGGATCCTTGACCCTCTTGGCTTATAAAAACTAGCAGGGAGGGAACGGCCGGCTGGGCCAGAGAGGTGATCAATGCCTCCTTGCAAGAGGGAGTGGTCCCAT
Source organism: Shinisaurus crocodilurus (assembly GCA_021292165.1). NCBI lineage: Eukaryota > Metazoa > Chordata > Lepidosauria > Squamata > Shinisauridae > Shinisaurus > Shinisaurus crocodilurus. The sequence continues at coordinate 7,383,495 of CM037878.1, forward strand.
GCCACCTGAAACAGGCGGTGGTGAGGCCACTCCTGAAGAAATCCTCTCTGGACCCAGAGGATCTTAACAACTTTAGGCCGGTGGCAAATGTTCCTTTCCTGGGCAAGGTCTTTGAGCGGGTGGTGGCCAACCTGCTCCAGGCACTTTTGGATGAGACTGATTATCTGGATCCATTTTGGTCAGGGTTCAGGCCAGGTTTTGGCACGGAAACAGCTTTGGTCGCCCTGTATGGTGACCTATGTCAGGAGAGAGACAGGGGGAGTGTCACCCTGCTGATACTCCTGGATCTCTCAGCAGCTTTCAATACCATTGACCATGGTATCCTTCTGGGGCAGCTGTCTGAGTTGGGAGTTGAGGGTACTGCATTGCAGTGGTTCCACTCTTACTTGGATGGCTGGCTGCAGAAAGTGGTGCTTGGGAGATACTGCTCGACACCGTGGACTCTCCAGTATGGAGTTCCTCAGTGGTCGGTCTTATCCCCCATGCTATTCAACATCTACATGAAACTGCTGACTGGGGTCATCCGGAGTTTTGGAGTGCGTTGCCATCAGTATGCTGAGGACATGCAACTCTACTTCTCCTTTCCATCTCCATCAGGTGAGGCTGTGGATGTGCTAAATCGGTGCCTGACTGCGACAATGGATTGGATGAGGGGCCGGCTAATGAAATGAAGCACAATCCAGACAAGACTGAGATGCTCTTAGTGGGTGGTTCCTCTGACCGGATGGAGGGTGTTCAACCTGTTCTGGATGGGGTTGCACTCCCCTTGAAGGAGCAGGTTCGTAGCTTGTGGGTCCTCTTTGAGCCAACTTTGTCACTTGAGGAACGATCTAAATGGAGGTTGGCCTTTCACAAAGGTTCCATGGACTTTGAAGAAGCCCGAGTGCAAGGTGAAAGGGAGAAACGTGCTAAGCGAAAAGCACGTCAAATGAATCCTTTACAGGACCATCTTCTATCTGGTAACCTGTGTCCTCACTGTGGGAAGCTGTGTGGATCTAGAATTGGCCTCCACAGTCACTTACGGACCCATCGCTAGAGTCTACACAATCTTCTTTAGAATTTCCTCCTTTTATCCCGGAAGACAATCTTACTCGGTCACGAGTGATCGCCTGATGATGATGATGATGATGATGATGATGATGATGATGATGATGATGATGATGATGGTGGCCCTGCTACACTCCTATCTGAACAGGGATAGCCTGATTTCAGTAATCTACGCTCTGGTAATCTCTAAGACTGCTGCAATGCATGCTACGTGGGACTGCCCTTGAAGACTGTTCAGAAGCTGCAGCTTGTGCAAAATGCAGCAGCCAGACTAATAACCCGGGACCAGAAGGTCTGAACACATAACACCAGTTCTGGCATTCTTGCATTGTCTACCTGTATTCTTCTGAGCCCTATTTAAGGTGCTGGTTTTAACCTATAAAGCCCTATATGGCTTGGGACCACGATATTTAACGGAATGCCTCTCCCAACCGCAATCTACCTGAATACTACGCTCAACATCTGGGTCCTTCCTCTGACTGCTACCTCCAAGGGAGACTTGGTCAGTGGCAACAAGGAGGAGGGTCTTTTTTGTGGTGGCTCCCCAGTTGTGGAACAAGCTCCCCACTGAGACCCGCCTGGCACCAGCTCTACTATCCTTTCAGTGCCGGCTTGATACTGCCCTCTATGCCAAGGCATTTAACAGCTCCAAATGGCACATGGAGGGGGGGGGGTGTATGTCAGCTGCAAGCTTAGTTGTATTAACTTGTTTTAGTTATTTACGTCATTTTAAATTCAGTTTTTAAATTTGGCTTTTAAAACTTCTGCAATGAAATTGTATGATGTTTTTACTGTTATTGGTATTTCATAATGTATTTGTGGAGAAAGCCTGATACGAGTATGCATGCACACACACACACACACACACACACACACACACAGTCTCCGTCCAGGGGAGGGGGGCGAGGAGGGGGGATTGAGTTACAGGGAAGGAGCCAGACAGACCGGCATCCCCAACAATGGAGGGTCTCGGTTGAATTCCACAAAACCCAAGAAAGGACCATCAAGGCCATCAAACTATCAGGGCAGTCTCAAAGAGCTGTAAAGTACCCAGTACGTCACCTTCTTCCCGGGCAGGAATAAGCCCACCTGATACGAAGGGGCAGGCATAAGCCCCCACCTGACCTGGAGGGTGGAGAGAGCGGGAAACTCAGGGGTAGAAAACCCCTCTCCCTTCCTGTGAGGGGTTGTTGGGAACACAGGGTGCTTTGGAACAAGGTTCATCCTCCAAGCGGCAGCTGGAGTAAGCTGTTCTCATCCCCGGATCGGCGGACCCGGAGCCAGGCTGAAATTGACTAGCGTGAAGTCTTTAGTCTAAGGTAACTGACTAATCCCAAGGCGCTAGCCTGGGAGCCTGTTCATTGATAAACTTGGGGGTCACGTCAGGTCATATTGACGTTGTAGTATTCCTAGAAAGCTGTTAGTTCCGCTCCGTATCTTGTGTAAATAAATAAAGCCTTATTTGGTCATTTAAAGGGCTCTAGTTTCCTCTTGTGTACGCAAACCTCCTAGTTGGTTTCACTTGCTTGTAGGGGCTGTAACTCAGTGCCGGTTAACCCGTTAAGCGCCGAACTCACGCATAGGACCCAGGTGCTGGTCCTTCACAGTATTATATTATATTTTATGAATTGTTGTAAATCAACCAGAGCGCCTCAGCTGTGGGGTGGTATAGAAATAAAATACATAGAATCACAGAATCATAGAACAGTAGAGTTGGAAGGCCATCGAGTCCAACCCCCTGCTCAGTGCAGGAATCCAGGTCAAAGCATCCCTGACAGATGGCTGTCCAGCTGCACCTTGAATGCCTCCAGAGTGGGAGAGCCCACCACCTCCCTTGGTCGTTGGTTCCATTGTCTTATTGCTCTAACAGTCTGGAAATTTTTCCTGATGTTCAGATGGAATCTGGGTTCCTGTAACTTGAGCCCATTATTCCGTGTCTTGCAAACTGGGATGATCGAGAAGATATCAAACTCACATAAAAAGAGAGAAAACACCTGCTGGTTGGTCATGTATACATTCATTCCTAGGCTGCCCTTCAGTATAAATATTTCCTGGGCAGCTTGCATGTTAAAATCCACACTTTTAAGAAGGATGCAGAGAAACTGGAAAAGGTTCAGGGGAGGGCAACCAAGATGATCAGGGGACTGGGAACAAAGCCCTTTGAGGAAAGAGACTGAAGGAACTGGGCATGTATAGCCTTCAGAAGAGAAGACTGAGGGGAGACATGATGATAGCGCTCTTCAAGGACTGGAAAGGTTGCCACACAGAGGAGGGCCAGGATCTCTTCTCCATCATCCCAGAGTGCAGGACAAGGAATAATAGGCTCAAGTTACAGGAAGCCAGATTCCGCCTGGACATCAGGAAAAATATCCTGACTGTTAGAGCAATAAGACAATGGAACCAACGACCTAGGGAAGAGGTGGGCTCTCCCACACTGGAGGATTCTATGAAATCATAAAACGAAACAGACACTGTTACAGTACTTGAATTAGGAGACAGAACAGAAACACTGATGTGATGTTATATATAGAGGGGTGGGGAGAGAGAGAGAGATGTTTTTCTCTAAAAAGTTTTTTTTTTTTTTAAAGGGAAGAGAAACAAAGCAGCAGCTTGAAAGGTTAAACAATTAAGTAGGGATTTTCCTGTTCTCTCGGTCTAATGCTATAACTACTATTTACTGTTTCATTGTGGTGGCTTATGCTGTCTACCAGGTGGTTTCCACAAGAAATATGGGAGGTCTGGGCTTTAAGGGCCTCACATTTGTACGGTGATGGTGGTTCAGGCGAGGCCCAATGCGGGACCCATTTCAATCGAGTTTTAGGCCTGGTTTCAGGATAGTCACCTTGTGGGATGACCTTTGCTGAGAGAGAGAGTCAGGGAAAATGTGTCTCTGTTGGTTCTCCTAGACCTGTCAGTGGCTTTTAATACCACCAGCCACGGTATCTTTCTGAACTGGGCTGTCCGACTCTGAACTGGCACCTGGAGGCACTGTTTTACAGAAGTTCTGCTCCGATATGGACGGTTGGTTCTAGAACTGATGTTTTCAGGAAGGGAGCCTGAGGAAATGCGGCAAATAGTGATGACAAGAAATGAAGTTCTCAAATGACGTTGTTATTGACAATTTGATAGCTAATAAGCCACCGGGCCCAGATGGTATCCAACCTAGAGTTCTTAAAGAACTCCAGTGTGAAACTGCTGATCAATGTAATGCCAATTTTTAAAAATGGGATCGGGGGGGGGGGGATCTGGGAAATTTAGCTTACAGGACCGGTGCAAGGCAGTTTGGCGCCCTAGGCAAAATTATATTTCGCGCGCCCCCCCTCGTGCCGAGAAACGCCTGCTCGCCCAGCGCCCCCCACCCCACCCTGGCCCCGCCACCAGGGCCAGCAGCCCTCCGCGGGCCTGGCGGTAGCGGCGGCACCTCCAGCACCCATTTCCAGGCAGCCGCTTTCCCCGCTGCCAAGCCAGCCTCGCCGACCGTACCCACCGCGCGGAGGCTCCGCGCTCCGGTCGCCGCCGCCACGCGCGCCCCTGACCCGGCCTAGCTCAGGAAGAGGTGCCCCCCACCAAGGAAAGCCGAGCGCGGCCCCAGTGATTCCCTAACGCGTTGTGTGTGTGTGTGTGTGTGTGTGTATGTGTGGAGAGTAAGTCCGATTGATTTGAAGGGGTCCTTCTTATAAAGGAAAATATTCAGGATGGCAGCTTGAGGCAGCTTGAGGCACACACCTAACTTTACAGTCATGCCTTGGATTGAGAGCATAATTCGTTCCGGAAACGTGCTTGTAATCCAAAACACTCTTATATCAAAACGAAATCCCCCCCAAAAAAATTGTACAGAGATTTTTAATTTAAGCCATACTACAGTACTTGTATTGCAAGACGTTGCTTGTATATCAAGTAAAAAATAAATAAATAAATATTTAAAATTTTGCTTGTCTTGCAAAACGCTCTCAAACCAAGTTACTTGCAATCCAAGGTATTACTGTACTTGGATCTTGTCTCAAACGCCTTTCTAAAATCTCTCTCAAAACTTTAGTATCCCTCCCACCTTGTCCTCCCCCCTCCATCTCTTTCTCTCTCTCTCTCTGACCTGGTGGTGCCTTTGTCGCCCATGGCCGGTGGCGTCTCCGCGGCTGCCCCGCCCGGCCGCCTCGCCGACAGATCCGGGCTCCACGAGCGGCAGGCGGGCAGCGCGTCGCCCAGCAGTACCGGGGGCGGCGAGGAAGAGTTGGCTGGCAGGAGTGGAGCGTTTCTGCGCCCACTTTAGCCACACGCCCTAGGCAGCCGCCTAGTTTGCCTAGCGGTAGCTCCGGCCCTGTTAGCTTAACGTCTGTTCGGGGTGAATTGGTTGAAAGCATTATTAACAATAAAATCAGTAAGCATATAGAACAGTGTTCTCCAACCTTGGGTCCCTAGATGTTTTTGGCCTACAACTCCCAGCATGCCCCAGCCAGCTATGCTGCTTTAAATAACGTTTAACATCCCTGGAAACATGTACTCCATTTCAAAATGGGACTCTTACTAGCATAGTTATTTTGATTTACTTAGATGTGGGCTTGAAAAACCATTATTGTGCATAGATGAGATTTTCCATTTTACTTTTATATATGCTGATCAGATTTTATGCAGTTCAAATATTACTTGCTAACATTTTGTTAACAAGTCCTAAATTAAACACCTTTTCAAGACAGTAGTTTCTAGTCTTGAAGTTGCTGCTTGACACTCTTTGTCTGTTAGTGTATAGAAGCGCCCTGTTGGGCAACAAGGATCAGCTTTTGTCAAAACATCTGAAGATGGTATCTATAGGACATCTTGTTTATCTGGATACTAAATGATTTTGCTGGTCCAGCTGGATGAAGAAAGCTCACTAACACTTCTGCTCTCTGATCATCTGTTTGTAAAACACAACCTAACCACCATTGTGAGATATAAATGCATGTAACAAATCCTCGTATTTCTTGAAATTCCAGGTCTCCTTCTTTAATAGTCACTGTCTCTTTTCTGGATTCACATTGAAATGAATATCTTTTAGTAGCAACAGTGTGTTTTGTTAATGGAATTACAGCATGAATTTTCGGTGTCCCAGGAATCGTCCTGAATTCTTGAAGCGATATTTCAGAAGCTTTTCTTCCAGTTCATAATCTTTACTTGTGGTGTATTGAAATGCAACCTGTGTGATGTTCTCCTTCGCCCAATCAAAGAGCTGATGAGGGGTCATGATTTGTTTTTCATGCGGATGCTGCAAACTTGCTCGAGCAGCTAACTTTTTCACAGTGCCACCAGGGATGGGGACTCGGACTCGAGGACTCGACTCATGAGTCGGACTGAGTCCCCCCTCTGACTCGACTCGGACTCGAGTCCCAATATTTTTAATGGGACTCGAGACTCGACTCGGGACTCGAGACCAAGGACTCGTCAACATCCCTGGGCTGTTACCAAATTACCGGTAAGACTTTTCCCTCTTCCAGCAGGCATTTAATCTTTAAACGGTTGCTCTGATTATTAACTTTACTAGTGGCTCATTAATATTTTTAAATATTGATAATGTTTTAACATTTTGATATTTTAATTGCTGTGTTTGTTGTTTTGGGGTTTTGGGCGGTATATAAGTTAACAAACAAACAAATAAATAAATTGGAAGCAGTAAGGGAGAGGCTGTTTCCAATCCATTGCTCCTCAGCAATATGCTTTTGTCATCAGTGCACTATCAAAGGAATGTAGGATGAAGCACATCTGTGCATTAGTCCAGTATCATGATGAGCAGGTGCCGTGCTTGGGGACTCCTGGTTACTGCAGTGTGGGCCAGTGAGGCTACGCTGACAAGAAGTTACTAGTTCTCATTGTGGCACATTGATGCCATAAAAAGATGAGAGCCAGGGAAGGAGGGTTCATAGATTTCATAGATCATAGAAGGAACCTACAAGGCTATCGAGTCCAACCCCCTGCTTAATGCAGGAAACTAGAGGAGGGCTCTCCCATCCAAGTAATAAACAGGCTTGACCCTGCTTAGCTTTCCACGCTCAGACAAGCTGAGCCAGCATAAGCCACAGTGGCAGGCATGGTACTGGGGTCGCTCCCTCATGGACTGCATCCTAAAAGGGTCAAACTACATGTTGTTACATTAAATACGGCACTTGGCCCTTCATCTTTATCTTTTTAAATCTGTAGATAGCAGCTCTGCTCGCCATGGCGCCGCCTCAGTCAGCGCAACTCTAGGCACCTAATGTTTGCTAGTAACCTTTAGTAATCAGATTAGACAGCTCTAGCTAAATATTTGGCTGGTTAGTTCAAATAAATATTTGAAACTCAGCCCCACCCCATCCCTACCTCTTTGACCTTGCTGCCCCTTGGCTCCCAGACCCCTTACCTGTTGTTGCAAATGTTGCTGTGTCCTGTTCTGATGTCTGCATGAGATGTTTTACAAACATTCCTTCCTCTTGGTCCCCTTGGTGACAAACATTTCTGCCTCTGGATGAAGAGATGCAGGTCCCCTGGACAGGACTGGCTTCAGGGGTTTTGCGAGCGCAGGAGGAAAATGATGAGTTGAGACAATTTGCTGGTGTATAACTGGGCCACATTTATTTACATACAATGAAATGCAAAGGGATGGAGTGCGGGTTATTCTAATCCGGCCTCCTAGGCCGATCCGTTGCACAGTTGGGCGGAGCATCCAAAACTGGGAGGTGGCGATGATGCCGCCACCACCCTATTTTCACTTTCTAGTGTTGGGAAGCTTTGTTGCGTTGCCTCCTCTCGGAGTCACACGACAACAAGCTTGGCGAGAACAAAGGCCTCACAGGTGTCCCTGATCCTCAGCTGTCTGAGCTTACGGACCCAGCAACATGAGGCCTCCTGAAACCGCCTGTCACCTGAATGATGCCAAGGATGCTCACCTCACCCTATCACCACCCTAACCCGCACTTACCTGTCTACAATCCAAATGTGACCAAATTGCATCGCTATGAGCACTGTTTGTAAACACTCCCAAACCCTGCAGCAGTAAGTATGGAGTAGGCGAAACGCGCTCCTCTCTCTAATAGAGATGAGACAAAATTCCTACTCGGTCCCTTAACGGCGACCAGAGGAGCCCATACTGTATACAGGGCGGGCGGGCGGGAGCTGCAGGAAACAAAGAGGGTGTGGGTGGGGCTGCCAGGCCTAATATTAGCTCCTGTAGCCCCACCCCCTTGCTGACGAGGCACCTGCGACAGGTAAGCCACGACCCATCTCCCCCACGCTCGCAAAATTCTCCCCGCCCACAGCTGCGCGTGTTCGGGGGAAGGTCCTTGTGTGTGTATATGCGTGTGGCGGGACGGGGTGTTGTTTGTTTGTGTGGAGGAAGGGGGGGCTGGCTGACCCACCACACCCCCACCCTTTCCTACCCCAAAGGACCCAAGACCTCCAGAGATCTCAAGGTACCAGATTGCCAGCACTCAGCTGTCTGCAATCCTACTTGAATCTCTGTTCAGGGACTTGCCTTTGTCTATAACCTGGATTTAGTTACTGAACCAAACAGAGCAATCCACAAACACCATGTGGGGTAAAACCAAGAAAGGTTTATTCTGGTAGCATTTTACAACAAACGGTGGGAAATGAGAGAAGCACAAAATAGAGAGACACTTTGGTACAAAGTAAAGCTGCAAAATAACAAAACCTACTTCCTTATATCTCCCAGGCACACAGCTCTGTTACCTGGGGGTCAGTTCCCTTCCAGGGTTAGATCCAGCACAGCCTTGCTGCCCGGGAGGACTAATTCACCTACCCGAAGGTCCGAGATGGGTAGCCCTCCACAAGGCCTGTCTTTACCAGAGCCCTCATTCAGCTAATTTCACCAGGAGCTACCTGGGGTCAGATCCTGAGGCCCCCCGAAGGCTTGGGCCTCTCCTTGGCTTACCGCCATTGCTCCAACAGCCGGCAGCCACGCGATGACCAAAGACAAAGACACAAAAACCCACACGTTGGGAAATAGCTCTTTCCCCTTCCCCTCCTCCTTCCTGTAGCTTTGCTGCTTCTTAGCCAATCAGGATGAACTTCACCTGGCCAGGCAGGGAGGGGAACTCATGACTTTTGCATCTGAAAAGCCGTAGACAGGCGCCATGTCCCATCCGATACTTTATGCACATTTCGCCTCCTCCCAGCCCCCCAACTGGCCTTACTTGGGTTACACATGAGGAGGCGTGTGCGTGTGTGTGTGTGTGTGTGCAGGAACCCTCAAAGGCTCTTTCCTTCACAGTTTGTTTGTTTGTTCATTTTCTATACCGCCCAATAGCTGAAGCTCTCTGGGTGGTGTACAACAATCAATTTTTAAAAAATACAATAAAATACAGTTTAAAAATATAAACAATACAAACATTATAAAAAGTTAAAACCAATTTTAAAAATATCGCGAAAACAAGTTAATAAAACACGACCGCTAAAAACAATTTACCACCCCGCTGTATACCATTTATAGTACATTTAGTCAAGATACTGTAGTGCAGAGGTGCAGAACCAGAATAGGGTGGGAACCGAATTGCCGCCCCCCCCAGTCCTTGGTGGGCCAGATGATGTCAGTGGGCATAGCCACACCCACTGACATCACCCCCCCCATTTTTCTCTGTGCTGAGCAGAGGTGGTGTAAGGGGGCCGCCCACAAGGGCAGCCTACATGGGTGGCCCATTTGGAGCCCCTAATCTCTGGGAGGCCTTCTGCCCCTTCACCCTGCTGTCCGTGGGCACTTGTTGAAATAAAGGGACAGATGTCCTTCACCTCATGTTGAATCTTTCTGCCTGAGTTTTCCCACCCAAAATTAAAATCCCTCCTCTTCTGTCCATATATCCTTTTTTTTTTTTTTTTTTACAAATAGGGGTGTCTTTAAGAGACAGGGTCCTTTAAAGACTTACATACACACAGACTTTAGAGCATATGTAAATAGCATATGCAAATTTGTGCTTTTTTGTATGTTTGTTTTTTGGTCATCCTGTGGGCCTGAGCCCTGGATCTTTTCGGTACCGAGCACCACCCCTAGGTACATCAGCATAAACAGTAGTCAGTGAATTGGCCCCTTTATGTAGCAATAAACTACCCTTGTAATATTTGAGTTCTAGGATTATTTGCTCTTTCTTTGTTGGTTAATGTGTATTTAATGCACCAGTTTAATGCAGGGAGATAGGCTGCAATTTAATAAGAAGTTTATCAAAAAGTATGGCTCAACTTTCCATCTGCTATATTGGAGTCTTGGATTGTAGGGTACTTCTAGATGGGTGCTTCCAGTTCCTGCACTACCCAAATAACGACTCTTTTTTTGCTGTCAGGTGTGCCAAAGTGACAATAGGTTCACCTGACCCATATGTCAAAATCATGTTTCTTGGGAAAGTGGAAGAGCAGCACTATGGCCATTCTGCTACTGTTCCATTCATTTAAAAAACAAAGTTGGATTTTCTGTAGAAAAGATTGAAGAACCGTGGGGGGGGGGGGGGACAAGAGGACAGCAAATTGATGTTATGTAGATGCCCGTGACTGAATGAAGAATGGCAATTCTATATTAAACACCTGGTTAATTTGCAGAAGAAGCAAAACCAGACCACAGCCATTTCCTTTCACACAAACATGAATCTCATTAATCTACCCACCTCTCAGGCGACTTAAATTTTAATCTGGGTGATCATGAAAGGTTCCAGAATCCTGAGAACTTCTTGCATTTTGTCTAGAGATGCCAAAAAATTCTGAAGAAAGCCACGGTATAAACAGCTTAGGATGAGTAAGGCTATAACTGCCCCCACCTTCCATGTATTTACCATTTATTTACCCGCTGCCACCTTCCAGCTGTGGCAAAAGTCACCAAGGGCTTCACCTTCAGTCTGCCTCAGCAACTTGTTAGTTAAAGCAATCTTCCCTTGTCTTCAGGCTGGTCATCAAGGCAAAGTGGGTACACCTGCCAGAGAAGCCCCAAGGAGGCTGAGCCCTTGGCAACTTGCAGCCCCCCCCCCCCGGAGATATAAACTGGCCTGTTGCAAGGTGGTGGGCTGCCCCAGCAGGGGTGTGTGTGTCACCAAATGGGGTTGCCCCTTCAAGGGGGATTTCATAGACCATAGAGTTGGAAGGGGCCTACAAGGCCATCGAGTCCAACCCCCCGCTCAATGCAGGAAACTAGAGGAGGGGTCTCCCATCCAAGTAATCACCAGGCCTGACCCTGCTTAGCTTTCCACGCTCAGACAAGCTGAGCCAGCGTGAGCCACAGGCCTATGCAAGGGCCACCCTGCTAACATCTTGACCAATTGGGTAGCTCAGAGCCCTTGGCGGTGGTGGGGGGATTGCTTTTCCCCCTCATAGGGCCTGAGTATGTGCCTGGAAGGGAAGACATGGGGCCCATGGGTGATCCAATAAGTCGTAGTGATGGGTAGAGGGAGATATGATGTTGGGGATGAGGGCCAGCCTGGTAAGGGGGAATGCAGCCCAGACAGTTAATGGCTGTGCTGTGTTCCAGCCCTCCTCGCACCCGCAGGTTTGGTGGTTGCCCTATCAGCCTGCCTGTGGGTCTCCCGATGCGGCTTTTAAATGCCAGATTGTTGCAGAACAAGACCTCCCTCATCCACAGTTTAATAGTGGATGAGGCAGCAGATCTGGCATGCATATCCGAGACCTGGGTTGGCGAACAGGGAGGAGTTAGTCTCTCCCAGTTGTGCTCACTGCGGTACTTGGTACCGTCCAGCATCAGGGTAGACTTGAAGGCTGGGGAGGGTAGGGGTTGCCATCGTCTATAACAGGACTCTCCAACCTGGGGTCCCCAGATGTTGCTGGACTACAGCTCCCAGAATCCCTTGCCATTAGCCATACTGGCTGGGTATGCTGGGAGTTGTAGGCCAGCAACATCTGGGGTCCCACGGTTGGACACCCCTGGTCTATAAGAACTTTCTCTCTCGCTCTCTCCAGGCTCCCTGTCCATCTGACTACTGGTCAGGAGTGTTTTCATCTTGTTTGGGCCAGCGGGATTCTGTTGGTGTACTGCCCACCCCGCTGCTCAACAGACTCCCTATCTGAGCTGACGGAGGTGTTCTCGGTCACAATGCCGATGCTAACATCCCCCAGGACCAACGGCCTGCCGAGGCCACCCTATCTGGGGCGGCTCAGGATTTCATGGACTGCATGACGACCACGAGATCTATCCCCGCACGTCATCGACCCATCACATGTAGTGGGGCACACTCTAGATTTGTTTTTGTTTTTTTCCCAGCCGGGCATGGGGAGAGTGATCTGAAGGTGGGGGACTTTGTTGAATCGGACCCTTTGTCATGGTCAGATCACTGCCTGCTGAGATTTAGACTGATGGCAGCTTTTCCCCCTTTGCAAGGGTGGGAGACCTATTAAGATGGTCCGACCCCAGAGGCTAATGGATCTGGATGGTTTCCAGAGGGCCCTTGGGGGGGGGCTTCTCGCTGATGTGGCTGGCGGTCCTGTCGAATCCCTGGTCGACCTCTGGAGCAGTGTTCTCCAACCTTGTGTCCCCAGATGTTTTTGGCCTACAACTCCCAGCATGCCCCAGCCAGCGTAGCTGGCTGGGGCATGCTGGGAGTTGTAGGCCAAAAACATCTGGGGGACACAAGGTTGGAGAACACTGACCTAATGTATACTCTTTGACTTTAGCTTCCTTTTTAGGATCAAAACTGGAGATGTGGCAACAAGCAGCCATGGCGGAAACCTTGACATATCAATTTAAATTAGCTAAAGGCCAAGTGAAAATAGCTGATTTTCATACAATATGGCATGATTTTTATTACATATATAAATCTGGTACATATCTGCAGCAACGTCTATCTATGCTTTCCCTCAGATTATGGAAAAGAGACTACAGTAAATATAATTTTTGCTGTTATGAAGAACTACAAAGAAAACCCTTCAAGCAGCCAATGGATTCCATCCATATTTCCACCTGTAAAGTAAAAGTAATTATGTAGGTTAAATCATGGATTGTCCTCTGTCAACGACTATCCTTATACTTGATGGTAGTTTTCTTTGTTTGTCTTTGTATTTGGACAATTAGTAGGAATATGTTGTGCAGTTCTGTAGGGCACATCTCAAAAAGGATATACTAAAGGTGGAAAAGGGGCAGAAAAGGGGCAGAAAAGGGGCAACCAGAACGATCAGGAGGCGACAACACCTGCCCTGTCAGCAAAGGCTACAACAACTTTTGGGGCTTTTTATCTGAGGGGAAAAAATTAATGTTATTATTGTTATTAACATTTATATGCCGCCTTATTGGCTAAAAAGCAGAGTGCATCCATTTAAAACAGTTATTAAAAAAAAAAGAAGGCAATTTAAGGGGCAAATCCCACACGTTTTGACAGAAAAGAGAACTCCTACAGCTCCCAGCATCCTTTCAGCCAGGCATGCTGGGAGTTGTAGGACTCTTTTACGTCTCAACGTGCATTGGGTGGTGCCTTTTAGGGCGCAAGATAGAGAAAAAAGTCCTACCAAAAAAAAAAAGTCATTCAGCTCAAGGGATGCTGGGAGTTGTAGGACTGCTTTTTTCCTGTCAAAACATGCATAGGAAAGCGCCCTTCACTTTCCCCTCCCGATTCTCTACCCATTTCCCGCCTTTTTTTTTTTTTGTGCCTATCCGTCCCACCCCAAATGTCACTTGCTTCCCCCACCCCTCCCACCTCAGGCGCTGCCACTCAACTCCAGCAGGCTCCCTGATTGGCCAAGGCTGCAAATCTGACAGTCGAGCAAGATCAAAGTTTTAATTCACTGTTTGTTGCTCTGCCACAACAAAGTTACGCCCCGCCCTCTCTTTTCTAGGGCGGGGGAGGGGGAAAGTTTCTTTCCCGTCTTTTTTTTTGCGTACGCCTTTCCCCCGCCCATTTTTTTCCCGCCACTTTCTGAGGAGAACAAAAGGCAACGGCAGATGGCTGTTGCGAACCTTTAAAAATAAAATTACTATTGTTTAAAAAAAAAAAAACAACAACCGGGAGCCGGGGTATACCGCCCAATAGCCGAAACTCTCTGGGCGGTTTACAACAATTCACGAAAAACACCATGAGAGGGGGTCAGCCGCCGACTCTCAAGCCTGACCTGCCTCACAGGGTTGTTGTGAGGGTAAAATGGGAGGAGGAGGTTCGCCGCCTTGGGTTCCTTGCAAGAGGGGAAAAAAAAGACGGGATGTAAATGTAGTAATAATAGACAGACCTCCCATACGCGTGTATGTGGTTGAACGTGTGTATGCTTTTACACACACGCGCGCACATGCAGAGGTATGGGAGCTATAAATAAGGGGGGGGGAATGGAAGCTGTGAGGGCTATCTATGACATGTAGCGAGCAGAGCCCGCGACAACTGCACGCAGAATACGGGCCGCGAGACCGGAGGGCACCGCCCCCCCGCAGCCTTGCCCGCTTAGCAGTGAATGGCGGCGGGGGGGGGGGAAGGTCTCCCTCGTGATTGGCCGAGGCGGCCGCGTATAAAAACGCGTCCCCGCGCGGGCTGTGGGCAGACCAGAGGCAGACGGTGGCGTAGCAGCTGCTGTTGACGCTGACGCTTTGGTGAGGGCTCCTCGTTGGACGGCGGGAGAGGGGGTGGGCGGGGCCTGAGGGGCGTCGTGGCCGCATGCGCGAGCACGCTTTCTTTTCGGCCGACCTGCGGCCCAGGACTGGCTCGGAAGCCAAGGTGAAGCGGAGGGGCCCGGCGGGAGCGGCGGGGATGTTTCTTACCTATGCGCAAAAATGGTGGGAGGGTGGGGCAGGCCCCCCGCGAAATTGCGTTGCTGCGTGTGTGCGCGCTCGTTGCCTGGGTGCAAAAGCTTTTGTCTTCCAGGGCTGACATTCTGCAGTTTAAGCTGCATGCTTCAGAGGGCTGGGGGAGGCGGTAGTGGCGTGCTTGAGCCTTCCGGGGCTGTTCTCCCCCCCCCCCATATAATGCTTATATCAACCTTTCCCCAACCTGGTGCCCTTGAGAGGTGTTGGACTGCTGGGGGATGCTGGGAGTTGTAGTCCAACACCTCTCAAGGGCACCTGGTTAGGGAAGGCTGGCTTACGCTTTTGGAAGGCTTTGTTGGGAGGGAGGGAGGGACGGCCTCCCCGGCTTGCATTGTGCGCCGGCGAAGCGCTCGGTGCTCCTGACCTGCGGGCTCGCAGGGTTGTAGTCCTGCAAACGTTTCCTTTCCTTGCGGGGCTCTTGCGGGCAGGAGTGTCCTTGTGAGCCCGGCGTCAGGTGACGCTGACTTGGTTTGACCGTTCTGCGGGGCGGGGCGGCGGCTTTATTAACGGTGTTGGTGGAGCAGCGGGAAATCTTGCTTGCAGGTGTGTCTGCTTAGGTCTGCGAAGAGGTGGCTGGTTGTGTAACAGTTGGAGGAGGACACTGCCTGGGGTTGGGGGTAGGCAGAAGCGGCAAGAAGCTGAACGGGGAGCGTGTGTTCAGGATTCCCCGGCCAGAGGTTCCTGTGGTGGAGAGCCCTGTGGGGCGAGGAATGGAGCCCGTGTAGCTGCAGAATCCTGGCTTCTTTTTTTTTATAGTGGTGCGGGCACCGCAGTGAGCGTCTGCGCTAGCTGCCATGTGCTGTGAGCACGTGGGGTTCGGCACTTCCTTCCTGGAGGGGTGCCAGAAGAGGAACAGGTCACTTAACCTGACTTTCAGCCGTTGATGCTGCTGCCTTTGAATTGGGGCTTCTGGCAAATAGGTTGTTTGGGGGGGGGGGGAGAGAACCGGCCCAGTGTACTCTCCATACATAGGTGAGCCTCCTTGGTCTACCTTTCTGGTGGTGCTATGCGGAGGCCATTGTACTGTGGTGCTTTTTGCCTAGCTGTGCACCTGCATGCTGGTGCACTACTGCTTAGCTGTTGCTGCCTTAACTATCCTCCACCTCCCTGTTTGGTTGGTTCGAAATCAGCCTTGCATAGCCTAGTCCTTCCGCCCCAGATGTGTGGGGCTACAGCTACTATCATCGGCCATGCTGGCTGGGAATGATGGGAGATGTAGTCCAACACATCTGGAGAGCACCAGGTTGGAGAAGGTTGTAAATGAAGACTGACTGAGCATTAATCTGACTGGTAAGCACCTTAATTTGTGCTTTCTTCAATATCCTTAAAAATCCTAAGGTTTTGGTAAGGCACAGTACCGTAATTTGAATCCAAAGTAATTGAAAACTGGCTTGTTTAGTGTAGCAGCTTTTCATACTACTGGCTTGGCTTGCTCTATATAAGACCTGATTAGCAAGTAAGAAACACATCTAATTAAAGTATCTGCTATAGCATCCACCTTGCTCACTTGCCTTATCCTCTGATTTTAGCTGCATACAAGTAAAACCATACAATAGTTTTATATTATGTTTTACTATGTTATTGTACTTTATGGTTTTAAGCTTTGTCTTGTAAATCACCCAGAGAACTTTGGCTGATGGGTGGTGTAGAAATGTAATAAATGAATAAATAAATGAGTGGGGAAAGCAGTATACTGCAGTAACCAAATAATTTACATTTTGGATGAGAATTGTAGGTCGGGGATCTAGTTTTCTGACCCATTTGGGTTTGATATTCCTATTTAGTGGATTTCAGTAGGTACAGCTAATTTTGGGTAGTCATGTACAGGTGGTGATGTGCGATACAATTTTTTTTCCACTGCTATACCTTCCCACAGAATTTTCCATTTCTAAAAAGCATTGTTTCATAAAACTAGCAGATTAAAAGCTAATTAGCAACATACATGAATGAGCACAATACCAATAAGATTGAAACTATCCAAAGTCATTAATTTTTTCAAATGAACCTGCCTAGGCAATTTCTGGGCATGCTAATAGTATGTTAACAGTTTTCAGTGCCTTCATATATTTTTTTTAATGTAAGCAAAGTTAATTGTATTCTGCTGTCGTAAATATTTTAAGATGCAAGTATTCCAGTAAAATGTTGTTTTAAGATGCTTACTAGTTCAACTTTCTGTTGGAAAACTGAATATTAAGGCTGCAGAATATAAATGCTATTAAAAATATTACACCTTTAATAGATGTGGATAATATGGGTGCAGAAGAAGTTAAAAGGCTAGTAGTTTGGGGTTTGCCCCTTCAAGTCACCACCCCAGAAACATGTTACAGATGGGGCAGCGTGCTTGATAGCTGGGAGTACTTCCATTGGCATTCTATCTAATAGGGCCACTGAACCAAAAGTAATGCTGTTACTTTCATATTTCTGGGTTTGGCTTCAACTTGATTGCAAATGGCATATCAGTTGCCACTTCTGTAGAAGGCTCACTGCTCTTCTACAGAAAGGTGGAGTTCGATTTGTTTGCTATCTAGTAAGTAACAGTTGAGCACTGCCCATAAGATGTGATCCAGCTTTCCTTGAAGCAGCTAATCTGCTGTGCCCAGAGCATGTACAAAACTGAGATCATTAGCTGGTGTGTGGTTCCCAGTGGCTAAGCCAACTCATGTACCATATATCCCAGACAGGTCTGAAAAAGCTCCAAGTGTATATGTGCACTGAGGTTCCTAAAAACTGGCATTTCTACCATATATACTGCCATATTTGCACATAATGCTAACTCATGGTTTGTTGTTCTACCTATGGTTTGTCTAGCAAATGATGGAACAAACCATGGTTTGTTTTCCCAATCCTTTGGTTATGTGCTTCCCTCCATCTGCTCCCTCCCTGTATCCCAAATGCCAAGTAGTACTGGCATGTAGAACAGCTGTTCTTTGTGCCACTTGGATGCCACCTCTGTAGACTGGTGAGACAACCCATGAACAACCCACAGTTCTGGGTTCACATGTAACAACCACCCATGGTTTAAACCACCCAGAGCTGGCAACAAAACAAGCATGGGTTTTCTACAGAAAAAGGTAGATGTTTGAGTGCATGTCATTCAGAACTGGCACAGGCATTTAGTACTTTGAGTATCTATCTGCCTAAACAGAAAATAGTAAGCAAGAAGATTTGAGGAAGCTTGGGAGCTGGGGCAAACTAGTGGCTGTATTGGGGACCTTTGGGATCCCATGATGGGGGGATATAAGCTGGGCTGAAAAAGGCAATAGTCATTGTTTGAGGTGGGTTGGGAGGGGGACTAATGCTGTTTGATATGGTGCTAAAATAATATTGTCTAGCCTCTAGAAATTGTGTAATTTTGCAGCCAGACGTCTGATTGAATGTCACCTTCTTGCTGGTATCTAGAATACAAATGAATTTAGCTAGAGAGTGAACTGTAATCTAATCCAAGTGGCTCTAAGAGAATCCTGACCTGGTAAGGATAAAACTGTGAGTATAGGTTAGAGAGAGTCCTCTGCTGCTTTTCCACAGTGGAACCTGCCCAAAATAGCTCACAATAAACATACATACCAAAAATAAAACATCATATTTAGACAATTAAAAAGCATATCAACAATTAAATAATGGTCCATATTACAATACAATATACCAGTGAATTCAGGCTTAATATGTAATGATCTAATGCAAAAATAACAAAGCTAACTCAAGCCTCACTGCTAGTGCTGGTCTTGCTGCACTAGCAGCCAAGAGGCCACAGTAGTGCAGTACATTGGGATCTTGGCCTTGAGGTCTTCTCACCAGGCTAGGTACTTCACAGCTGGCTCCCTGACATCTCCCCAAAGGAGGCAGTGGCAACAGCAAGGAGGAAATGCAGGTGAACGTCATTCTGTCCTCTTTTCCAACATCACAGGTGTTCTGGCTGCTGGTCTTGCTGTCTTACAGCAAGTAGTGATGCAAATCCTTAGATCTCTTCCTTACATTCTTTCATTCTCGGATCTCTTCCAGTTTTCATCTTTAAAATGTTACAGCACTCATTCTGATACCTTTCCAAACTGAGATAAGAGCCTGTGCATGTTTGCTAATAAGTCCCATTGTTTTCAATTGATGAGCTTCAACATATGCATAGGATTGTAATAGAGACCACATTCAAAAGGTCATTTCTAAGTTGGGCAGTACCCCCCCCCCCCAGACGCCGACAATCGCCTATGGTTTGTTGTTGGCTTAAACTCTGGGTGGTTCCAGGTTTGGATGTCCTGATAGCCCAGGAATGGGTTGTTGATTGAAAGTGGAAAGCAAACTGAAAGCACTCGCTTCCCTGTGGCCATGGCAATTCCTGGGTTAAACACAGGAATTGTCATTACATGCAAAGCGGGTCATGGAAAAACATAGCAGCTATGAACTGAATAGCTGAACAGCAGCAAAAGGGTACTATCGAGGGCTGCTGGGAATACTTTGCTCCCGATTTGATCCCCAAAATAGTTACTGGTTGACGTCTAATGCAGCATTAAATGTTGCTGTCGGCACACTTCAGGCCAAACTGACACAGGAACTCCAAACTATTGTAACCGTTTCTAAATGTAGACTTGCTAAAGGTCACCTCTGTATGAGACAGGTGAAGGCTAATGGCTGCCAGGCCAAGTCCTCCAAGCCAGCAGGCAGGCTGGACTGCAGAGCTAAGGTCCTGTGGAAGTGCACCAACGGCAGGAAATCCGTCCCCTTACGTAAATTGCCCAAACTGCATCTTGTATTCTGCGAAGGTGCAAGCCACTCTGAGCTGAGATGGCAGTGCTGCATGCCACTATAGCAGCATAGTGTGCTGTGACTCCCCCTGATGGATGGTGCCGGGCAGGGAAGTGTAGTGCTTGTGTTGTGGCAGCTGCCAGTATCTGCTCTCTGTGCAAGAAGAGCAGCACTGACGATGGTACCAGGTGGTGGATGAGCCAAGCAACCATACTGGAAATTACCTGGTGGGAACATAGGAGGCTGCCTATACTGGGCCAGACCCTTGGTCCATCTAGCCCAGTACTGTAGAAACTGACTGGCAGCAATGGCTCTCCAGGATTTCAGGCAGGGGTTTTTCTAGCCCTGCCTAGAGACACTGGGGATTGAACCCGAGACTTTCTTCATGTAAAGCGTGTACTCTACCATTGAACTAGTAGCCCCCTCCTGCTTGGTGTGTATTACCATACATTTTTTCTTTAATGTATTTCTCAGTTACCCCTCCACTCAAGATGACTTACCGTACAATAAAATCCTATAAACAATAAAATGCAGCAATTCCAAACAAAACAAAATTGATAAAATTGCAGTGAAATAGGGGAGCCTTCTAAAATCAAAGAGCAGATTAATCACTAAAAGTTCTGTAAGAACAGTAGAGTTCTTACCAGTTGTCTAAAGGCCCATAATAAGGGAGCCAACCTAACCTCCCTGGCGAAGAAGTTCCACGATCTCTGCACTGCTACACAGAAGGTTGTCTCGGGGGCCCACCAGCCGCCTCTCTCTAGGACAGGGGTGCTGAACCTCTTTCCGCTCGCGGGCCTAATGCCATTTCAGAAAATTCTCGCGGATAGCATTCCAGTGGTGGGTGGGGCTGAAGAGAAAAGGCTCAGGGCCCAAAGTACCAGGATATTTTAGCTTGCCTTAAGAGCAGCATTTCAGCCTTTTAGATTGCCAGGAAACCACAAAAGCTGGGGAAACACTAAACTATTGGTGGTGGGGATCAGGGAAGTGGGTGTGGCTGTCTAGGGAACCCCAGAGGGCCAGAGTGGGACCACAGGAGGGCTGGAGGATCAGCACCCCTGTTGTAGGTGGTTGGACACAACAGGGCCTTGAATATCTATGTTTTGGGCAGGTTTGCATGGGAAAAAGTGGTGTAAAACCCCATTACTAAAACTTGCTGGATCAATAATGTTTGAATAGAATACCATGCATCATAGCAGATCATTAATGAAACACTTGCTTAGTTAATATGTCTTCAAACTTCTAGGTTTCAGTCAAGTACCTGAAGGAATACTTGGAACTATGGATCATGCTAGGAAAGCAATATTTAACATGGTAAGGATGACCAAAATGTATGGCTGTATTTATGGAAATAAAAATGTGCTGGGGGGGTGGGGTGGATTAGAATGCACCATTTGGTTCCTATCTTTTCACATAGGTTAGTTTGTTCCATCTTTTATAAGAACTATATTGTATAATTGGACCTGCATTCTGTAATCAAGATTGAAAAGAGCAGTTCCCTAGTTTGGTCTTAGTCATAATTTGACCTTCCAATTGACACACGTTTAAGCAGCCCCCAGAAGCTCATAGGGGGAATTTAAGTAGAGGATGGATAGAGCATTCTGTCTCTACTTTGTCAGTCCCTATTACAGTGATGGCAAACCTTTTTGAGCCGGAGTGCCCAAACTGCAACACAAAACCAACTTATTTATTTCAAAGTGCCAACATTGCAATTAAACCTGAATACCAAGGTTTTAGTTTTGGAAAAACAACATACAGTTGTCCGAACTAATTAACATCTTTTGTCTTAAAAGAAAAACACAATAACAGAGTTTTCAATGATACAAACAGTTTTTTGTTGGGGGGGGAAAATCAACTAAAAAAATTATTATAGTACTACATTGTACACATAGCCTGAAGGGAATTTATACAAACTTTTTAAATAATTAGGCACATGTATTTTTGGATAAGGGATTCTCAACTTGTAATATGATTATATGCCAGACTGAAATTGTATGGGGCAAGCTTTACCCCGGGTCCTTTCCCTGCTTCTACAGGTGTCGGATTAGTAAAAGTAAAAGTCAACCTGTACTAGGATGAGCAAGATAAACAAGAAAACTAAACGTGCTTAACACATTTAAAACACTTTGTCTTGGACTGCAAACACTGCATTAGGTAAAAGTTTGCATTGGGCATGCTTTTGCACAATTAATGTGATTTTTGCTATTGCATGCATGCTGATAATTTGTCAAACCTTGGCTCAGTTTGAGAGCAACACATGCAGCACTCAGGTCAATTGTTAGGGCTTTACATCCAAGCCATGCTCTGTGCATCATTCTTCAAAATCTTTTAAATGTGATAACAATGTAGAAAAGAATTCTGTAACAGGAATTCTAGAATAAAATCATTCTGTTCCACACTGTGAGAAAGAACAAGATCATTAGTGTTTTTGGTAATTAGGATCTATACTTGGTAATCCTGAATTTAACATGTAATTTAGGCTGTAATCCTATACATGTCTACTTTGAAGTAAATTCCATTGAGTTCAGGAAACGATCCTCCACCATGTGGGTTACGTCTACACTGTAAAGTAGTCCATGGTTGTCATACCCATATTGCTGGGAGAGCAGCAGATGACAGCACTACAGTGTAGTCCAGAGTTATCCAGTCTGCTAATGGGCTGGGTTTTATTTATTGATTTGATTTGTACCCTGCACTCAAGGGGTACAAAGAAAATTGGCACTCAAGGTGGCTTACAATCACAAATAAACTTGATAAAAACAGTAAACTAATACATTCAAACACATTAAAAACACAGCAACAGGTGGGGACTAGCACCCAGGTCTCTTACCACTACACTGGTATTTGTTTTGTTTTGTCTTTCCTCCAGGAACAAATGATCTCTCCATTTTTACCCTCACAACAATCCTGTGAGGTAGGTTAGGTTGAGAGGTAGTGACTGGCCCAGATCATCCAGTGAGAAATGTGAGGCATTTGCCAGTCCTCTTCAGGCAGCAAAATGTCCTGGGCCAGGACTGGCTTGTTTATGTATGTGTGTCCTGTTTGGCTGCTGTGTCTGAATGAGGCAGTGGGTCAGTCTCTGTTTCTTTCTTGAATGTGTGTGTGTGTGTGTGTGTGTGAGAGAGAGAGAGAGAGAGAGAGAGAGACTTTTCAGAGCAACTGGGCCTGAAGAATCAGCTTTGAGGTAGGCAACGCTGGAGGAAGAGGAGTGTGTGAGCACGGGGATTTAAAGGAGCAGCCCAGCCACTCCTTTGCAGGCAGGCAGGGCTGAGAGCGAGCATGCATGAGAGAGAGGCGGAGAGGAGCCGACCTAGCATTTAAAGCGACAGCTGCCCTCCCCACCTCGCCTCTCCCCGCTTGCTCTCCTGCCCCTCCCCTTGGGGAATCTCCATTTAAAGTGGCAGCTACCCTACCCGCCTCGCCTCTCTCCGCTTGCTCTCCTGCCCCTCCCCTTGGGAATCCTCACTGCGATCCCTGCCTGATCTCGCTCCTCTGGCGTGTCCACAGATTGGTCCCTGCGTGCTAGCTGTGGCACGGGTGCCATAGGTTTGCCTTCACTGCCCTATTATGAGTCTAAAGTAAACAAGTAAAATTTTAAAAAAGACTAGAAGCACAGTGGACTTCAGACTTCCAGAGGAAATGTGGAACAATCCATGACTCTCTCCCACCAGTAATTTTCTGTGTTGGATGTGTAGGAAGGTGCTTTGCCTCCTGTGCATCTAGTAGAGAAATGCGGTGGGCTCGTGGAGGCATGGATTGCTCCCTCCTCCAGCTCCCTCAGCTTCTGTGCTTGCCATAGAGGAAGTGAAGGCCTCTTTTACCACCAGTGTGGAAACCAAGCGAGGTGACTTTGAGTGTCCCATGCCACCTCTTGCCAGCCGGCTACATTTCTCTGCTGGCTGCAGAGGAAAGCATTACCACTTCGGGAGCGAGCACTGAAGTCTCCGCTGCCAGCCTGCCCACTTGCCTGGATAGAATCCCTGGTTGCCTAGGGTGACCAGGCAAATAGTCTTCAAGACTGCTTGAAGTCATAAAGGGCTGGAAATCTCCCACTAGTCCAGCAACAACTGTTGATACCCTTACATGGCTGAAGTAGCTCCTCCCATTTCCCAAGTTTAGTAGCTGGGCCCTCCCATGTTGCTCCTTGGCCCTGTAGGCACAAGGGTTAATTATGACTGCATTTATGAATATTCTTTCTTGCTTAAGAGAGACTGCTTCTATAAAACTAAATGAGCTCTGTATGACAAGACCCCCTCACATGTAAATAGCATGTATACTCATGGCACTGTAATGCCTTGCTCCTGGTGAGAGGGGAGTTGGGCTTGAGTTATGCTTTGTATTTTAGTTTAGGACTAAGTAGATACTGGAGAACAAAACTACAGTATTGCCTGCACACACATCCTCTACCCTTCTATTACTTCACTAGGAAAGCATAATGTTTGAGGCCCTGCTTCAAATGTCTTGTTGCAACCTATTCTGCACATTTCCGGTTATGGCCAGGAAATACAATGGGGAAAGAAGGCTGAAGCTGATACTCATCCTGCACACGTGTACCAGATTTTATTCTAATCTCAAATATTAAGCAGTTACCAGGTTACAAACAAAATCCTAATGGGGTGAGTGGAATTAAGGCCAGCCTTGGTTCTACCAATACTAGCAAACAGGCTTGACTGCTCAGTTAGTGTCGTTACATCCTATATAAAAATACAGCACTTTAGTTGAGCTCTGAACTTTCTATCTAGTTTGGAGGGGAACCCCTCTCATATACCCGGTTCAGTATGGCTCGACACCCAGATGGAGACAACAGTCATGTGGAAATGAAACTGTCTGCTGAAGAGGAGGAAGGAGGTGAAAACGGAATGATCGACCATCTTCATACCCAGGCAGTAACACCAAGGAACAATCGGTACCTCTGCTATGCGAGTGGAGCAGCCATACTTTTGCTAACAGGTGAGATGGAAAGGCAAGAAGCACAGAGCAACTGGCTCTTAGCTTCCATCACACTCTGCATAATACAGTGCCCACCTCTAGGCAAAGGCTTACATCTTGAGTGGTATTTGCTAGGACTGAAGAGAGTGAATTTGGTATATAAAAAGCTTTTAAGTAGTCCCATGTGACTACTAAAAAAATATCTGCTACTGCCCATATATTATATAAAATACATGAAAGCCTGCTTGGAGGAGTTTACAGTTAACCCAGGCAACCAAGATAGAGGCTGAGTTAAATTGCCAGATGTCAGGATGGCTAGACTTCTAGAGCTATGCTATGGTGACTGCCTTGGTATCCCTTCTATTAAAGAGCTGCCAGCTCTTGCCAGTCTCAAAGGGCAGTCTGCATAAAGAGTGCCTGGTGCAGTCTACAACTAACCTGAATTTCCCCCATTTCTGCAGGTGCTCAAGGTTCAATAAAGAACCAGCCTAACCTCATGTTAAGCTTAACTGTACTAAATATGCTATAATTTTACATGTATAGCAACATTCAATGCAATGGGTAACAGTGGAATAGTAAGGTACTGAAAATACTTACAAAAATGAACACATTTGCTCATGTGATCTGCACAAACAGGATTTTTGATTGGCTATGTGAGTTTCCGTGGAGGGATACCGGCAGCAGCAAGTTGTGATGGTGGTGTTGCTTCAAACAAGCAATCTACAGCAGAGCACATGGAAGACAACACTCAGCCAGAACCGGAGCCGGAGCCAGAGCCAGAGCCTATGCTATACTGGGGTGACCTTAAAAAGATTTTGTCACAAAAGCTCAAAAGTGTAAACTTCCAAGATAATATCAGGTACAGTATTTTTCCATGTATAAGACTATACTTTTTTCCTAAAATTGTTAGACTAAAAATTGAGGGTCGTCTTATACACGGAAGTAAGCCGAGGAGAGAACCGTGTGGTTGCGAAACTGCCCAGTGGGGGGGGGGGGCGTCTTATAGACGGGAAAATACGGTAACATTTTCCAGAAAGCACTTCCGTAGCAGAGCAGTTCGTTAGACACAAAATGGTGGCTGCCTGCAGTGGCAGGCAACTTGGCCTATTATGACTTGTCTCGAACGCATCTGTTTCCAGGAGAGTCACTTCTGGCTCCCATGAGGCTGGCAGTACAGGAGACGAGAGCGTGGCCAACGACATCCACGAGCTGTTCCTCCAATACAGGCTGGACAAAGTCTGGAATGATGAGCACTACGTTCAGCTGCAGGAGCAAGGAAGGTAGGTGCTTTTCCTCTAGCCCTTGAAGAGCCCATCTTTTTTGGTCAGCCTCAAACTGCTTCAGGATTTGTTTCAATGAGAAGCAGTATATAAATATTGCTAATAAATGAATGAAAACAAAGGCTAGATTCCTCACAACAGCTTCAAGGTGGCAAAGTCATCATTGGTGACTGAGGCATAATTTGGATAGACTGCCCCCTGTAAAAAACCAAAACATGTTACAGTTGGATAGTGTCGGAGTTGGCACCCCTAGTTACCAGTTGCACCAGCCCCACGCTGCCCCGAGAGGCGCTGGGATCTTTTGCTGGAGTCTTGACATGCACTGATTGTGAGTGTAGGTTCCCTACTTATCTCTATCCTAAAACAGACACACTTAGAAATACAAAGAATACCGTATATACTCGAATACAAGTCGAATTTTTCAGCACATTTTTTGTGCTGAAAAATGCCCCCCTCGACTTATAAGTGGGTCAGCGCTCCCCCAGGACCCCCGCTGCCACCGCCAGGCACCCCCCTCCACCCCCAGGACCCCTGCTGCCACCCCCAGACACCCCACCCCCACCCCCGTACCTGCACCCGCCGCCGCCGAAGCCCCTCCCCCGTCGAAGCCGCGCCGCGCCGCAGCCCCCCCATGCCACCCCCATGCCACCCCCAGACACCCCCAAGATACCCCCCGTCACCGTACCTGCTCCCGCCGCCGTAGCCCCACTTCGGAAGGGGAGGGGCGCGAGCGATCCTCTTCCCGCCCGAACCTGCGCCTTTCGCGGCCGGCCGGCTGGCCGGCCGAGCTGGCTGGCTGGCTGGCGGGGGCCAGCTCGGAGCGCGGTGCCATCGCGCTGGGGGAGGGCGCACGGAGGCCCCCTCTCCGCCGCTCTCCACCAGACACCAGATCCAGGGGGGAGCCTGAAGTTTCCTTCCCCCCCGCCGGCGCCTCTCTCTCTATTTTTCTTCCGGCGGGGGGCGGCGTTTGCTTTCCTCCCTTCTGCCGGACGGTCCGCCCGGGCGCTGCTTGAGCGGAAGGGAGGAAGGGAGGAAGGACGGACCGCCCGGCGGAAGGGAGGAAAGCAAACGCGGCCCCCCGCCGGAAGAAAAATAGAGAGAGAGGCGCCAGCGGGGGGGAAGGAAACTTCAGGCGCCCCCCTGGATCTGGTGTCTGGTGGAGAGCGGCGGAGAGGGGGCCTCCGTGCGCCCTCCCCCAGCGCAATGGCACCACGCTCCGAGCTGGCCCCCGCCAGCCAGCCAGCCAGCTCGGCCGGCCAGCTGGCCGGCCGCAGAAGGCGCAGGTTCGGGCGGAAAGAGGATCGCTCGCGCCCCTCCCCTTCCGAAGTGGGGCTACGGCGGCGGGAGCAGGTACGGTGACGGGGGGTGTCTTGGGGGTGTCTGGGGGTAGCGTGGGGGTGGCATGGGGGGGCTGCGGCACGGCTTCGACGGGGGAGGGGCTGCGGCAGCGGCGGGTGTAGGTACGGGGGTGGGGGGTGTCTGGGGGTGGCGGCGGGAGTCTCCCCTCGTACATTTCCCACCCTAGACTTATACTGGGGGGCAATAAGTTTTCCCAGTTTTGGGGGGTGAAATTAGGTGCCCCGACTTATGTTAGGGCCGACTTAAAGTCGAGTATATACGGTACTTTTATTACATAAAAGACAGAACAGATACAGATCTCTTACTAA
Source organism: Shinisaurus crocodilurus (assembly GCA_021292165.1). Classification (NCBI taxonomy): domain Eukaryota; kingdom Metazoa; phylum Chordata; class Lepidosauria; order Squamata; family Shinisauridae; genus Shinisaurus; species Shinisaurus crocodilurus. Next base: position 7,410,881 of record CM037878.1, read on the forward strand.
CAATGCTCTTCTATTTAAGTTACAGTTAAGTAGGAAGGCAGCATCTATATACTCACTCACATTCACACTTGCTAGATCTAGAAGAAAGGGAAAATCCTGTGCCTGTGGAGAGCAGTTTCCCCCGTTTCTCTTACGTAGGAAGGAGGGAGCGCTCAGATGAGTCAGGAAAACTGCCTACGTGTGTGTCCTTATCTAATTCCTCATTGTTCTATTGTGTTTTGCCTTTTAGTTAGACATTCCTTGTTGACTACGTATTTCTTACATTATTTCTTGATGTATTTCATTCTGTTTATTTCCTCTCTGCCAGCATCCTATAAATCCCATCACCTCTTAAATTATTTACAACGTCTGGAGTCTTTTTCCTTCTGTGCACATCACTTAATCCCCAAAAGACAGGGACCTCCTGGTAGATGTTACTTTGCCTTCTTATCTTTTATCACCTCAGTTCTATAGGTTACTTTGGTTTGTTCTCCTTCACTTTCCCATAAAGCATAGCAACTTTTCAGGCCTGTTTCAATGCCTGGTTCTTACTTTCCTTATGGCGATTTTATTTTCTGCCATATTATTCGGGAGGGATGATTAAATCATAAAAAACACCACTCGTAACACATGGAAAGTGAGTATTTCCTCATGACTACTTCTGGGTGGCAGAGTGTGGAGCAGGGTTTTCCCTGTCCCCTAACATTCAGGATCATGCTCTCATCTAGAAGGCTGGCATTGCTCACGACTTCTGCTTGGTCCTGAGAGGGTGGTCGTTGGATCACAGGATTGGCAGTGACCGGTAGAAATAACACAGGCTAGAGTTTATAGGTGTGAAAGACCAACTGTCAAATTCCCAGACTGTTTGTCTAGCTCTTCTTTGTGGAAGTGGGGCTAATAACATTCTTTCAACATACTGTTTTAAAGCTTTGAGTGACTGCCGTATCCTTCTTCCTTAGAAATGTAGTTTCCCTGGAACGTCCAAGTGAAACTTTGGAGACGCCCAATGCTTATGTAGCGTACAGTGGAAGTGCAGAAGTTTCTGTAAGTTCACTTAGCTTGTACTGGTGCCTGAAATACTACTTTTAAGACGAGAACATGGGAGCCTTTGTGGTAATTAGAAACTTGCTTTGGCTAACAAGGTGATTTCTGGGGCGGGGGATGCAATAGCACTTTTCAAGTATCTAAAAAATTACAGAAGTAATTCCAAATTACAGAAGTAATAATATTCCCCCTTCTTCCTTCCCCATTCCTTTTTCCTTGTGTGTCGTGTCTTTTTAGATTGTAAGCCTGCGGGCAGGGACTGTATTGTTAATTGTTGTAAACCGCCCAGAGAGCTTCGGCTATTGGGCGGTATAAAAACGAAATAATAAATAAATAAATAAATAAAGCAGGCCTCTCCAACCTTGGGTCCCCAGATGTTGCTGCCAGTCTCCCTCAGCCTTACACCTGAGATCTTTCAAGTAGAGATGCTGGGAATTGCCCCAGTGCCCACCTGCATGCATACTCTCAAAGATTTCCCTGAAATGTTGGTTATTTGCAGTCAAAGTTCAGTCTAAGTGGAGTGAGATACAGCTTGATCAGCTGAGGATCATTCAGTTGTTCTCTCTTCCAGGGCAAACCAGTTTATGCCAATTATGGCCGCGACGGAGACTTCAGTGAACTGCTGCTAAAGAGAAATTTCAACTTAAGTGGAACTGTGATTCTTGTCAGAGCTGGAGAAATTACTTTTGCTCAAAAGGTAAGAGCTTTCTACTATACCAGTGATGGCGAACCTTTTTGAGCCCGAGTGCCCAAACTGCAACACAAAACCAACCCATTTATTTCAAAGTGCCAACACTGCAATTAAACTTGAATACCGAGGTTTTAGTTTAGAAAAACAACTCATACAATTGTACAATTGTCCAGACCAATTAATATCTTTTGTCTTAAAAGAAAAACACAATAACAGAGCTTTCAATGATACAAGCAGTTTTCACATTCATACACAATGACATCCCTCCCCTCCTGTGCCGGAGCTGCCCTCCCCGCCTCGCCTCTCCCCGCTTGCTCTCCCACCCCTTGGGGGAATCTTCGCCGCAGGAGGCGCCCGGGACCCCAGCCTGATCGCCCGCTAGCTAGTTAGCTGGATCAGGTGGCAGCATCTCGCTCCGCTCGCGTGCCCACAGAGAGGTCCCTGCGTGCCAGCTGTGGCACGCGTGCCATAGGTTCGCCATCACTGTACTATACAGCATGTCCGAGGAACTTGAGAGAAACCCTTGAAGATTCTTGGGATTCTGCCTGGTCCCTCTCAAAGAATTCCATCTGTCAGTTTTGTGTGCTCAAAGCTTCATTATGGAGTTCTCTAGAAATGTAATGCCTCCAGAATAACCTTGCAACAGGCATCGTCTCCTAAGCCAATTTGGGCTTTATGGCTCCCTGGTGCATCCCAGGTCATTGTTCTGGCCTGCCTGGATCATCAAAAAGCCGCCTGTACCAGGCATGGGAGTGTGTGGCCAAGGGGATGGAGGAACCGTGGCTGCCTGTTGGGCCGTAGAGCTTAATAGGTGCTGGGCAGTGGTCTCTAGGTCTCTGCTCTACAAGTTGTCCGTTCTGCTTGAGTCTCTGCTGCTGGCTAGCTTGCTTTCTCACCAACTTTGCTGCTGAAAGCTCTCAATGTCTCCTCCTAGGTGGCCAATGCCAAGAAGTGGGGCGCCATAGGAGTCTTGATATACCCGGATCCTGCCGAATACAGGAATCTGAGAGAAGATGTTGCCTTATTTGGACATGTGAGTATCCTGCACACCCCCATAGGTCAATAGGGGTGCCTCTTCTGCTGCCTCCCAAGATTGGTTCTTGCACTTGCCAAACATAGCAAGTGAGAGAGATCAACAAGCCAAACGTTGAACTTCCGCCTGAGGAAAGAGGGCTGTGATGCACCTTGTGTCCTGCTCGTGTGAGTGGCATGAAATGGGGCTTCCTATCCTGCCCCCTATTGTGTTCATATGGTGCCTCTGGTCTCCATGTTCATGTCACTCTTGGGTCTTGTCTCTGCAGGCTCACCTTGGAACGGGTGACCCTTTCACCCCGGGATTTCCTTCTTTCAACCATACTCAGTTTCCCCCAGTTGAATCTTCAGGACTTCCAGGCATTCCTGTCCAAACCATTTCTGTCTCTGCTGCAAAAAGACTGTTTAGGTAATCTTTCTCCATTGTTTTTTCTAAAGAGAAGCTTATGACAGGCAGACAAGATACTAGCTGCTATCGAGAGAACTTGAGGATTTCATTAATTAAACCTTTTTATACCACCCTTCTCCCTATCGTATTTCAGGGCAGTATATAGCATGCAACTAATAGGAAAAAGCAAGAAAAAGGCAGAATTGAAAAACAGATGAAACCTGGTTTAATAAATACATGCAATTTGTTCAAACGCCTGGGTAAATGTTTCATCTGGCGCATAAAGGGTAGTGATCTTGGCAGCAGGCAAATGTCTTTGGGCAGAACATCCCATAATTAGGATGCTTTTACGATGCTTTTAGGCAGCATTGACAATCACAAGAATCTAGCGGTGAAGCCTGGACCGGAATACACACATGAATGCTTTCCCTCAAGAATTTCCTCTACACCAGGGGTACCTGACCCTTTTGGATTGGTGGGCAAATGGGGAATTTTGAGTGTTGTGAGTGCTCTCACAAAATGGCTGCCATGGAAAGGGGATGCCCATTTGCAAAATTGCTGCCATGGTGGGCATGGCAACAAACTCCCATTTCCCAGAAGACCAATTGCAACTAGCCAGTTGCTGCAATCCCTTACATCTGGCTAGAGGCACGTGCTTCCCTATACAGTCTAAATCTGCCCTTGTTACGGGAGTCCTGCTAGAAAATCTTCCTCACAACTTGAGGCTTCTTGCACGAACATCCTATGTAGCCAACGTTAAGACTTTTCCTGTTGACAAGATGTAGATTTCATCTGTGTGGTGGCCGCACCTTTACTGGCTTGGAAGCCTATGTAGCAATTCTTAAAATATCTGCCGATCAAAATCTGAGGAATGCACATCATGTTAGAGTCATGGAAAGGGCATGCACAAATCCCGTTCCCCTTGGAAGCAGCAAGAGTTAGAAACTGGTGTCAGTTTCCCAATGGGGTGCTTACTTCCCCGCCGATTCCATTGTGCAAGCAGAACCCACTGCGTGTGTGCAACAAATATTTAGCACATGAGCAGAAATGTCTGTTTCTGGATTCAGATAGGTCAGCGGAGCTTGCTTGTTCTAACTCTGCTGACCTGCCCCATTCTAGAAACAAGCGTTTGCGCTCATTTCAGGTTGCCCTCAGAAGCGTTAGATCTCTGTTCCATAAGTGGTGGGCTTGCTGAAGGGAATCGACAGGACGCAGCAGAATGAGTTGAGGGCATCAGTGGCCCGTTGGATACTGCCCTTGTTGTTATGACTGAAACTTCAGGAGGACCTTGGCAGGAAGGAATATGTATACATAATGACTAGTTCCTTTTCTGCTTCCAGCCTTATGAATGGGCCAGATGCTCCAACAACATGGAAAGGAACCCTCCCTGTCGCTTACAAGCTTGGCTCAGTAGATTCCAGCGGAACAAATGTGACGCTCCAAGTCAACAATAAACCGAAGGAAAAGAAAATCCTGAACATCTTTGGTGTGATGAAAGGTTTTGAGGAACCAGGTAAAGACTTGGGCCACTGAGGTGGGAAGGGTTTTGGCCTGGGTACTGCATGCTAGGCATAGATTTGTGCAGCAGGGTAGAAACATGTGCACTCTTGGCTAACTCATTCGAGAATGACAAATGGTTCTTCAGTTGTGGGCTGACCCTCCTGGGGCTAAGGCAGCTGACCTGCAGGGGGTGCTTCACCTGCTTGCAACCAAAAAGGAAAATGCTGAAGGCCTTTTCTGTTCTGAATGAAGTGACAAATATAAACTCTGTTCTCCACAGCTGTGTTGACTGCACAGAGTACATTGATGCTGTTTATGGGAGGCATGTCTGAATCCATTCCCCTGTTCCCTAGCCAGTTATTGCAGTTTGGTGCTCTGCAGGCTAATGGTATTACCTATAGTGGAAGACCGACAACCTGGTCTTCTGCGTGGGTTCAATGCTAAGGGGGTAGCGAGTCCTGGGGCGGCCTTCTCCGAGATCCCCAGCGACTATCACCCTTAGCCCAGAACAAAGGGATAACTTATAGCCACAGAAGTATCTTTTAGAAAACAAGTTTATTTACAACATTACCTTCACAAACCCAGACACACGCCAGCAATACAGCTTATCAGTACGGTACAAAGTAGCAAGCAAGAAGTCTTAGGGACACCATGATTTCAGGGCTCTCAGCAAGTTAGTTCAGTTCGGGTCCCGGCGGAGGCCCGGTCAACCGCACGCTGCTAGCTGGGTTCCCGGCGGAGGCCCGGTCTACCCAAGCGGCTAGCTGGGTTCCCGGCGGAGGCCCGGTCTACCTAAGCGGCTAGCTGGGTTCCCGGCAGAGGCCCGGTCTACCCAAGCGGCTTGTGAGTGATTTCAGCTTGGTTTCCCGGGGGTCCGGTCAACCCAAGCGACCAGTGATTTCAGCTAGCTGGAGCGTGCCGGGTGTGGCTACCCGGGGTTGCCGATCCTTCGTTCTCTTACCCCAGGCATGGGGCAAGATTGTTGATCAGGTCCAACAACCCAGTTCCCTTGCGCAGGGTGTTTTATACCTTGGTGTTTCAGGTAGCCCCTCCCTCCGTGAGCATGTGGGTTGACACCCTCCCTGAGGGGCGGCCGTTTGGGTCAGGTGGGATGGGGTCCCTCCCCCCCCCGTGGGATGGGGTCCCTCCCCCCCCCCGTGGGATGGGGTCCCTCCCCCCCCCCGTGGGATGGGGTCCCTCCCCCCCGTGGGATGGGGTCCCTCCCCCCCGTGGGATGGGGTCCCCCCCCCCCCGTGGGATGGGGTCCCTCCCCCCCCCCCCGTGGGATGGGGTCCCTCCCCCCCCCCGTGGGATGGGGTCCCTCCCCTCCCCCGTGGGATGGGGTCCCTTTGAAGCCACTTGCTTAATGGTCCCATCCTGTGGTGTTGAGTGGCCATTTCTTAGGGGTGCCGAAGTGTCTGCTCTGGAGAGGTATTCAAGTCTTACGTAGATGGGGCTGATATACGAGAGCATTGACGAACCGGGGGATGCTTCCTGCCTTCCCCCCTGGGGTGATTCTATGCAGATGTTTGTCCCTTTTGTCATCTGTGGAGACTGGCTGTCTCCCCCCCTCCCGGGTCTCCTTCCCCCCTCCCCCCCCGGGTCTCCTTCCCCCCTCCCCCCCCCCGGGTCTCCTTCCCCCCTCCCCCCCCCGGGTCTCCTTCCCCCCTCCCCCCCCGGGTCTCCTTCCCCCCTCCCCCCCCGGGTCTCCTTCCCCCCTCCTTGGTGAGTGTGTGTGTGTGTCAGGCAGGGGGCTTAGGTTGGCTTTCTCCACACCTATAATTTAAGCCGTCTGCTGAACTTACTCATGGTCAGTGTTCAGCATAGTCTGTGGGTTGGATCCAGACTTAATGGGATTTGGATTAGTCACAAAAAACTTCAATCCCATTGATTTGAATGGGTCTACTGTAAGTCTGGATCCACCACCCTTTGTTTTGAGCCTGTTAACCTGCTGCCAGGATGACTGGATGATGGTGAATGAGCCCCAGCCGATGACTGGCCTTGTCTTGCAGATCGGTATATTGTGATCGGGGCCCAGCGTGATTCCTGGGGGCCTGGAGTGGTGAAGGCCGGTGTTGGAACAGCTCTCTTGCTGGAGCTCGCCCATGCACTCTCCGAGATGGTGAAAACCGGTAAGGCTCCTGACACTGAGTGTCCACAAGACACGTTCTTGAGGCTTGCCTGCGGAGCTGGATAAAGCGGCTGTCCCCTCTGATCTTTGCAGATGGCTACAAACCCCGCCGGAGCATCGTCTTTGCCAGCTGGAGTGCTGGAGACTTTGGAGCGGTTGGTGCCACAGAATGGCTGGAGGTGAGTGTGGCTCCAGAGTGAGGGTTGCCTCTGCGTCGCCAGGCCGTGGGGATTGCTCATTGCCCTGTTCCCTCTCCCTCTTCAGGGCTATGCCTCCTCTCTCCACTTGAAGGCGTTTGCTTATATCAACTTGGACTCAGCGGTTGCAGGTAATGGTCATTTCTGATGGTTTGAGATGATTTTGCTGTCAATTTAAATATTAGGAACATAATTTGTGTAGGCTAGGAATATGAACTTGATGAATTCTTGCAGTTCAGTCTTAAGACCCATGCATGTCTGTATTGTGCCTAATACATAATCAGAAAAGATCTTTGTGGCTTGTAATCAAATCCGAAGTTCTGGAACCAGACCTGGGTGAAAGAGAAAAGGCAGAAAGCTCTTGCTGCCCTTGAGCATTTGGTCTGGATGGGGCACTTCATGTGGGAGATCAGACAGTCACCTTGAGGGATTTACTGGAATGAAGCCATTTCAGGTTGTGGAAACGGGGTGGGTCTTTTAAGGATTGAGCTCCCTCCAAGCGCTGCTGCTGCTGTGCCTGTGACCAGATTGCTGTGCCTCCATCTTGCAAATCTGTTAAAGTGTAGTGTGTGGCTCTAATTGTCACTTAGGACCTCCTAAGCTATTCGTTGGGAAGTATTTATTCCACGTGTCTGAGGTTTTCCCAATTGGAAAATATTCCCATTCTACTGGTTTATTTATTAACCAGATTTATATGCCACTTCCCATTTGAAACAAATCCCAAAGCAGTTGACACACAAAAAAAGAAAAACCAGCAGTACAAACAAAGGTGTGTGTGCACGCTTTCGCTCGCGCGCTCTAGTATCCTGAGGTTGGTGCCAAGATAGCTCATTGCTGGGGAAAAGGCAAAACAAAGGGATGCCCTTTCAGCAAACACCTAAAACATGCCAGCGTTGAGGCCCGATGTTCCTCAGGGGAGATCATTCCACGGGGCTGTGCCACTGCAGAGAAAGCACACAAGGGTCCCACGGAGTGTAACTGATGCTTGGAGCTGAACACCACCCCCCGATTGAGAAACTAGGTTGCTGGGTGTCCTAGCCCACCGTGCAGCTCGCGATTAAGGCAACTTCTCCCAATCGCGTCTCCAGTCTGTAGCTCGGTAGGGCCTGCACTGCGTGGCTGCCTTGATTTCTGAGCCGCTGGAACTGATGCTTCTGAATTGCACCCCACAGGATTGCGGGACTTCAGGTTCTCTGCCAGCCCCATGCTGAAAAAGCTGCTGCAAGAAGCGGTCACAGGAGTGAGTAAGACTTGTGAATGACTTGCAGGCCATGATGAGGAAAAGCAAAACGCTGGTTGGGGGGAGCTGATGCTTGTGTTGTGGAAGAGACCATCCTGTTCTCCTGCCATAACACAACACACGGGGCATTGTGTGGCTTACTTGGGGTCTTCTGTGCTCAGCTTGGGCTTCTCCGAGCAGAGCTGAAGTAGTATGTTGGGTCCCACTTCAAGTTCCACTATGACAGATAACGTGCAGGAGATGCCTTCTTGCCAGGGAGCAGCTTTGGGAATTGGGCAATACGCAAGGATTGTCTGTAGAAGGAGCTGGAGGGTTGTACTTAATCTGGAAAAGCTGCTAATGAAATACATAATTTCTTCTCTTAGGTGAAGGTGTCGACAACCGATCTCCGTGGCATCTTGGCCCGCAAAGAGTAAGTATCGTCACCTCCCCATTCAGGGATAGGGCGGTGCATGCCAGAGAGGGAAGCCCTCCTGGCTATGAAGCTGTGCGGCTGAGATGGAGTTATCGCCTGCCTTCTTTGGAAGCCAGGCAGCACAGCTTGTGAGCAGGGAGTGCCTTCGGCTTCGGGTTGCGCGATTCCCCCACCCACTTTCCCTGCAGTCCCAAGTCATCACCTGGGCTGTGGCTAAGGACCTCAGAAATGAGACATGTCACTGGATTGGGCTCACTGGGCACATGGGCTGTGTGTGTGCTCCTCAGCCCTAAGCAGTGAGAAAGCTGTTCTTACCTTTGATCAGTGAGAGGCGGTAAGGGCAACTTAAAGTCGTTTAAACTTTAAATACCTTATAAAATGTAAGGTTATTTACAGTTTAAATGCCTTTGATCACTTTTTTGGTCTGAGTTTAGCGGTTTCCCCCTGCTTTGAGCTTCAGAAAACCTCCTCTCCCACTCACCCCCCCCCATCTGTATCACTGTGTAAGGTAAGCCTGAAACCTGATGCATCATCATCATCATTATTATGGTGATGTTGTTGTTGTTATTATTACATTTATAACCCACCTTTCCCCCCAATACTGGAACTCATTGGGGCTTACTTCAGATAGAGCTGCTTAGAATACAGCTGTGCTTTGTGGGAAAATGTTCACAGATTGGTAAGAATTACATTTGTTTGCCAGTCCGGCCCTCGGGGCAGGAAAGGTTGCGCAGCCCTGCCTTAAGGGCACACTGCAAGAATGCATCGAAGAGCAGAAGCAGCGCTGCTGCCGCTGCCGTGGAGAGTCAGGCAGGCTTTATCTATCTACCCATCTTCAAGAGTTCTACATTCTTCAGCCATAAGAGAAAGATGCTGCTGCGTTAGATGGAGTCAGCGCCTCGGTCTGTCCAGCCCATTATGGCGGTCTTCTCTGCTTGCCACTGGTCTCGGCCAAAGGGTCTTTCCCAGGTAGCGGGGCTGGGAAAGTGGAGATGCCAGGAGTTGTACCTTGCACCTTCGCACTGCAAAACCTGTGTCCTACCATTTGTGCTACTGGCACTTTCCTCTGAGCAAAGAAAGTGCCTATCTTGGATCAAAAATGCGTCTTTGGAAAACGTGCCAATTCACTCATTCTGCTTCTTTTTGCTAGTGATGGGAGGCTGTGACTTCTCCCCACCAGGAACCTCATTCGGCAATTCTTTCTTCTTAGATGGTTCAGGCATAGCCCACATGTCTTTAAGCATATCTTTGCCACCCTAACAGCTAGAAACATGAGGTTTTTTAAAAATGAGAGTTGAACTGTAGCCAATTCTGTGGAGTCTGTGTGCTTCCTCAGTCCCAGTATAGATGCAGCCGTGCCCACGTGTAGTGAGTGTGGATATATGTTTGGCTATTCTGGGCACTGCAGGAGTATCTGACCCTAAAATGCCAAAGATACTGGCTGAAACTCATTTCTTTTGCAGGGTCCCATTTTGTATGGATGATGCAGGCTTTCCTTTCCTAGCATATTCGGGAATCCCAGCCATTTCGTTCAGCTTCAATGACGTAAGCTCTTTACTAAACTTAGGATTTTCTGGTTCTGGGGCTGCAACATCATACCCACCCTTCTCTCCTCCCCGCCTCCACTGCTGAAGAACTTGAAAGTTTGTTCATTGCTCTGTACGCCCTCTGGTTGGTCCCAGTAAAGCTAGTGGCCTACCGTTTACTTTGATTCCCTCCCCCCCCCCCCCCGACTTACTGATCAACATGAGAATCTGCTTTTTTGTTCCTTGGACTGTTCACCGGTCAAGAATGTATGAAGAATTTCTCACAGCTGAGAAACTGAGATGATGCATAGGAAACACTGAGCACTGTGCATAGATGTTCATAGGTTTGCTTTCTTCCTTGCAGGGTGGCAAAGGGTATCCCTATCTTGGCACAACAGCAGATACCTTGGAAAACCTGCTCAGCTTCTTCAGTGGTTCAGTTCGTCAGCTGGACGATATGATGCGTACAGCTGCTGAAATTGCTGGTCAGATGGCTCTGAGAATGACACATGACCATGAGCTGTACCTGGACTACAAGAGCTATGATGAGCACCTGCGTGACTTCACTGGGGATCTGCTTGGATACCGGAAAGAGCTTTTGGTAATGCTAAATAACTGAGAATGCTAGGGCAGGGGGGAGCTTGAAGCTGGCTGACAGCTTTCCGCTAGGGCAGGGCTCTCCAAGCTTGGGTCCCCAGATGTTGCTGGCCTACAGCTCCCAGCATACCCAGCCAGTATGGCTAATGGCAAGGGATTCTGGGAGCTGTAGTCTGGGGAGCCAAGGTTGAAGAGCCCTGTGCTAGAGAAACTCCTTGCAGCTACCCTTGTTGAGTCTATAGCAGTTTCTTTTGCTAACTCCTCTGATACGGGGAAGGTGTAGCATCTTGAATAGCGGAAACTTCCATAGGAATAGATCTTTGTGTATAATAGAGAAGTAGGGACCAGCAACCAAATGTTCCAATGTATCCTCAGCCTTGAGCAGGAGGGCTTCTCTTCCGAGCTCTAGCCAGCCTGGAAGAGGAGCCTCGTTTTGTGCAGGAACGGGGTTGGGGAGCATTTCAAGAGGCAGAGGAGAGAGAACATGCTGACTTCCCACCGCTTTGAAACCTTCCCTTGGTGTATGTACTGAGATGGCTTCAGCCCCAAAGCTCAGTGCTTTATTCTGTGCCTGTTGAAAGGGTCTTTTCCCTTACTTCTCAATGTATTTCTGTAGCAAAGTCATTTGGTCCTCTCAACCTCCATGTACTATTCAGTCATTGAATAAGTTAGTGATCTATTGTCTAACCTATTTGAAGTGTGTTCAGATCACTGCCCTTATGGAGCATGCGCACGATATCTCTGGGTGATGCTTGACAGCATTTTGGCACAATTCCTGGTTGCAAAGAAGGTTTGCAGCTGGCTCTCCTTTGGATGACATCTGGTTGCCAAAATGAAGACTTTGTGGTACTGAGATACAGTCATTCTACCTAAACCTTCAGTCTCAAGAGTAGTTTGTATTTTACTTTTATCATCTTGGTACTGAATTGATGGCTCCATTCTTGCCTTCATCCATAATGCAACCTCACTACACGTGGGAAAATATCAAGTATAAAATTATCGGACATGGATGCATTTGTGAATTGGCTTCAGTGTCTTGAAAACACAAATGTGATACGCTTTGTGTGCCTTGTTCTTCAGGCAAGACCTTTGAAGGTCAAGCTACTGTTGGAGTTGAGTGACCCACGCGTCTCTGACTCTGTCCTTGGGCACACTCATGGTCCAATGTGTGAGTGAAGATTGAAGGTTCCTGGCTCTCTGGAATGTGATGTCTGATTGTAGATGACTGTCAAACCTAAAACGAACCTCTGATCACTGATGGTCGGGTGCTATCTCTACTTGCTACTAATGCTGAGGCATTATCATCTCTTTCCTGCAGAGCATGAACTTGGACGTACAATGGCTGCTCGTAGCCCGTGGTGATTTCACTCGAGCTACAACTGCCCTGATGGAAAATGTCAGAAACACTGACCTGAACAACAAGGTTGCTTGTCGTGCTTTGAATGACCAGATCATGAAAGTGAGTCTTCATTCTCCTCTCCTTCCTCTATGCTCTCACTGCACATAGTGGAGAATTAAGAAGGGGCCCATATTGACCCCAGGCCCAAACCTGCAGCCTCCAATGAACCCCACCTGTGCCTGGAAAGGTCTCTAAAGCCCCCTCAAAACTCAGTGGCCTGACCTGAAAAGTCACAAGAGTTCTCAAGCTTCACTTGCTTCTCCTGCCGAGTTCTCGTTGCCCCTTAAACAGAAATCTGTGTTGCCCTGTCAGCGTTGCCTGGTCCAAGAGCGGTTTCCAACTGTGTGTGTGTCTCTCTCCCTCCCTCCCCCTCTCCTCTCAAGGTGGAGTACCACTTTCTCTCCCCGTACGTCTCTCCGATGGATACTCCTCTCCGGCACGTCTTCTTTGGCTCCGGCTCCCACACTCTCCAGGCACTGGTGGACCACCTCCGTCTCCGGAGAGCCGACCCAAGCGCTTTCAATGAAACTCTGCTCAGGAACCAGCTTGCCCTGGCGACTTGGACAATCCAGGCTGCTGCTAACGCCCTCTCTGGGGACATCTGGGACATAGACAATGAATTCTGAAAAAGTAGAGCACTTGATCCTGAGGTGCAGCAACAGGGACCCCCTTTCTTCCCTAAGCAACAGCACATAACAATGTCCCCTTAGCCCTTCAGAGCATTTTTAGAAGCCCAGACTAAAACTTAGAGTAATTCAAATCAGGTCAGTGTCCTGACATGAACTTAGATGTATGTAGATTCCACTTTTAATGTGCTGTCCCGCCCTAAAACTCAACAAGGGGGCTGTTTTAGAATGAGCCAACCATTGTCTCCAGCTTGGAGAGCATGCAAGCAGCCATAGTTCAAGTTGGCCTTAAGCTTTGCTATAGTGGAAGAAAAAGAAACCCATTGGAGGTGGAACATCATTTGTGAAGGCAGAAGCTAAGCCTAAATCTCCCATGTGTTTGTTCTTGCTAGAAAAATCTCTCTCCTGGGTATAGAAGCTTTTCCACACCCCCGAAACCCGTTGAGCCCCTTACCTAAGCTAATAAATCTTGACCATGGGGTCAGTCTAGCAGGTATTGAGAGAGGATCCTTCTGCTTTCCCAAGAGAAATGGGTAGAGTCCTCTCTAGACCTCACCTGTGACTGCTCCTTCCTTACTCAGGATGGCCAAGCCAAAGAGATGATTCTGATGACAGGACTATGTCTGGTCCTGTGGTACTATTTAAAAGCTAAAATGGTAAGCGCTCCTCCTCTGGAGGGAGACTAGTTGTACTTGACCCCCTTCTCGGAGGCCTTTCAGGAACTATGGAGTCTCTCTGTTCAGTCTAACATGGAACACTTGATGGAGAGACTGACTCTGCCTGGACTTGGTATTGAGGTATTTATTAGTTATTTATTATCAGTGACAGTGTTCACTATAAATGGTATTTGTTTTCTACAGAATATAATTATCGGAAGCAGTGACTTCCATAATTATGACAGTTATACTGTCGTTTTTATTAAAAGCAGCATCTGCTAGTACAATCCAACCATGATAACTGGAATTTTTGCCATCAATCCTTCAATGGCTTGCATCTGTAGCCTCAGTTGGGATGCTGATTTTGCAGTGGGGCACATTTTCCCATCTCTTGGAGCGGGTCGTTCAAGCAGGTGAAGGGGAATCCTGAGAAGTGTTACTCTTTGCTCTTCAGCACTCAAATGATGGGAGAACAAAAACTGAAATGCACCTTCTCTCTGACACTTCCAAGGAAAAGCTTCATTTGACTTGACATGTCCGATCAGGGATTGGGGGGAGCACGCCTCCTGCTTCACTGGATATCTCGAGTTGGCTCCAGATCAAGTGAAGTGAGAGAGCATGCTAGTAATAGTGGACTCCATTACTTGGACGTCACTTCAGGCCTGTCTATTCTGGTTATATTTAGGCTGAGGCAAACCATTGCAGGCTTGTGCCAAGCTGTGCTTGAATCCACAATCATGGCAGTTGCTGTGCAAAACTTCCAGTACTGTTGACGTATCATGAGAACTTGGGTCACATTATCGGGGCAGTGTCTCCCATAATGTTTAAGAACAAGGTAGTTTTTGCCTACCACAGTGTTGTATCGGGGGCAGTGACCCCCATATGTTGCACTAAGGGTGTCTTAATTATCGGAACAGTGTTTCCCATAATTTTTTTGTAAATGCTCACCATGCAATGACATCTGTAGAGCATGATCGTTAGTATCTAACATGTATATTGAAACTTCTGCATATGTCTTTCTGGGTCTGGTCTCACTTCCGTGCTGGCCGCGAGAACTTGCTAAGCGGCTCTTGTGCACTGTGAGCAAGGCCAGGGAGGCCACTCGCTGCCGCTACTAGTGTGTGTGTTGCTGAGACGTTCCCTAGGCCTTGAAAGAGCAGTAGGCTTCCTTTGAGTCTTAACGAATCCTGACCCTCTTCTCTCTCTCTCTCTGCAAATCTTCTAATGACTTCAACAACCAAAATTTAAAAATGGCTGTATGATGATGTATGTATATAGGATTTGCTCACGACTAGAAAGTTACTAGGCTGAAATGTGGGTGTCTTGGGAATGCTTCAGGAAGAGCCTGAATAGACAATCCCAATCAGTTGTCTGTATTAAATAACTGCTGCTCTACCTTTACCTGGCCTGCAGCATAAGCATCTGACCCATGCATCCTTTAACAGAGATGGCATATTTTGGCTTTCCAATACTGATAGAGGTACTTTCCATACTAGACATGGCCATGACGTACTGATTTTAAGACTCTTTACTGAAACTGCTTAATGAGGGATTTCCAGATCTGGGCATTGAATGCTTTGTGCTGGAGAAACCTTGGTGAGCTGGACAGATGCATGGAAAAACAGTTGTGTATTCACGCACGCTCCCTTCCACCAGTAATTCAGTTTAGACAGCACCCTGTTACATTTAAAACCTACTATGCGAGTGAAAATATCTAGCTTAATCCTATGCAGGTTTAGACAGAAAGAGGCCTACAAGCCCCAGCATGCCCCAGCTAGCTATGTCCCAGCTGGGGCATGCTGGGACTTGTAAGCCCCTTTCTGTCTAAACTTGCATAGGATTGCACCCTTAGTAACTTTCCCATGCATGGTTTTCTCTTCCATATTTCTCTTCCATAAATGCCATGTAATCACAGTGGTGATCTTCCCAAGTGTTCTTCCCATAGTGCTGCATGTGTCTTGAATGGGTAATAAAAGCATAGTTGTTGGACTGAATCTGGGTTACACAAACCTCCGAAGTCCGTGTGTTCGTGCTGTTGTGCTACAAGTTTAATTAGAATTGGGGATTACAGTATTGGTGTAGTGGCTTATTGAAAAAATTGTGGCTGATTAGACTTGACTATCTAATAAAGAAAAATGAACACTCGACTGCTTCTAAAGTGTGGCTTATTTTAAGCAATGTGGACTCACGTACAGATCCCAAAGCTGCTGCTACTAATACCTATGGCCCCAGCCCACAAGTCTTCCCTATTCCCTTGGTACTTTTATATCGTACATTCCATGTAACCTAATGCAAGAGATGGTTTCCAGATGTCTCCTTTGCAGGCAGTAACCACAAGGTTGCTGCTTCATGTGTATTCAGACCATGCCCTGTAAATTCTTAGGTGTCCATCTCTTAAGGAGGGACATCCACAAAGATGCTAAATAACGCAATCTCCCAAATACTGGTGGTATTTTGGTCTTCAGAAATGGATGTTTCACTGGCTAGGGTCATTATCCCAATTGAGAGGCGCTGCCTGATTAAGTAGCTAGATATGTCCCTTAAAAGGCCTTAGAGGCTTTGGAGGTATCACTAAAGGTTTCTTGGATGTCTTCTATAATACTGTACAAAGGGAGACCTTGTGAACGCTAGGGGGAGAGAGTGTTTCCTATTGCAGGAACACTGATGATGTCTATAGACTATCCATGCTGTAGCAAATTGCTCCTCATTGTCATGGGAGCAAAGAAAGATTCAAATACTGCCTCTTCATCCCCAACTTCAAAATGAGACCTTTTCAGCATGGAAATGACCTCGGACAGATCATGGGTTGCAGAAGGTGGTCTCCATGTGGAGAAGCAATTGTTT